>CM041776.1:261556651-261785208 GCA_023374045.1 Limonium bicolor
ATTTTTTTTAATTTTGGACTTCTATTTTAAAAGTTATAACCAATTGAAAATTAATATAATAAAAAGATAGTCCAGTCAGCAAAACTGTCCAGTCAGCTGCTGACTGGACTGACACATCAAATGGGCCGTGTAAACTCAGGCGCGGACGCGCTGCACAATCGACCTAACTAGCACATTTACAACCCTGGCGAGGATGTTCATGAGCAGGCACGACTTAGACATGTGTAGGGTGTTTGTTCACATTCCTCATTTATATGTAGCTTGTACATAAAGTTTACGTTGCAGTTAAATAAAAATAATTATAGAGAAGACAAAACACTAATATAAACTTGTAATTATAATTGATATGTGTGACAATAAGTGACTTCAATGATTTGTAAGATGAGGTCTTTTCTAAATATGTGTAGCTTTAACTTGATAATGAAGTCTAACATGTTAACTTGTACCCGATTAAAATGTTAAAAATGATCAGAGATTTCTCATACTATCAAATATTAGTAACCGATAAAAGAATAAAATTAGTGCTCAAGACAATTGAATTATGAAACTAAAAAATATTTTATGTACATTTGTTAAAACAATTATATATGTATAGCCTCACTTTAACTATAGTCCAAGGCCCCTAAAATCTCAAAGGACATGCCAGGGTAGAACCAGACGTTATCCAGCATAACTTACAGGTGGACCTAGGGCATCCGGCCATCAAACAAAGAAGGAGGGTGATAGGAAAGGAAAGGATTTGGCGGCCCGAATGGAAGTAAAGAAGCTTCTAAAGGCTGGATTTATAAGAGAATTCGTCTATCCTAAGTGGCTGGAAAATTTCATAATGGTAAAAAAATCGAATAAGAAGTGATGGATGTGCGTAGACTTTATAGATGTAAATAAAGCTTGTCCCAAATATTTTTACCCTCTCCCTTCAATAGATAGGTTGGTTGTGGCAACGGCTCAAAGCTCAGTTTTGAGTTTTTGGACGCTTTCTCAGGTATAATCAGATAAAAATGATTGAGAAACATGTAGAAAAAACCCCATTCATCACATCTTCTCAAACATTTTGTTACAAAGTAATGCCTTTTGGCCTAAAGAATGCAGGAGCAACTTTCCGGAGAATGATTGTCAAAGTGTTTAAGGAACATCTTTCCTGCAACATAGTGGCCCATGTCGACGACATTGTTGTAAGAAGTTACTCAAAGGAGAAGCACATGGAAGACTTTGAAAGAAAACATCGATTCCTTGGAGAAATTCCAGATCAAGTTGAATCCATAAAAATGCGTTGTTGGTGTCACCAAAGAAAGATTCCTTGGGTTCATTGTGGGATAGCGAGGGATTAAGGTTGACCCATAAAAACTCAAGCCGTACTCAACCTGTCTCCCCTGAAAAACATCAAAGACATACAAGCTTGGAACGGAAGGCTAACGGCCTTGAGCAGATTTTGCTCAAAATTACAAGTGAAAAGGTCGAGTTCCTTTCCCTAACAATCTAGATCTCTAATCTCCCTGCGATCCACGGTTTACGACAAAGTATTCGTCGAATTACCTTGTTACTGACGAACTCGCGCTACCCACAGTTAGAGAGAACTTTGCAACAGAGAGAAAATGATCAAACATAAAGAGATCGTATAAGTATTGATTGCGTGTCTTATTTTGTGGGGGGTGAACCCCTATTTATAGTACTTTTACATCTTCTAGAACTGCCAACCTATCAACTTTTTTAACTACCAGACTGTCACCTTAGCTGTTATGTTAATCGTAACACTTAGTATCCAAAACTCTGTTTCTAACTACTTGACCAGGCGTTGACGCCCGGTCGCTATTTACACTTGATTCCTTGATTACCGAACGGTCACTATTTACACTTGGTTCTTGCTTCTACGACCGGTCACAGGCGACCGTCGCTATTTATACTTATTTCTTGCTTCTTTGACTGGTCAGAGGTGACCGGTCGCTATTTATTCTTATTTCTTACTTCTTTGAGCGGTCACAGGCGACCGGTTGCTATCTTTGCCTATACTCCTCTTTCCGATCGGGCATAGTTGGTCGGTCATCCCTTTTGGCCTTTTCCTAGCTTTCAAGGTCGGTCTCATTTTTCCCCTATTCATCAGTCCCACAAGTTCTACTTTTTGAAATTTTGATGAAGAAAATAGAACTTACTACAGTTGTCGTGGTTGTCAAGTAAAAATCGAGAAAATTTTTTGGTTTGAATTTTACTGCTACTTTGAAGTCTCACAGGTCAAAGGCTGCACATCCTCCCTATCTTCTCAGTCCCATAAGTTCTTTTTTCCTTGCCCAGCGGAGAAAAAGAAACTTTTCTACAGTTCGTGTTGAGCTCGTGCTTGCGTTTTTGGCTACGCGCGTGCCTACCACAGTGGAATGCGCAGAGTTTTCTTCTTTTTGCATGCGCCAACCTCTTAAGTCAGAATATGGAGAGTCTTTGCATTTCCTGCAAAAAGTAGTTTTTGTTTGCAATTGATATTTTAATTATTTTTTAGGCGGGATTTTTTCCGCTTTATAAGTCTTCGAAGGAGCTAGTCGTTTCTCTCTCTTCGCTTTCCTGCCAACCAACACTTTACTTTTTCCTGTTACGAGTGCTAGTATTTGTCAGTCTTCTTCTTTCTTCATCCGTGATTCGTGTTTGCCTGATTCTTCGACAGTCAAGGCTTGCCTTCTAAGAAAATCTGTGTATGGTCTGAAACAAGCTTCAAGGCCGTGGTTCTCCAAATTGGCAAGTTTTCTGAAAAATCTTGATTTCAGACAATCGAAAAATGATTATTCTCTGCTTTTTACGGACAACAAAGGAGGAAGGATCTTCATTGCCATCTATGTGGATGACATATTGGTCGCAGGAGAAAAGCAAGAGGAGATTGACAATATTAAAAATGTGCTAGACTTGAACTTCAAAATCAAGGATCTTGGTACCTTGCATTATTTTCTAAGGATATAATTTATCCAAGCAAAAGATGGGTATATACTATCTCAACAAAAATTCTGCAAGTAACTAATAAAGGAGTATGATTGCCAGAGCAGAGAATCACACAAGGACCTATGGTAGTAGGGAAGCCGTGATTGTATGATGGTAATCTGTTAAGCGATCCTACCCTACCATCTATAGGAGCTAGACTTGTGGGAAAACTCAATTATCTATCAAATACAAGGCCTGACATTAGCTTCACTGTACAATCTTAGCCAATTCATGCAAAATCCCACTGATGTTCACATGGAAGCAGCTCTGTATGCACTTTGTTATATTAAAGGGACTACAAATTACGGGATTTTTTCTTAACAAGTCGAGGATGTTCCAAGTTAGACCTCCGTGCATATTGTGATTCAGATTGGGCAGCCTGACCTAATACAAGGAAGTCTGTATCCAGTTATATATTTTTCTAGGAAACAGTCATAGAGGACAATGAAGCAAGGCTCCGTATCTTTGTCTAGTGTAGAGGCAAAATATCATTATGTTGATGTTTTTGTATTAGGGGTTATTAGCAACTCTGTGTAACATACTGTGACCTGAGTACATGACACAACTATCTGAAGACAGTGCGAACAGAAGAATGTAGATTGCGGTCAAGAATATATCTTCTGGAGATATTTTAGGAAAGATTTTATTTTGAACATTAAAGGGTATAAAATCTAAACAGATTTTATACTCTTGCTTCTTACTTTCCTTTGACTTCTGAATTATTAATTCTATTTTAGATAGTCTTCTACATCTATATAAGTAAGATTGCTCACTGGAGAAAATTACGCTTTCAGAGAGAGAGGAAATACCTAGGTTGAAAGAAATCTCGTCATGGCACCCAAGCTTACCAAATTCAACTATGCTTGCTGGTGTGAACAGATGGGGCATCAACTGATGTCAATCGACTATGATCTGTGGACTGTTGTCACGGAAGGAGACCTGGTTCCACAGATCACTGAAGGAGGATTCACCAAGCCGAAAGAAAAGAAGGATTGGAATGATAATGACAAGATGCTACTCAACAAAAATAAGCAGGCTTTGAGAGTGATTGTTTCTTCGCTTTTGGAGGGTGACCAGCAGAAGGTACTTGGCATACTAACTGCTAAAGAGTTTGGAACTTTCGGAAAGTTGCCTATGAAGGAACTGATTCAATCAGAAAGGCAAAAGGAAAAGTTCAGAAGACAGTTTGTTAATTTCAGGATGCTCGAGGGTGAGTCTATTACTCAGACGCTTGAAAAGTTCGACAAGATACTGAGTGATATGAAAACTGTGGGTGTCACACTGGATAATCTCACTTTAATGAAAGGTGTCTTGATAGTCTTAGAAAGGATTGGTTACACTATACACTCTACTGGAAACAACCAAGGACTTATCAAAAATGTCACTTGAAGAGTGGGATCTGAGCTGATGGTGTATGAAGGGAAAATGAAAGGGGGATCTCCTCATCAACTACAAGCAAAGATCTGGCATTGAAAGCTCACAAAAGTACTGCTGAGACAGATGAATGATTGAATGAAGAAGAAGATTAGAGAAAACCATTTGCAAATGGTATTCGAAGAATTTTTGGAGGTTAGCAGAGGTCACAACAACAAAAATTACAACATTCACCGTAACAAGTCCAAGAAGGGTCCAATAATCTGCTTCAGATGCAACAAACCTGGGCATGAAGTAAAAAATGTCCTTTGCCTCAAAGGGATAATTTTCAGGAGAAAGTAAAAGTTCTCAACAACAGCTGCTGCAGCTGGGGAGAAGATGGTTCAGAACAGACTCAGAAGCCAAACACGAGGATCAAGCATGCATGACGGCTATTGCTGAAAAGATAAGATAACTGAGGACACAGAATTCTGTTTTATGGCCTCGGAAAAGTGAAGAAAGTGGAAGAAGTCTCTGCTGATGATAAGGTAAGCTTATCTCATGTAAAAGAATCTTTTGAGTCTATGTAAGAAACAATTGTTTGAACTCTTATCCGAAGCTATGTTAAAACTTAAAACACATAAACATGAGTTTGAGGTTAGAATAGATGGATTAGAAAAGAAAATAAGAGAACTCGAGAACCGAATACCTCTGAGACTCCAAATAGTTCAAAGTTTCCTCAAGTTACTTTTGTTAGTCCTTTAATTTCTAGAGTAGCTACACTACCAAATTGGGCACAAACTGAGTTTAAGTCGTTGATTGATCATAATGAAAATCTTAATAAAGAGGTAGATTCTCTCACTGTGGAGGTTCTTAAGAAAAACAGAGAAATTGAGTTGCAGACTCAGGAGAATCCAGTCTAGTATACCGACAAAATCAATCTCTGTAACATGCTAAGCAAGAAAAGAAAAAAAGACAAAGGTGGTGTAGGATACCAACAGAACAACATGAAACAAGTCCGCCAACGAAATGATCAAAATCATATGAAGCATAGAACCATCTGTAGTTACTGTCGTCAACACGGTCATTTCATTAATAAGTGTTTGCAAACTTAAGGAGAAGAATTCTAGAGTTCAGAAATCTCTAAGAACCACCTCAAAATCGACTCATAATAAGAAGAGATTTACTTCGTATACCACAGGACCCAAGCAAGTCTGGGTACCCAAAACTAACTGTTCTGTTTAAATTCTTACAGGAACAATCTGAGTCACATAAAAAAAATTGGTGGCTCATGGATAGTGGGTGCTCAAGGAATATGAGTGGTGATAGGAGAGAAAGTTCAGTTCTCTTACCAAGCAAAATGGAGGCAAGGTGAAGTTTGGAACAATGGAAAAGGAAAAATCGTAGGGATTGGAACAGTTGGATATGATGCCTACATTGATCAGGTTTGTCTTGTCGAGAGAGGTTAGGACATGACTTGCTTAGTGTATCTCAAGTCTGTGATAAAGGTCCATCTCAAGTAATTTCAACTCTGAAGGATTTCAAGTTAGGGATAAGCTGACAAATGAATTAATGTTGCAAGGAGTAAGAAAGGGAAATCTTACATGATAGATGTAAATCATCTGTCCATGATGTATCATGTTTAATTGCAACAGTTGAAGATGTTCAACTATGGCATTGTCGACTTGGTCATGCACACCATCGACTTATAAATCGGTTGCGAACGAAGGGACTGGTTGAAGGTCTTCCAACACAAAATCTTGACACATCAACTGTGTGTAAAGATTGTGCATTAAGCAAGCAAGTTAAGATCCATCACTCTGCTAAAACTACAGTGAGTACTACGGGTCCTCTTGAGTTACTCCACATGGATTTGATGGGACCTATGCGAGTTGCAAGCAGATCGGGGAAAAAGGTACATTCTTGTTATCGTGATGATTTCTCAAGATTCACTTGGATTAAACTACTCATCTTTAAAGATAAAACTTTTGAATTGTTCAAGCTCTTATCTCCCAATTACAGATACAAACTGAGAAAAATGTTAACTGGATACACACTGATCAAGGAACAGAGAAAGGTATCACCCATACATACTCACCTGCTCGAACTCCACAACAGAATGGGGTAGTCGAACGTAAAAAATAGAACCTTGTAGGAAATGGCGCGTACGATGCTCAGTGGTAGTGGTCTACCACAGAACTTCTGGGGAGAAGCAATCAACACAGCCTGTTACATACTGAACAGGGCATGATTCGACCGGTTCTTCTCAAAACTCTGTATGAGTTGTTTAAAGGGAGAAAACCCTCCATCTCACATCTTCGAGTTTTTGGGTGTAATTACATCTTAAATCAAAAGATGACAAATCAGAGGCAAGTTTGACAATCGAAGTGATGAAGGTGTTTTCTTGGGTTATGCTCAGAACAACAAAGCTTATAGAGTGTTTAATAAGCATACTTTAATTGTGGAAGAATAAGCTAATGTGAAGTTCGATGAAACAAACTTTGGAGGAAGAGTTACTTAACCATCTCAGGAACCATCCTTCATACCTGATCAGAATCCTGAGAATATAACTGAATCGGATGATGATGTTATTACTCCACCTGTTCCACAAGACGGTCCTCCAACAACTACGGACCCAATACAATCTGCTGATACTGTGAATAATCCTGAGTTAATTTAATTAATTTAGGTATTCTTTTATTAAAGTACCTTGCTATATTATGAACAATAAATTATTATATGGTGTTTAATATAAACGTTAAAATTATTATGGGATCAACATTAATTATTATATGGAGTTATGGAATATTATTGGAGGATTTCTTATGTTTAAATACAATTTAATTAAGTTAATTATATGGTTATATGAATTATAATAGAACTATTTACAAGTCAATAAATCTTGGGAAAATTCCGAGACACTCCAATTATATTATAAAGATGTTAGAAACTTTGGAACATTGATTTGAAACACAAAAGTCAATATAATCCTAGAGACCCTAAAGCTTATTAAGCCTTGCTAGGGTTGATTTTTTTTTTAGAATGGTCAAACTAGCCCATGAAATCTATACCATAAATAGGTTATGGAAAACCACGAAGATCGATAAAAAGAACGTCAAAAACGGACCATCCTAGCCAAAGTTATGCTGGTTTGAAGTTTAGAGCCAAAATTTCATAAAGTGCCACGTGTCAGCCCCTCGTGCGTCCCAACACTTAGCTGATTTTACCTCCTAGTTTTTCTCCAGCAAACAACCGATCTTGACCTAACCTTGTGACGGCTATATCTTCTTCATCTTTCAATATTTTTCAAAGCCGTCTTCTTTATTCTCTTCTTCTTTGAATCGTCTTCACACCGTAACTCATACAAACCCTAACTCCTCTACATCAACGGGAAAATCGTTCTCAAGTTGGCACTTTTCACAGTCGTAACCCAGATTTCCAGTTCCCTTCGAATTCAGGTAAATTCGTCTAGCCATAAATCCTTCGTTTCTCAACCAATTTTTTTCTTTAGCTCGTTGTGTAGATCTCTAATCCGTCTACAACTTTCATGTTTATTCCCAAGCCTGATTCGTAACCGTTTGGAAGTTATAGTCGCCCAACGTCTCTGATTTGTCAGCACATAAAATCACAGAAAAACGACAGGTAAACTCGTAACTTTGGGTCAATTTTCTTTCTGTATATGCGAGTTAGGATTAGTTCTAGTTATCAATGTGTAGATCATGTTTCTTTCTTCTTCGGTCTAATGAGCCCAAAAACATGGCCTAACTCGATCTAGAACGTATCTACAGACCTCCAAGTTTACTCTCTACTCGAACAGGTTGAAGTCGGAACTTTCCAAAAAAACGATTCGAATCGCTTCGATTCGGGCAATTCCGGTGAGTTTCCGATCGAATTGCTCCGATAATGTTGTTGGTAGTGTTGTTTTCGACCTAACCCATGTTTTAATTGAATCAATTACGTACCATATTGAGGGAGGAATTTGTCGGATTTGTGTTCGAATCGAACTCAGAAACTAATATAAACCCTAACCTTCGAATTGAATTCGAAACTCGATGAATATGCATGATAATTGGGGAAATCGGTACCATTAGAACCGGAATTCGATTTCGAATCCATAGAAACAAAAATCGTTGAATTTCGTTCTGTAGATCGAGAGATATAGGTGAATTAGTACTCGAGTCCGATTTGTGTTCTCTGAAGAACTCGCGCAATATAGGCCGTCCGATCTCAGTTAATAAAGATGGACGGCCACGATTAAAACATACGATTTTAAAGTATAAGTTTTTTATATTGTTTCCAGGAATAAACCCTAACTTGTTTAATTAATTTAAGTACCTCCCGAATGTATTTTGACTTGAAATTTTAACCACAGATTCCTTATAAAGTCTAGTTTATTTTGATATAAATTAATATGGGTTTTGAGATTTTAAATGTAAGTTATAATTTTTGCAAGTTTCGGTTATTGTGGAATTATCTGGATAAATTTAAAGGATATCTTTGTGAAATAAAAATTTATAATATGTCTAAGATGTTATAGTTACTAGATATTAAATTTGGGAATTTTGGACAAAGGTAAATGGGTTTAAAAATTGTATTTGTGAAATTTTCATGAGATTTTCTTATAATATATGGTTTTTAATTTAACAAAAAATAGGGTATAGTTTGTTAATAAACTTTTAGGGTTTGGAAATATGAAAAGACTAAATTAATATTTAGTAGCAGTATATTTATAAATATTTTGGTTATTCATTTTTAAGTAAAGTAAAAAACTATATATATATATGTTTATAATATAGAAAAGGAATAGAAACTTATATTAAATTAAGAAAACTAATTAATCTACATTTCTGATTACTATAATATGGAAGTTGTATATATACCTATGGAGGTTAAGGGAAATATTTTATTTTGTAACTTTATGTTATAGGTGGATTTGGTTAAAGGTTAATAATGTAATTAAATACAATAAAACTTCTTAAGGAATGTTTTGGGAAAAACCTAATGTATATATATACTCATGTGAGAGGAATTAAATAGAAGCTTATGTTAAATCAAGGATTTAAATTAATTTACATTTATTCTATTATACAGTTGGGAGTTAATATACTTAACGTTAACTTGGAAAAATACTTTATTTTATAACCTATTTATATAATACGTTAATAAGTGTAAGGTTAATCGAGGTAATTAAATAAAACTACTTAAATAATGTTTTAATTAAATCCTAGTATAACTATACATATATTAGACATAATTAGAGGAAATAAAATACCTTATCCTATAGGTAATACCTAAGCAAATAAAATGCCTCTTGAAGACTAGATGTGTGTGAGTTGTAAAGGTGATTTAGTTTAATAAATTTCTTAAAGAATGTTCTGGATAAATCTTAATATTTATGGATTTACATATATATTAATATATTGAGAATAGCAGAGGGAAATAACATTCTCTTGTGGGAAGAATAATTAGTAGAGTGTATATATGTACCTACTCAACTTTAGGTCTCTACTAAAATGTTGTAATAATTAGCCAACGTTAATCTAAAGGTTTAATTAAATTAACCCCATGTCTAAGAGTAAGTAATTTAAATTACGTTAGTTGTATCTGTTAGACAAGAAAATTCGATGGCGTAGTGGGTTAAGTTTAATCTGGAACTGAGTCGAGGTTGCACGTTCGAAACCTCGCATAATCCTTTTAGGGAACTTAATTAAAACAACGAAAACGTAGCGGGGCTTGGGCTAACCTACTGGGCCCAAGCCTGTGAACTCCGAAAGCCCACTTTAACAATTCAAAGAGAGTTTGGGCCACTCTCAGGAATAAATTCTAAATCATTCCAAACTAAACGAGATGGGCCTAACAAAGGATTTAGTTAACAAGTCAAGCCCAAACCTCTGTAAGAGAATAATGGTCAACCTGAAACTAGTAATCAGTAAGTGAAGAAGACTGTTAAGTTTATAAGTCTCTTAACTAATCGACACTTGGAATACCTTAATCATAGGTTATTAGTGGAAGTTGCGCTTGCACATTTGGTCAAGTTTGGATTATTGCTTCTACACGTACCAGGTACGATCTCTCGTACTCCGATATTTCTGATGTTTGACCTATGAGTCGTTTTCGAGAAACGCTAACTGACTTTAAGAGGAATTTAAAAGAAAAGAAATGGTTGTGTGATTAACTCAGCTTGTCTGACTAACTGAGCCTTGTATGTGAAACTCACTTGGGTATTGGTTCCTTTCCTTCGGTTGTTCCACTGGACATTGATTACTTGGGGTTTACGCTTCTGCACTCTGTAGGACTGAGTGTTTTGGTATTGCTCTGGGTAATTGGTGATCTGGTGGGAATTGAGAAAAAGTCATCTTGGTATTCTTTCTTTGACTCTGGATATTTGTTTCATCCATGAGTGGGGTCGTTGCTGTGACGTGCGCGCGTCTTCATCGGTAAACAGTAAAGGGCTGTATATCCCTTGTCCTGAGAGGACGTAGTTAACAGTAAGGGGCTGTATATCCCCTGTCCTTAATGGATGTTCTTGGCGGTGGGGGCCATCTCTCCCAGTTGGTTTCATTCCATTCTTGAGTTGCTGGTTTTGGTTTTCTCTCATTCATTCCTAGTCCTCGTGACTACATGGGTCTTTCTACTCCAACTTGGAAATGGATCTAACATAAGTAATGATTGTTCACTAATTCTTGGTGTGGTGTTATTTACTAACTTTACTCTTCTGTTATTTGTCTCCTTTGAAATGTTATGTTTGACTTGGTGTTTAAAAGGGTGTTTTGTTTCGCTATTTGTTTAAGTGCTGTTTTCAAGTTATTGTTTATTCTCAAGTTATATTAAAGTTTTGTTTTAGAGAATAGTACCAGTTCCATTCCAGGGAACTGACTCACCCCTCCCGGGGTGGGCTGCTTGGTTTAATCTTGCAGGTACAAATTATTATACAGGTAACCACGAAGAGTGTGAGTAACTGGGATGGTATTAGGATTTTTGGAGAGGTTGTTGTAATTTATTTATGTTTATTTCATGTTGAGTTTTCTCGAGTTCAGACCGTAGCTTTTGTAAGTTATAAGTTGTAATTGGTGAGGGTTGGTGCCGGGTGTTTGGAACCCGATGGTCTGTACGCCCTTCGTATTTTTATTTCCGCTTTAAATACGCTAAATAGGGGTGTTACAGAAAGTGGTATCAGAGCGTAGTTACGCTTTGAACCCGAGAAAACAAGCCGAGTGAAATACTTAGATTATAGGTGCACTTAAAACTGGGGAACCGGGGAACGGGGTAGAATTGGGAAGTGAGGATTCCAGAAAGGCGCGTGACCTTTACCCCATACTTACGTTATTATTACATTTCATGCACGTACCTACGAACCGTCCTTAGGACGTTATAAAAATTACCTACTTTACTACATAGACATTTAGACTCAACAATGCGCCTCTGAGTAACGAATGTCAATATCAGCTAAATGTGGGAGAAGAGGAAGAGGAGCAGGTTCCTCAGGAGCAGGATCTTCAGGAGGCCTTGGACCCGACGCTGTCACTCCAGAGGTCATAGCTCAGATAGTGACGGCTGCACTAGCTCAGCAGCAGGCTCAGATCCCACAGCCGCCACCACCACCACCTAATGGACCCCGAGAGTTCAACTGGCTGAAGGCAGTCAATGACCTTCGCCCTCCAACTTATGAAGGCCAGCCGGAACCGAAGACCTTGGAGAAGTACATCGACGAGATGCAGAAGGCCTTCACCTCTATGCACGTTCCAGCTAATCGCCAGGTGGACATAGCGGCCTACTTCCTTCAGGGACCCGCGCACCGATGGTGGTAGACTGCTAGAGCCGAGCTGACGGCCCTGGCGAATTTCGACTTTCAGGCATTTCTAGTGGCCTTGAGAGCTAAATTCTACCCATCTTACCTCCAGAAGAGGATGAGGAGCGAGTTCGAGCAGATGAAGCAAGGAAATTCCTCTGTTGCTGACTACTATAACAAGTTCGTGGAATTACTTGCTGTGATTGGAGAGGGAGCTTACGCTCCGAGGGTACCTGGTGGATAAATTCCATTCTGGCTTGGACTTCAGGATCATGAACATGATCGGTTCCACCAGAGGGATGACCTTACAGGAACTAGCTGAGGACGCAAACGATTGCGAGACCACTATTGCCTATCAAAATTTGTGCTAGGCAAGAGGAGGAATGACAATGGAGGAAGAGATGGGAGAGGACCCCCTCAGACTCACGAAAGGAGGGGCAAATTTTTCAAGGGGGGGAATGAGAAGGCCATCGTCCCTTCTAACGCTAATGCTAAACCTCTTCGCCACGAACCACCTAAGGGTGAGAAAGGTTGGAATCTACAATATGTTACATTTTATTTTCCTATCTCGTTACTAACTCTGACCAGAAACAGGAAATCAATTTGTGAGAAGGTACTTCTGTAAGTGGTGTAAGAAGGACCACCCGGGCAAGGATTGTAAGGGAAACCTGGTGATTGCAACTACTGCGGCAAGATGGGGCACAGATCGTTTGAATGCGTCATGAACCCGGACTCCAGGAGATACAAGCGCGCACCGGGTCAGCGGCTGAAGCCCCCACCTACTAACACTAATGGAGGAGGTAGAGGTAGTACGGGAGGTGCTGGACCATCTACCAACCGCCCTGCCCAGACACAGAGGCCAGGACAGAATTACCCTCAGAGGCCAGGCAAAGCACGGTCCTCAACCTGGTGGACCGGGGGGGTGGAAGCAGCGAGGGATGACCGGAGTTCATCTGGTGAGGAATACCTTCCTATCGAAGGAGCTTAGACTTTTATTCCATTCTTGTTTCTATAAACTCATGTTTCTTCGTATTGTAAAGGGATGAACTACAAATCCCTCCTTCCTTTATATTTTTGTTCGAAACCAAGTTGTGAACCTTATCCTAAACTGCTTAATAAGAATCATTGTTTTCATTCAGCTTTTGATATTTGCTTTCCCATATTACCTATCTCCACACCCAACATCCCCTTTGAAGCCAAACCACACCCACCAGAGAAATGTGAGGTCTTGAGACCGGGATGATCTTACTACGAGAGTACCTGACCCCAGCAGTCCAGTATGCATTGATCCTCAAGATCAGGGAGTTAGGTGAAGGAAGGAGGGAATTTTTACACTCCTACCTTCAAGAATGGTTCAACCATGAAGTTGAAGCTCATGTGCTTAGGCAAGAAGAAGTGGAACCACACACCAAAAGCTATGAAGAGGCGGAGGTGCCACCGATCCCGGAGGAGTTGCAGACCATCATTGGAGCTGCAGTGAAGATCGCACAAGAATTGGAGGATGAGCCCGTCCCAGACATAACCTCAGACGTCTGCATCATCAACTTTTATGGGAAAGAAGGTAAGCTAGGGTTGCATCAAGATAAGGATGAATCCCTAGAATCCATCACCAGAGGAGTTCCAGTGGTTTCCATATCACTTGGAGACGACGCGGAGTTCCTATTCGGTGACCATAAGAGGATGGACCTCGCTACCAAGATCATCCTAAAGTCAGGTGATGTACTGATCTTTGGAGGGGCAGCTAGACTCATCTACCATGGAGTGAAGAGAATCAAACCCAACACAGCCCCCACATCCATTATTAACCAGACTCACCTGAAACCTGGCAGATTGAACCTGACCTTTAGACAGATCTAGCTATGTATTTTACAATTCAGCATTGTAATCACTAAACTACTCAAGCTTGCAATAAGAATGGAAATACTAAGAATTCATTTCTTCATGTAGGCGCTGGAAATTTTGAAATCAAGCTGAATGTGTTGAACCAGGCTCAAGCAAAGAGCAATGGAATGGTCATCACAGGTATAAACGTTAACCCTGAGTAATTACCTTGGAACGTTTACCCAAAATCTTAAAAACCTATTCTACAATTTCAGGAACGTTCCTAGTTAATGGAGTGGAGGCCACAGTCCTGTTTGATTCTGGTGCCTCCCACTCCTTCATATCACAAGCGTTTCATGATAAGATCGATGCTTCGACCGAGGATATCCACGACTGCTCAGTCTTGCTGCCATCCAAAGAACGGATCAAGTGTGTAAGCAGTGCAAGAATTCGAGCATAGCTCAACCGGGTTAAGCACAGTAGCGAGGCTCCGGGGAAGCGGGAGCAGCGTAGAAGAGATATTGACTTCAGGCAGGAGAGGGATGGTGGGAGTAGTAGCACTAAGTTTGCATGGAGTGTAGTGCTTATGCATTAGAAGATGCAGACAGAAGAAGCACGAAGAAAATACCCTACACACGACCTTGAGCTCCTCGCCATAGTCTTCGCCTTGAAGATCTGGTGACATTACTTGTATGGAGCCACAGTCCGGATTATGACAGACCATAAAAGTTTGAAGTACATCTGGACCCAGAAGGAGCTGAACCTGAGACAGCGACGATGGGTCGAGCTACTGGCTGATTATGACATCAATCTCCAGTACACCGAGGGTAAAGGGAATGTCGTGGCAGACGCTCTGAGCAGGAGAGCACACTCACTCCTAGCCTTGACAGAGACGACCACGATAGCTGAGGAGATATACGCAGCCCAGGACAGAGATGTATACCTACAGGGCATCAGGCGGAAATTAGCAGACGGTTTGACTGATGGTCTGAAGTATGAGTATGAGCTAGACAGTGAGGGGACACCTTCGAGTCAGAGGCAGACTCTGCGTTCCTCAGGATGCGACAGAACTCCAGACCAGGATTCTTTCTGAGGCTCATTCCTCTACGCTATCAGTACACCCTGGAGCCACCAAGATGTACAAGGACTTGAAACAATTATTCTGGTGGAGCGGGATGAAGAGGGATGTAGCGGATTTCGTCTTTCGGTGCCTCACCTGTCAGAAGGTGAAGTTTGAGCATCGTCGACCAGGAGGCCAGATTCAGTCACTACCAGTACCGTGCTGGAAATTTGATGATATCAGCATGGACTTTGTGGTCGGTCTTCCTCCAGCTAGAGGGGGACTGAATTCCATTTGGGTGATAGTCGATAGGTTGACCAAGATAGCTAGGTTTATACCTATCAAGGACAATGGAAGGTGCCCAAGCTAGCTAGCGTGTTTTCACAGACACATCAGGTACACACTCGGTACATGGAGTACCGAAGACGATCGTCTCCGATCGTGACACTCGTTTCCTCAGCAGATTTTGCGTCAGGTGCAGGAGGCGTTTGGGACTCAGCTACGCCTCAGCACAGCTTTTCACCCACAGACTGATGGGCAGACTGAGAGGACGATTCAGACATTGGAGGATATGTTGCGAGCAGTCGCTCTAGACTCAGGGGAGTCAGGGGGTTGGGTAGAGCGTCTACACCTGGTAGAGTTCTCCTATAATAACTCTTACCATTCATCTATCGGCATGGCACCTTTCCAGGCTCTATAGGCAGGCCGTGCCGGACTCCCTTGTCATGGAGTGATCCTCTGAGGCAGTCCTAATTGGGCCCGAATATATTCAGACACTGCAGGATGACGTCAGAGTTATTCAGCAGCACATGAGGGCAGCGCAGTCCAGACAGAAATCCTATGGGGATCAGCGCACCAGAGAGCTTGAGTTTAAGGTTGATGACATGGTCTTCTTACGAGTGTTCCCGATGAGAGGCATCTTCAGATTTGGGATGAAGGGGAAACTAAGCCCTAAGTATGTCGGCCCGTACAGGATTACGGAGCGAGTGGGCCCAGCTGCATACAGATTAGATTTACCAGCAGAGTTGGGGAAGGTACACGATGTTTTCCATGTATCTCAGCTGAAGAAGTATATGCCTGACCCTTCTCACGTACTGCAGCCGGAGAGATTGGAGATAGAGCCTAACTGAGATATGAAGAGACTCCTATTCGGATCTTGGACACGAAGGTCCGCGAAACGAGAGGCAGATCAGTTAAGCTAGTGAAGGTTCTTTGGGAACACCATGGGGTCGAGGAGGAAGCTACTTGGGAGACTGAGGACTCCATGAGAATGAAGTACCCCCATCTTTTACATGATAGTCCCCTATGTTGTTAGTCTATATCAGTAGGTACGAGGGCGTACTTAGCTTCTTTTAGGGGGAACTGGAGCATAATCCTCCTTCGTTACCTCATCCAGATTATGCCCGGTTGTTTTACTAATAGGATGAAGGAGAAGTGTAAGTATGTTTTGAGTTACTCGTATGTGATTTATGATTTCTATTTATGAAATATTTTGGTACTTTCCGGTTCAGTATGATTCTGAGTACCTTGTGTGAAATTGGAATAGGATGGTTGGAAATTAAGGTTTGGTATGGAAGATACAATGGGAATGCCTATTGGAACTGTTAGTAGATTTTAAACTTCGGGTCGAAGTTTCTTTTAAGGGGGATCTACTGAAATATCCCTAAATTAATTTAAATTAATTTAGGGTATTTCTTTTATTAAATACCCTTGATAATATTATTGAACAAATAAAATTATATGTGTGTTATAATAATAAACGTTAAATTATTATGGGATAAACATTAAATTATTATATGGAGTTATGGAATATTATTTGGAGGATTTCTTATGTTTAAATACAATTTAAATTAATTAATTATATGGTATTATGAATTTAATAGAAATATTTACAAGTCAATAAATCTTGGGAAAATTCCTAGACACTCCAATTATATTATAAAGATGTTAGAAACATTTGGAAACATTGATTTGAAACACAAAAGTCAATATAAATCCTAGAGACCCTAAAAGCTTATTAAGCCTTGCTAGGGTTGATTTTTTTTAGATGGTCAAACTAGCCCATGAAATCTATACCAATAAATAGGTTATTATGGAAAACCACGAAGATCGATAAAAAGAACGTCAAAAACGGACCATCCTAGCCAAAGTTATGCTGGTTTGAAGTTTAGAGCCAAATTTCATAAAGTGCCACGTGTCAGCCCTCGTGCGTCCCAACACTTAGCTGATTTTACCTCCTTGTTTTCTCCAGCAAAAAACCGATCGTGACCTAACTTGTGACGGCTATATCTCTTCATCTTTCAATATTTTTCAAAGCCGTCTTCTTTATTCTCTTCTTCTTTGAATCGTCTTCACAACCGTAACTCATACAAACCTAACTCCTTCTACATCAACGGGAAAATCGTTCTCAAGTTGGCACTTTTCACAGTCGTAACCCAGATTTCCAGTTCCCTTCGAATTCAGGTAAATTCGTCTAGCCATAAATCCTTCGTTTCTCAACCAAATTTTGATTTCTTTAGCTCGTTGTGTAGATCTCTAATCCGTCTACAACTTTCATGTTTATTCCCAAGCCTGATTCGTAACCGTTTGGAAGTTATAGTCGCCCAAAGTCTCTGATTTGTCAGCACATAAAATCACAGAAAAACGACAGGTAAACTCGTAACTTTCGGGTCAATTTCTCTTTTGTATAATGCGAGTTAGGATTAGTTCTAGTTATCAATGTGTAGATCATGTTTTTCGTTCTAATGAGCCCAAAAAACATGGCCTAACTCGATCTAGAACGTAATCTACAGACCTCCAACGTTCGCTACTCGAACAGGTTGAAGTCGGAACCTTTCCAGAAAAAACGATTTCGAATCGCTTCGATTCGGGCAATTCCGGTGAGTTTCCGATCGAATTGCTCCGATAATGTTGTTGGTAGTGTTGTTTTCGACCCTAACCCATGTTTAATTGAATCAATTACGTACCATATTGAGGGAATTTGTCGGATTTGTGTTCGAATCGAACTCAGAAACTAATATAAACCCTAACCTTCGAATTGAATTCGAAACTCGATGAATATTGCATGATAATTGGGGAAATCGGTACCATTAGAACCGGAATTCGATTTCGATCCATAGAAACAAAAATCGTTGAATTTCGTTCTGTAGATCGAGAGATATAGGTGAATTAGTACTCGAGTCCGATTTGTGTTCTCTGAAGAACTCGCGCAATATAGGCCGTCCGATCTCAGTTAATAAAGATGGACGGCCACGATTAAACATACAATTTTAAAGTATAAGTTTTTATATTGTTTCCAGGAAAAACCCTAACTTGTTTAATTAATTTAAGTACCTTCCCGAATGTATTTTGACTTGAAAATTTAACCACAGATTCCTTATAAAGTCTAGTTTATTTTGATATAAATTAATATGGGTTTTGAGATTTTAAACGTAAGTTATAATTTTTGCAAGTTTCGGTTATTGTGGAATTATCTGGATAAATTTAAAGGATATCTTTGTGAAATAAAAATTTTATAATATGTCTAAGATGTTATAGTTACTAGATATTAAATTTGGGAATTTTTGGACAAAGGTAAATGGGTTTAAAAATTGTATTTGTGAAATTTTCATGAGATTTTTATAATATATGGTTTTTAATTTAACAAAAAATAGGGTATAGTTGTTAATAAACTTTTAGGGTTTGGAAAATATGAAAAGACTAAATTAATATTTAGTAGCAGTATATTTATAAATATTTTGGTTATTATTTTTAAGTAAAGTAAAAACTATATATATATATGTTTATAATATAGAAAAGGAATAGAAACTTATATTAAATTAAGAAAACTAATTAATCTACATTTCTGATTACTATTAATATGGAAGTTTATATACCTATGGAGGTTAAGGAAAATATTTTATTTGTAAACTTTATGTATAGGTGGATTTGGTTAAAGGTAATAATGTAATAAATACAATAAACTTCTTAAGGAATGTTTTGGGAAAAACCTAATGTATAATATACTCATGTGAGAGGAATCAAATAGAAGCTTATGTTAAATCAAGGATTTAAATTAATTTACATTTATTCTATTATACAGTTGGGAGTTAATATACTTAACGTTAACTTGGAAAAAAATACTTTATTTTATAACATTTATATAATACGTTAATAAGTGTAAGGTTAATCGGGTAATTAAATAAAACTACTTAAATAATGTTTTAATTAAATCCTAGTATAACTATACATATATTAGACATATTAGAGGAAATAAAATACCTTATCTATAGGTAATACCTAAGCAAATAAAATGCCTCTTGAAGACTAGATGTGTGTGAGTTGTAAAGGTGATTTAGTTTAATAAATTTCTTAAAGAATGTTCTGGATAAATCTTAATATTTATGGATTTACATATATATTAATATATTGAGAATAGCAGAGGGAAATAACATTCCTTGTGGGGAAGAATAATTAGTAGAGTGTATATATGTACCTACTCAACTTTAGGTCTCTACTAAAATGTTGTAATAATTAGCCAACGTTAATCTAAAGGTTTAATTAAATTAACCCCATGTCTAAGAGTAAGTAATTTAAAATTACGTTAGTTGTATCTGTTAGACAAGAAAATTCGATGGTAGTGGGTTAAGTTTAATCTGGAACTGAGTCGAGGTTGCACGTTCGAAACCTCGCATAATCCTTTTAGGGGACTAATTAAAAAACCGAAAACGTAGCGCGGGCTTGGGCTAACCTACTGGGCCCAAGCCTGTGAAACTCCGAAAGCCCACTTAACAATTCAAAGAGAGTTTGGGCCACTCTCAGGAATAAATTCTAAATCATCCCAACTAAACGAGATGGGCCTAACAAAGGATTTAGTTAACAAGTCAAGCCCAAACCTCTGTAAGAGAATAATGGTCAACCTGAAACTAGTAATCAGTAAGTGAAGAAGACTGTTAAGTTTTAAGTCTCTTAACTAATCGACATTGGAATACCTTAATCATAGGTTATTAGTGGAAGTTGCGCTTGCACATTTGGTCAAGTTTGGATATTGCTTCTACACGTACCAGGTACGATCTCTCGTACTCCGATATTTCTGATGTTTGACCTATGAGTCGTTTTCGAGAAACGCTAACTGACTTTAAGAGGAATTTAAAAGAAAAGAAATGGTTGTGTGATTAAATCAGCTTGTCTGACTAACTGAGCCTGTATGTGAAACTCACTTGGGTATTGGTTCCTTTCCTTCGGTTGTCCACTGGACATTGATTACTTGGGGTTTACGCTTCTGCACTCTGTAGGACTGGAGTGTTTGGTATTGCTCTGGGTAATTGGTGATCTGGTGGGAATTTGGGAAAAAGTCATCTTTGGTATTCTTTCTTTGACTCTGGATATTGTTTCATCCATGAGTGGGGTCGTTGCTGTGACGTGCGCGCGGTCTTCATCGGTAAACAATAAAGGGTTGTATATCCTTGTCCTGAGAGGACGTAGTTAACCGTAAGGGGCTGTATATCCCCTGTCCCTAATGGTTCTTGGCGGTGGGGGCCATCTCTCCAGTTGGTTCATTCCATTCTTGAGTTGCTGTTTTGGTTTTCTCTCATTCATCCTAGTCCTCGTGACTACATGGGTCTTTCTACTCCAACTTGGAAATGGATCTAACATAAGTAATGATTGTTTCACTAATTCTTGGTGTGGGTTATTACTAACTTTACTCTTCTGTTTGTCTCCTTTGAAATGTTATGTTTGACTTTGTGTTTTAAAAGGGTGTTTGGTTTCGCGATTTTGTTTAAGTGCTGTTTTCAAGTTGTTTATTCTCAGTTATATTAAGTTTTGTTTTAGAGAATAGTACCAGTCCATTCAGGGAACTGATCACCCTCCCGGGTTGGGCTGCTTGGTTTAATCTTGCAGGTACAAATTATTAGACAGGTAACCACGAAGAGTGTGAGTACTGGGATGGTATTAGGATTTTGGAGAGGTGTTGTATATTTATTTATGTTTATTTCATGTTGAGGTTTTCTCGAGTTAAGACGAGCTTTTGTAAGTTGTTATAAGTTGTAATTGGTGAGGGTTGGTGCCGGGTGTTTGGAACCCGATGGTCTGTACGCCCTTCGTATTTTTTTTCCGCTTTAAATACGCTAAATAGGGGTGTTACAGATACTCATGTGGAAATCCTGAGTTGGAGACTCGGGATAATCAGCAAGATCACATGACTATTGTCTTACGTGCTCCTACTGTTCGACAAGCTTGGTGTTAATATTGACAATATTATCTCAAACATACATACTGGTGTTCAGACACGGTCCTCTGCTCACACCTTCTGTGCTCATCATGGTTTTCTGTCACAACTTGAGCCTAAAACAGTCAAAGAAGCTTTGTCTGATTCTGATTAGATTAATGCGATGCATGAAGAACTTAATGAGTTTACACGTAATGATGTTTGGGAATTGGTTTCTCGTCTTGAAAATCATAATATCATTGGCACTAAGTGGGTGTTCAGAAATAAACTTGATGAACTTGGAAACATCTCATGCAACAAAGCTAGATTGGTGGCCAAGGGTATAATCAGTAAGAAGGCTTGGATTTTGATGAAACATTCACTCCTGTTGCACGTCTTGAGGCAATAAGGTGCTTATTGCATTTGCTGCAACAAATAAGTTTCAGTTATATCAAATGGATGTGAAGTGTGCATTATTAAATGGATATCTAAAGGAAGAAGTGTATGTTACTCAACCCCTGGCTTCGAAAGCTCAGAATGACCAAATGATGTCTATCGTCTTAAGAAGGCACTCTATAGATTGAAACAAGCTCCTCGTGCTTGGTATGACATACTCACCACGTTTCTTCTTAACCAAGGTTTTAGTCGGGGTACTGTAGATCGTACCTTATTTTTACGAAATCTTGGTTCATACAAATATATGTCGACGATATCATTTTGGGTCGACAAATTCAACGCTGGCTAAGGAATTTGAAATTCTTATGTCGAATGAATTTCAAATGAGCAACATGGGTGAACTCATGTATTTTCTGGGTTTACAAATACGCCAAACTCCTGAAGGCAACATATCAGTCAAACCAATTACGTCTGAACTTCTTCACAATATCAGTTTCAGGATGCCAAGTCTCTGCCCACACCCATGTCAACCACTCTTCGACTTGGGCTGAGTCTACAGCAGAGCTGCTGACAAATATTGTGATTCAATGAATTGTGTGTGACATGCACATCAAACACATCACAATCTCAGCAAATTCAACATCATAGAATTAGGTGTCATATCTACATTGTGTGGCACTATAATTTAGGATTCTATATGACTACTTTTAATCTATCTTTCCAGTCGTCTGACATTATGCACAGTGTTGCTGTTGTGCGAGATTTCAAGCTGATTCCACCGTTAAGGCTGTCAAACGTATTTTCGTTATTTGTGTGGCACACTATCACTTGGTTTATTCTATTACTGGCATTTCAACTACTTTCTCGCTTATACGGACGCTGATTTCATGGGTCACTAACTGATCGAAAAGCACTTCTCGATCTGCTCAGTTTCTGGGTAACAGCCTCATATTATGGCTCTCTCAAAAACAAGCAGTTGCTCTCTCCACCACAGAGGCTGATATGTCACAACTGCCTCTTGTTGTGCACAGACTTTGTGGCTTCGTCATCAACTTCATGATTTTGGCATTACCTATGATCCTGTTCCTATCTATTGCGACAACACTAGTACTATTGAACTTGCTAAGAATCTGGTCCATCATTCTCGATCTAAACACATAGAGATCCGTCATCACTTCTTACGTGATCAGGTTGAAAAGGGAACTATCCAGCTACTTCACTGTCCCACCAACACACAAATTGCTGACATTTTCACTAAACCCTTGAGTCGGGATCAATTTAATTATCTCCGCTTCGAACTTGGGATGATCAACGTTCCCTAAGTTATGGTTTCTACACTGTATTAATTTTCCTCTTTTGATTCGGCAAAAGAGGGAAGTCAATATGTGTGTCGGTCCTGTTTCTGGTTACTTATCCCACATACTAGTTAGTATACATTGAGGGGGAAGTACACGACTACTGTATAACTAGATCATTGCAGTCATTCAGGGGGAACTACATCGACACACTACACAGAGTTTGTCTTAATCAAAAAAGGGGGAAAATGTTGATATTTTTTATTAGCAACTCTGTGTAACATACTGTGACCTAAGTACATGACACAACTCTCTGAAGACATTGCGAACAGAAGAATGTAGATTGCGGTCAAGAATATATCTTCTGGAGATATTTTAGGAAAGATTTTATTTTGAACATTAATGGGTATAAAATTAAACATATTTTATACTCTTGCTTCTTACTTTCCTTTGACTTATGAATTATTAATTCTATTTTAGGTAGTCTTCTACATCTATATAAGTAAGATTGCTCACTGGAGAAAATTACACTTTCAGAGAGAGAGAAATACCTAGGTTGAGAGAAATCTCGTGCTAGTTGCTGTAACTTCACTAGGTCGAAGACAATTCTAGTTTAGTTACATGTTCTCACAAGGAAAGCCTGTTTTCCTTGTGATGTTTGTATCTTGCTAGATACGAGTTAATAAAGTGAGGATTCACGTGTGTATGTGCTTTCGCCTCTCTATTTGCTATTTTTATACTCACTGAGTTCGTTGTCAGTCTGTTACTCATAGACAGATATATCTTGAGTAACAACCTCACTAAGACTGCTGTTGCAAGAACCTACAATTGGTATCAGAGCAGGTTCCCTTTTTCTTTGAATCAAAAGAGAAATCTTCCAAGGGTGATCAATATGGGTTCTCGTAATGTCATGGCACCCAAGCTTACCAAATTCAACTATGCTTGCTGCTGTGAACAGAAGAGGCATCAACTGTTGTCAATCGACTATGATCTGTGTAATAGTAGCCCGTATACACTAACAGGCCCAAGTATGTAATAAGATGTTATTAGGCCCAAGTTATATGTTCAGGCCTTCGCCTGTCTACATTCTTCTATTCTGTTCTAGAATCCCGTATCTACATCTATAAATAGCCTACTGTAGATTGTAATAACACATCGATCAATACAATGAACATTCATAGTCTCTCTCTCGTATATTCAAATATCGTAGTATTATATGGTATCAGAGCTCTATACAAATGACGTGAGTCATAAACCCCTCTTCATCTCCGATCCGCCTTCTTTTTTTTCTTCTCTCAATCTTGTCTTCAACAATGGCCAACACTCCACCAGAAACGCCTACACTAACAATTCTTCAGCCTCCAACTGTTTGATAAATAACCCCAGTAAGAAACCTGCACAACCAACAACACAATCCATTTTATCAGCAGCCACAAACCTTGTCAAATTTAAGGGAGACAATTTTAGAATCTGGAAAGCAGTAATAGTTCATTCCTCAAGGGAACAGATCTATACAAATATGTGGATGGATCATTCCCATGCCCTCAGGAACAACATACTGATGAAAATGATTCCTCAGTTACCGCCTGGTTCCAGCAAGATCAACTCACTCTCACGGTGCTGTTTCTTCCCTTAGTGACTCTATACTTGGACAAGTAGTTAACTATTCTACTTCTGACTGAAGTATGGGAATATCTCCATGGATCTTTTGAGCTACTACCAATGCTCAGATAGGCCAGCTGCATCTGCAACTTGCCTCAATTGTAAAATCCTCTGATGAATCCATCACCACCTATTATAACCGAGCCAAATCCCTTGTTGACTCCCTTGAAATCACTGGCCATAATGTTGGAGATCGGGAATTTCAGAGCTATCTTCTGAAAGGATTACCCAGTGAATACTCAGCTCTTGTATCAACTATCCTTACCAGACCAGATCCTTGCTCACCAAGCCAGATCTATGGTTTTATGCTCTCAACAGAAGCTTGGCTACAAAATCACAAACTCAACCCCACAGACATCACTCTCAACTCCACAAACTACAATCCTACCTCAAACAAATCCAGATCTGGTTATAACAACAATAACAGAACCACTGACTATCGTGGTAGGCAATCAGGTGGCCGAGGCAGAGGTAGATCAAATTCCTCTCAACCTAGATCTGATCTAATCAGACCTTTGCTGGTACTCCAGATAACAGACCACTATGTCAAATATGTGGTAAGAAGGGACATGATGCCTTGATCTGCTATCACAGGTACAACCAAACCTACCAAGCTCGGCCTCCCACCTCTTTCTCTGCTAATGCTACCTTTACTAGTCCCAACCAGCAGACACCATCATGGCTAGTAGATACTGGTGCGTCTCACCATTTCTCTGGAGATTCTCTAAACTGAACCTTCACAGTTCAGACTACACAGGCACTGACACTATCTCACTAGGAGATGGATCCACTATACCTATTGCCGCCCAAGGAAATGGTAGTTTCACTATCTCTCCCTACACTTTTTCTCTCAATAATATCATACATTCTCCTTCTCTCAACAAACACCTTATCTCAGTCAGCCGATTCTGCCATGATAACAATGTTTTTTCGAATTCTACCATGATTTTTTGTTGTGAAGGACCTCACCACTCAGGAGATCCTTCTCAGAGGACTTTCTAAGGAAGGGGTGTACCTGTTCCCCCTGCTTCTCCAACTAAGCCCATCCTCTGCTACACCACTGCTGCTCCAAGCTCCATATGGCACCAGAGACTTGGCCACCCAAGTCTTCCTATCACTACCCTTACTACCAATAAATTTCGTCTTCCAGTTTCAAAAGTTTATAAAACAGAATTATGTACTGCCTGTTGTCAAGGCAAAATGCATGCCCTTCCCCATTTTTTCAGTAATTCTAGATCTAAGGAATTTTTGAATTGTTATTCCTAGATCTATGGGGACCTGCACATACTGTTTCTGATAAGGGTTTCAGATATTTCATGATCATAGTGGATGATTTTTCTGGTTTTATTTGGCTTTATCCACTAAAAATAAATCAGATGCTGTTACTATCTTTGCTCATTTTTATACCATGGTAATTACTCAATTCAACAAAAAAATCAAAGCCATCCAAACTGATGGAGGAGGAGAATTTCAAGCTTTTAAACCTCTCACTCTCACTCATGGAATTAACCACCGGTTCACTTGTCCACATTCCCATCCTCAAAATGGATCAGCAGAAACTCGAATAAGACATATAGTGGATCGAGGTCTATGTTTACTGTCACAAGCCCACATGCCCTGAGGTTCTGGCCATATGCTATTTCTACCACAGTTTACCTAATGAATCGATTACCAACAAAATAAATCAGTACCAAACCCCCTATGAAGTCCTCCATCAAACACCCCCCTCTCTCACACATCTCAGGGTTTTTGGATGCAGTTGCTGGCCAAACTTGCGTCCCTACAATAACCACAAATTATCTTTCAGATCTACAGAGTGTGTTTTCCTTGGTTATTCCCCAAACAGCACTGGCTACCCTTGCTATGACCCCAAAACCCACAGAATCTACACCTCTCGAGATGTTTCCTTCTCAGAAACTTGTTTTCCTTTTGCTCTTCTCCCTAAAAACTCACCCTTTCCCACCTCAGACCCTACTGTAACTCCTACTACTCTTCTGCTTCCTATCACTCATCCACCTGACCATCCATCCCCCTCTACCACCACCACTAGTCAGCACTCACCATTCCCCACTAACCATACTCCCAGTAACACTGCACCATCTACAGGCCTTACTCCCTCCACAGCCACTTCCCCTAGCCCTATGCCTCCACCTGCTCAGCCACTCAACCAACCACCCTCAACCATCCCACCCTATGGTTACCAGGACTCAAACAAACAGTCTCAAACCCAAAGTTTACACTGATGGTACAGTTCCTTGGTTACACACTACCTCTCTTTCCCCTGTTCCTGACACCCCGTGTTTTACCACAGCCATGAAATTTCCTGAATGGAGGTTTGCTATCAATCAGGAATATGAGGCACTTCTCAAAAATGACACATGGGAATTGGTTCCATATAAACAGAACATGAATGTTCTCGGCTGCTGTAATGGATTTTAAAAACAAAAACAAATGCTGATGGTTCTTTTCAAAGAAGGAAGGCCGCTTGGTTGCCCAAGGTTTCAATCAGGCCCAATGTGTTGATTATTTTGAAACTTTTAGTCCGGTTGTAAAGGTCACTACAATAAGACTTGTCCTAGCTATTGCTACAAGTTTCAATTGGCCTATACAATAGGTGGATGTTGACAATGCCTTTCTTCATGGCATTCTGGAAGAAGAGGTGTTCATGAAACAACCCAGTGGTTTTGTTAGCAAAGAAAACCCCACCCATGTTTGCCGGTTAAAAAGATCTCTCTATGGTCTTAAACAATCCCCCCGTGCTTGGTTTTCTCGTCTAAGCACTCATCTGATTGACATTGGTTTTCATCCTTCCCAGGCTGACTCATCACTTTCATATCACTATCAGAATCACACAGTCTACATGTTGGTGTACGTGGATGACATCCTTATCACTGGTAGCTCACAAAACTCATCACCACTCTCATCAAAAACCTCGCTCAGGAATTTCCCATCAAAGACCTAGGAAATCTACATCACTTCCTTGGTTTCATTACCCGAAACCCTAAAGGCTTAAAATTGTCCCAAACTTCCTACATTCATGACCTCCTCTCCAAACTGGCATGCTACACACAAAACCGTGTCCCACTCCTATGACCACCACAGAATCCCTGGATGATCTCACTAGTCCCCTCTACCCAGATCCCTCTCTGTTCCGCAGTATTGTTGGGAGTTTACACTACCTAGCATTTACACGGCTAGATATAAACTTTGCGGTAAACCGCATCAGTCAATTCATGCATACACCAAGAGAGGTTCACTGGAAGGCAATTAAAAGATTACTGCGGTATCTTAAAAATACCTCTGATCTAGGGTTGTATTTTCCCGCAACACCTCTGGGTAATCTCCATGTCTTCAGTGATGCTGACTGGGCTGGGAGCCGCCTCGACCGATGTTCCACCACTGGATTCGCCATCTACCTCGGTGACAAACTGGTCTCATGGAGCTCCGCAAGCAGAAAACCGTTGCCCGGTCCAGTACAGAGGCAGAATTCAAAGCTCTTGCTACCGCTGCATCAGAATCAATTTGGCTTCAGTAGTTATTAGCAGAACTTGCATAAATCTCACAAAGGCCACAACTTTATACTGTGATAATTCAGGAGCGAGTTACCTTGCCCAGAAACTGGTTCTCCATAGCCGTGCTCGACATGTTGAAGTCGACTATTTTTTCGTCCGTGAGCGCGTCCGCAGTGGCAGCCTCCGCATCTCCCTGATTCGCACAAATGCCCAGCTCGCCGATTTGTTCACCAAACCCTTGACCAAGCAGCTGTTTCTTCAATTTCGTTCCCAAATGTCCTTGACCGGCGACATGTTGGAACCGCGGGAGGATAAGAGTAGCCCGTATACACTAACAGGCCCAAGTATGTAATAAGATGTTATTAGGCCCAAGTTATATGTTCAGCCTTCGCCTGTCTACATTCTTCTATTCTGTTCTAGAATCCCGTATCTACATCTATAAATAGCCTACTGTAGATTGTAATAACACATCGATCAATACAATGAACATTCATAGCCTCTCTCTCGTATATTCAAATATCGTAGTATTATACTGTGGACTGTTGTCACGGAAGGAGACCTGGTTCCACAGATCACTGAAGGAGGAGTCACCAAGCCGAAAGAAAAGAAGGATGGAATGATAATGACAGAAGCTACTCAGCAAAAATAAGCAGGCTTTGAGAGTGATTGTATCTTCGCTTTCAGAGGGTGACCAGCAGAAGGTACTTGGTGTAGACCTAAAAATTCTCACCCCTTAAAAGAAAATTTAAACAAATAATAAAAAATAAGAGGGTCATCGCCTTTCTTTTCAAAACTTATTTATGTACATACCAAAACGAAAGTGTCATTTTATGACAAACTCTCTAAATCAATTTTCAAAACATCCGTTTTCAAACCCATCCCTTTTGTTATTTCTTATCTACCATTACATTTGATTTATTTCATGTTAGTCAGCTCGGTTTATTCGCTTATTTATTTGCTACGTTTTTTTGTTTTGTTTTGGTTCACGCTATTTCGTACCGGTTTATTTTATCTCATTTCGTTTCATTGATACTTTTACTTATATTTCTTTATTGTACTTTTTTGTGGTTTTGTTGTCTTTATCATTATTATTTTACAATTATTTTTCATCATTTTATGTACATATTGTTACTATTATTATTTGTATGTCCTTTTTATAATTTCATTTTTTCTGGAAAACAATTCATTCTCATTGCTGAAACTTGGTAGTCTTACTTTGCATTTCCATTAAAGAAGTTTATTCAAATCGGGTTATATTTTTTATTACTTTCACATGTTCATATCAGCTTCTAGTGTTAGCATGGTTGGTAGTCTAGGTGTGGGGGAAACTCCAGGTCCACAGTTCGAATCCGAACATGGGCTTTGTAGCCTTTTGTTTGTTTTTGCTTCTTCGTTCTTCATGTTTCATTGTGATTGAACTGAGTTGGGCTACCCATCCGTTTTCTACCGATCCATGACCTCAAATAAACCCTAGCCTTGTCACCAACCGCACATGTCTTATAAAAACAAGCTAAAGTCCTGAAACTAGGTCAGCCGCCATCTCCCATACTCTCGTTTTCTTTTCATTCACGTACTCCCCCCATGCTTCCATCCCTGAAAACAAGAGAAATCGATGTCCCCTTCCTCTGTTCACGTCATTTTTGCAACCCAAAACAGAAGAACAAGGAATATACATGCTAACTGCTCCACTCCATTTTCTTCACTTACGTAAAAGGAGCGTACAAGCTCATCTTCATTCTCTTCACCTGAACATACATCACACCCTCTTCATTCTCTTTACTCCGGTAATCTATCTGGCGAATAACATGAAGCATACAAGCTGTGCCTTCTCCATTCTCTTACTCACGGTGATTTGCACTCCAAACTGGTGACAACAAACATACAGCTGTGCTCTTCATTCTTTTGCTCAAGGTAATTTCGAAACCTACCTGACGAACAAGGAACAAATGTGCTCCACACCTAGAAAACATACCCCTCCTTCATTTTCTCCATTTACGGTAACTTGCAACCAAACTGTCGAAAAAAGAAGTTTGCTCCACCGCCATGCTCATTCTCTTCATGCCGGCAGTTTTGCAACCCCTGGTGACAAGAAACATCCATGCTGCGCCTTCTTCAGTTCTTCAACACGTAACAGAGAAAGTAAGGAAACAAGGAACACACCGGCTATACTCCTTCATTTACTCAGCAGAAGAACAAGGAGCAATCTCTACGTCTCTGTTTTGTCAATGGTGTACAAGGAGAGCACACTGCTTTGCCTCTTCCTCATTGTCCACACTCATGGGTTTTGCTACTCTACTGGCGAACTCAAACATACAACCGCCACAGCTGCACTTCATCCCCTTCTTCATTGTTCACGGTGTGGTGATCTTGCAACTAGCTGGCGAACAGAGAGCATCGAGCTCCACCTCTACTCATTTTCTTCAGAGCAGGAGCACGCATGGCCCCATCTTCATTCTCTTCAATATTGCTGGTGAACAAGATCTGTCGCGAGCAATGGATGTTGTTGTGCTCCTCCTTGTTTCTCTTCACATGGAAACTTTTACAACCAAACTGGCAAAACAAGGAGTAGAGCTGTGTGCTCTCTTCATTCCTCTACCTCTACGCTGACGAACAAGATACACATAACTCTGCATCCTCATTCTGTTCACCATCGTCACTGGTGAAGAAGGACATACATGCTATGCGACTGTTTTTCCTCTTCACTCACAGTAGATTTGCAACCCAACTGGTGAAAGAGGAGCACGCTTCCACCACCCCTGTACGATATTTGGTCCGATAATCTTTTATAATCTGTGATGCTTTATGTCTTTTTTGTTTCTTCTTGGCCATGGATTCTCCGGGTGTCTGAATCTGTTTGATAGTAGGTTTTCCATTTTGTTCGAAAAGTTCACTGGGTTGTCTTGCTTAGCTGGACATGATTATTGCTGAGCTTCAAGTTTGTGCACTCTACTGATCTCCCTATTGCTCTGTTTAATTTAATGTCCTGGTTCGGTTCGACTTTGGATGCGTATCTAATCCCTCACCCTTGCTATTTCGAGCTGGCGGTAACGCATCAAACTGGGACATACATATTTAGGCTGACGGCTAGAGCTCTGTGCTTTATCTTGCTCGAGTAATTTATGAGGCATTTGTCATCTGGGTGAACCAGCAACCGCCAATTTCTCAGTTCGCTGGTGGCTTGAAATTCCATGCTGTTCGATTTTATCGAGTACAACACTTGAACGGGTTTCGTCTGTTTATTTTAACGTCTTTCAAATTTGTGTTTCGTGCTGTTTCTTTTTGTGTATAATTCTCCGCAAGAACTGATCACCATCGTATACAGGTTTCTCGGCGCTATGCAAGAAGTGCCCAAAAAAATTAAATCGGGACCTCCGTTTCTTGTGACAAAATTTTTCTTTGCTCTCACGCGAAGAAAATTTCAATCGAGTTAGGAAATCGAATCTGGGTTGCTCAATATTCCTTCTTCATAATGTTTCTTGTTTTTTTAGTTCCTTTCATGTCGGATATAGGCTGGAAATGGCTTGTTCTTTCACTCTCAATATGTCGGTCCAGAATGCCTATCGTCGAGCTAATCTGTTTTATATTGTTGTCTTGTCTTCGTGAGTTTATTTTCAGGGAGCCCTTGCCACTCTTTGCACTGGTATTTATCCTGAACCTAAATTAGTTTTCATACTTTTATGAACTTGATGCAGGTCCCAAAAGATAAAAAAAATGCATGTTATAGCTGCATAATTGTGTTTCCAACTCTGGATTTATATGTGGAGAATATCTGGTTTGATATACACAAGCGAATATGTTCATTGCGTTTTGTTTGAGCTATTCCTGACAATTTTATGGCTGTCTGCTTGAGACGAAAGGAGATTAAGTTTAATATGCACTGTTTGGGTTATGTATACTAATAACGGCCTAATGTTCTTGTGAAGCTAATCTGTCGTACTCCTTGTTATACCTAATCATGTTTTCATGTTGAATTCCGAAAAAAAGAAGAATAAAATGAAATAGATCCAACAGCAGTTGTCCTTTATGATATTTACATGATTCAAATTGTTCTTATACTTTGGTTTCATGTTTTGGACCGAGGTACACCTTCTTCAAAGTGTGGCTGGATTCTTGCTTGTTATTTAGCTCTATGGACTCTTGGACTCAAAGCAGCCTCCTTGGTATGGCGGTTTGATTACAAATAGCTGTGGCGGGTTTATAAGCCAATTCGGCTAGGAATTCGTTCATACATATTTGATTTGAATGTTAAACCGGGGGCAGGCCACCCCGTGGGTTAGTTTTCTATCTCCTCCAACTCCTCCTATGATGACCAACAACATGTTACGTATCCAGTTCCAGCATCACTGTTCGATCCTTGTGCATAGATTCGATTTGAGAAATTGATTCAAACCATGATTCTAGTTCGATCTTCACTCGGGACCAACTCATTTAATTGCTAAATCTTGTTCCATTATGCTAGTTGATTTACTTGCGACATTGTGTGATCCTCAATTGGGGTCATTTTTAGAAAACTCATAGAACAAACATTAGGATAGCGGGTGTCCCCCACATAGTAGATTCTTGTGGTGTGACACCCTACACACAAACCACATCCTCCAAGGTCCAATCCAAGACCCGAGGCCCATTTCAAAGCCCATTTCAAGGCCCACTTCGACCAACCTTTCAAGGCCTACTTTCGGCCCAATTTTTAAGACTCACTTCGGTCCATTTTTTCAAGGCCCACTTCGTTCAAATTTTCAAGGCCCAATCAGGCCCACGTTCCAAGGCCCATTTGGGCCAACATCCCAAGGCCCAATTCAGCCCACATTCAAGGCCCATTCCAGCCCCACGTTCCAAGGCCCGTTGTTGGCCCAACATCCCAAGGCCCAATGCAGCCCACATTCAAGGCCCATTCCAGCCTAACGTTCCAAGGCTCTGACCTGGCCCATCAGTTCAAATTTGGCACACAATCAATCCAAAAACCGATGCAATCCCATCTCAAATTCAAATCCATTCAATTCAGCCCAAATTCAACCCGACTTGTAAATTCCAATTCGATTCAAATTCATTCAATTCCAATTCAACTTCAATCTCAATTCAATTCCAATTTCCCTTAAACTCAGAATGTCTCACAGACCTGAGCATCTCACAGACTTTGTTATTCCAGTGATTCGAATATCTCACAGACCAGAGCATCTCATAGACCCGAGCGTCCCACAGATCCGAGTGTCTCACAGATTTCGACATCTCAAGATTTCAAACGTCTCATAGACCCGAGCGTCTCACAGACTACAACACCCCACACATCAAGCTTTTCTAAAAACCTTCAAACATCAAAACTTCCAAAAAAAACCTAAACTACGTAAGGTCTGATCTCAGCAGGGAGTTGAGTACGTAGGCAGCCCATCTAGGGTGCGACCCCATTCCAAATAAAAAACCCCTTTCCCCCCTCTAAGGTGTTCTTCATACCTCTCGAAACTCTCAACCCTTCAGCCAAACTAACTCCAAGACCAGCCTATTCTTCAAATCTTCTAAATCATCTAATCCTCAACCACACTCAATCCTATCCTTTGGCTTTTAAATGAATCTCTCTAAAAGGTTTTGAAAGAGGGCAATCCCGACAATTGGAGACCGAGGTTTCCTCGGGCACCAATCCGAAGTCGTGGTCGTTGCCACTTCTAAGGGGTGTAACCCAGTACGAACCCACAACAGAATCTCTGATCTGACCAGATAAGTCCTATCCATAGGGAACAATCTCAGAGTCAACTAACGGTTCTTAGAACCTTCCTCTTCCCTTCCTAGTTCCTTAGGTCAAACTAGGTGGCGACTCTAGTCAATTCCGCCTTATAGAGGCATAAGTCCGCGTGGAGCCCATCGAGAGCGGGTGTAGTGCACACTTGCACTCCCTTTTATGCTTTCTGGGAAAGACGGACGATCTAGTAGGTATTTGAGGGATGCCAGAATAACGGGTTTTCACCCTCCACAGAATGGCATTTTTTTTAGGATCTAGGCTTCTTAGTCAGGACCCGAATTAGATAGACCCCCCTCATACCGAAAAATCACCCCCCACACTTGGCATACTAACTGCTAAAGAAGTTTGGAACTTTCTGAAAGTTGCCTATGAAGGAACTGATTCAATCAGAAAGGCAAAAGGAAAACAGTTCAGAAGACAGTTTGTTAAGATATGTACATTTGAATCTATATATGTTCTATTTTTCTGCATGTATTCATAACGATAAATATTATAAAATAAATATATATTATTTAATGATACTATGTATAAATGAATATAGTTATTTAATTTAAAAAAACAAATAGGCTTATTTTATTACTAAGTATATTGTTGAGGTATTATGAAAAGGATAAACAAATATATTCAAATTAAAAAAGTCATGCTGGTCATTGTAGATGTCGGGCACACTCATAAAAAAGCACAGTAAAATATTTGCAATTCCTATACTAATTTTTCATATATAAAAACAATTACATGTCACTCTTTTAATTTAGAAAAAATATAAATATTAGTTTAGTGTTTTAAAATTAGTATTTTTTTAAATTATTAAGTTAATTAAGACATATATTTTGAATTAATATATGCTCCATTATTTACATATATGTATAAATAACAAATATTATAAATTGAAAAAATATGATACAATAACCATATATATGTACATAGTCATATGAAAATTTTGTATAATTGTTGAATTATACTATAATAATTATAACTATTAATATATTATGAAAGAAAAAATAAATAAAAATGCGACAAATATATGTTGGAAGGTACGTAAATAATCTCAAATAAATGTTTCTATTCATAGCTAAAGCTATCTGATTTTATATTCTAAAAAGTCAATACTATAATAGCTCATCGAAAGGTGAGGTGCAAAAAAATAAAAGATAATGATTATATTGACAAACAAGTCCGATATGACCAACCTTGTTGATCAAATATCAACATCAATGCAAAAAAATTCTCAACGAAACCTCATCTTTTCTGGCAATATCATATAACTCAATGGCTGTTAGGATATGATATATTCATATACAGTCTCTTATATTACGGCCCTATATACTTTAGTTTGTACATAGGTGACGGTGATGTACTTTTCTATTTTAGAGTGTATATAGGTATTCTATGTAATTTCTTTCCGCTGCTCATAAGCTTACTTATAAATACTCTTCCCTCTGTAAAGATTAGACACATCGATATATCCTTCATTTGAATAAAAGATCCTTTTCATATTCCTCTCTCTGTACTTTCACATGGTACCAGAGCATATCCTGGAAATGTCGTAGTACGACCTAACACCAAAATACTACAGAAAATTTTTCTTGATTCTCGTTCTGTCCCTTCGCCATGTCTGAGAAAGGAGATCCACAGAAAGACGAAGAAGAGAATGCTCAAGAAAACGCCCAGAAGCAGAAAGGGAAAACCCCATTCGACATCGATGATTCAAGTACCAGCGGCGGCTTCTCCAAATTAACACCAGAAGAGGAAGAACTGTACACGCATCCATCGGATAACCCAGGTATAGTTCTTGCGTACAAATTTAACGGGACTGGGTTTGCAAAATGGAAGCGATCTATCACCGTAGGCTTGGTCTCGAGAGCAAATTAGGTTTGTTACCGGGAAAACCAAAAGATCCGACTATACCCACAATGCAAGCGTTTGGACCGCACCAATGGAATGGTCATCGGGTGGCTGTTTACCGCTCTTGATGATTCAATCAGGGAGTCTGTGATGTACCTCAAAACAGCGGCTGAAATTTGGGCAACTCTCCACAAGAGGTTTGACAGTGCCTCGGGTACTCGATTGTATGCTCTTCGGCCGGAGAAGCCACAGAGATTAGAACAAGGAACTTCAACAATAAACGAATACTATACAAAGTATGTCAAGATATGGAACGAGGAGCAAGAACTGATCGACATACCGCTTTGTTCGTGTGGGTCTGCTGAAGCGATATGCAAGATACAGAGAATCAAAGCTTATGGAATTCCTGATGGTTTTATTGCTATTCTTACAAGGCAATACGCATTAGCCCTTCTGATTACCACCCCGCCTTCTTCTGATGAAACCCTTACCCTCCATGGATCAAGCATACTCAGTGCTCAGAGAAGAAGAAAACCATAGATCGGCTCAAAGAAACAAGAACAAAGAAACAAGAAGAAACGACGCACGATTCTGCTGTTTTTGCGAATTCCACCACAAATCGCTATTCTCAAGTAAATGACAATAAAGGAGACAAGAATGAGAAAGAGAAAGGGGAAATGCTCTCACTGCAAAAAGCAAGGACACTCAGTAGAAAACTTGCTACTGGGCAACCGGAAATTTTCCCAGTACCTGGAAACACACCCAGAGCAAGGAAAAGACTGCCTTCACTGGAATCATGAACAACCAACCGAATACAACCTTTGGTGAGACCAAAAACCAAGCTGTTCCAGGAATGTCAGATACCCAACTCAAGGCCCTGGTCACTTACTTGAAGAATCAAGGAGCAGTTTCTAACAACACCAACAGATGTGCTTGACTTCTTACCTAAGAAGTGACAAATCAGCGAATGGAGAAGATGAAACTGACTACCAACGTCAGTTCGCAGGTAATACAAAACCCTTAATCAGTAATAATGCAAAACGAAGTAACTCTTCTTTATCAAACTCTCAGTTGGAAAAATTATGGATTTTAGATACCGGAGCAACTGACCATGTATGTGGTAATAAGAATCTTTTCATGAATGATTATAGAACTTGCTCCTATGAAGTTATCATGCCAGATGGTCACACAGGCCTCATTGAAGGAATAGGCAGTGTTGAACTAGGAAATAACCTAATTGTGAATTCTGTGTTACATGTCAGTGCTTTCAAATTCAATCTTCTTTCAATCAGACAATATTGAAACAATTTAAGGCATGTGCACTCATTCGCATGATAAATGTGTTTTGCAGGCCCTTGATACTAGGACAAATATCATGTTTGGAATTCTTCATCATGGGTTGTATGTTTTAGATTGTAGTAGACTGAATGTTGATGAGAATGTACTTCTGATGTGAATACTACTGCTGCTGTACATGAGATTTTTCTGAATAAAGATCAAACTAGTTGTGTAAATCAGATATCCGGAAAGATTAATAAAGCTTGTTTGTGGCACAACAGACTAGGACATTGTCCTTTAGACAAACTCATCAAACTGAATTTTTTTGATAAAAAGGACATACCTAATCCTTTTGTTTGTGATTCTTGCCACAAAGCTAAGCCCATAGAATCCTTTTCAAAGATCTATAACTTTCAGCCAAAATGTTTTTGATTTAGTTCACATAGATATTTGTGGACCCTTTAGAGATCCCACATATGACAACAAAAGATATTTTTAAGTTTGGTTGATGACAAATCGAGAGCCTTGTGGGTAAAACTTCTCAATAATAAATCAGAGGCATTCCAATTTATCAAATACTTTATTGTCATGATAGAAAGACAATACAGCAAGAAAATAAAAATAATAAGATCTGATAATGCCTTTGAATTAGGATCTTCTAATGAGGGAAAGCCTTTTTTTAATAGTATGGGGATCATCCATCAAACTTCTTGTCCACATTCTCCACAACAAAATGGGATTGTAGAAAGAAAACACCGTTATCTAATGGAAACCTCCCGTGAATATTTTTTTGAATCACATATTCCTATTGAATATTGGGGGGAATCAATTCTGTATGCTACTCACATAATCAATAGGCTTCCTAGCACATCTCTTGAAGGCAAAACACCCTATGAGGCTCTCCACAACAAACAACCTGATTACAGTTTTTCCAAAGTTTTGGATGTTTATGCTATGTGTTAAACCTAGGTCAATCCCAAGGAAAGTACTACCCCAAATCCAACCCTTGTGCTTACCTTGGCCCAGCTGAAAAACAAAAAGGGCATAAGTTACTGAGGTTATCTGATTACAAGATAGTGGTATCGTGTGATGTTGTTTTTCATGAAACAACATTCCCTTTTCAGAAAAACAAAACTCCTTCTCCCCTGATCATCACACAGATATACCATACCAAAACAGTGGAGATTATACAGATGAGACATACCTTTTACCCAACCTCCACAATAACTACATACATGATATGGGAACCTCCACAACAGAACCAGATACTTGACCCTACAGATCAAAATCTTCATGACAAAACCAATATCAGTCCTGAACCTTCTCTTAATACTCAACCCGTTGATGTTCCAATCCAAATAAACACACCAGAAACTGAGTGTGCTGACCAGCATTTGAGAAGATCTACTAGGACTAGGCAATTACCCACCGTTTACAAGATTATCATGTTTACTCCACTACTTTTAACCAAGATCCTTTCTCTGAAATCATATCTAGCAGGTTACATCGCCACACAAATCAGCAACAGACACATAACTCACCTGATATATTCTCCTTGACAGACGAGATTCCTACCATCTCTTTTTTTCTCTTCCATCAAAATAAAAACAACCTAAACAGAATCTTTCACACCCAAGAACCCAAGAGTTATGAGCAAGCTTGCCTCAGTCAAGAGTGGACAGAAGCTATGGATAAAGAACTCTCAGCTCTTATCAAAAACCAGACTTGGGACTTAGTCAAACTTCCAAAAAATAAAAAGGCAATAGGATGTAGATGGATCTACAAAATTAAACTGAAAGCTGATGGTTCCATAGAAAGATACAAGGCAAGACTTGTAGCTAAGGGATTCAGCCAGCGTTTTGGTTTAGACTATACAGAAACATTTTCTCCTGTTGTCCGCATGACTACCATCAGAACCTTACTTGCTATCTCAGTGAAAAAGGATGGCATCTACATCAACTCGATGTAAACAATGCCTTCATTCATGGTGATCTCGATGAAGAGATCTATATGCAATTGCCCAAAGGTTTAAAAAACTGACAACAAATACAATGCATGTAAACTGAAAAAATCTCTATATGGGCTAAGCAAGCCTCAAGGCAATGGTTTGCCAAGCTTAGTGATTTTCTCACATACATGGGATACTCTCAGTCTCAACATGACCACTCTCTGTTTTATAAATTCAACAAATAAAATGCACCTTTCTAGCTGTCTATGTGGATGATGTTTTGCTGACTGGAAATGACATGGATGAAATACGCATGGTCAAACAACAGTTACATACCAAGTTCTGCATTAAAATTTAGGTGAGCTGAATTATTTCTTGGAATGGAATTCCTTCATCATGATAAAGGTCTCATATATATCAAAGAAAAAATCTGTTTAGATATCTTACATGATTATGATGTGTTCAGTTCAAAACATACAGCTGCTCCTCTGCAGTTAGGTGTCAAACTCAAACCGGATGAAGGTAAAACTGTTGGATAATCCAACAGATTATAGAAGCTTGGTTGGTAAAATAAATTCCTAACTCATACCAGACCAGAGAGATCTTACCTTTACTGCTCAACTGCTTAGTCAATTCCTCAAAAACCCACTGATATACATATGTCTGCTGCATTACACACCTTAAAGTATATAAAAGGTACATTAAACTATGGTATAATGCTGAATAATAACCCTGATTTCTCTCTTACTGCATACTGTGACAGTGATTGGCCAGCTGCCCAATCACAGAAAAATCGATTTCTGGTTATTATATTTTATTGGTGGTTCACCTATATCTTGGAAATCCAAGAAACAGAAACAGGGCTGCATATCACTCTCTCTGCAGAGGCTGAGTATAGAGCTATGAAGGTTGTTACAACCGAACTGGCTTGGCTAAGCAGGTTAATTCATCAGCTTGGTATACATGATATTATTCCTATACCTCTTAGATGTGATAACAGGTCAGCTATATATATAGCTAAAAATCCAGTGGCCCATCAAAGAACGAAGCATATAGAAGTTGACATCCATTATGTGAGGCAGATGATCCAGCAAGGTTTGATATCAGTCCACCACGTTCCAGCTCCAAATTAGAAAGCTGATTTCTTGACCAAAAACACTGCTGGCAAGAAATACAGAGAAATATTGAAGGGACATTGGTTTGTTTTTACTACAAGATCAAACTCACCCAGATGAGTCTAATCTTGAGGGGAGAGGGTTAGGATATGATATATTCATATACAGTCTTATATTTACGGCCCTATATACTTTAGTTTGTACATAGGTGACGGTTGATGTACTTTCTATTTTTTAGAGTGTATAATAGGTATTCTATGTAATTTCTTTCCGCTGCTCATAAGCTTACTTATAAATACTCTTCCCTCTGTAAAGATTAGACACATCGATATATTCATTCATTGAATAAAAGATCCTTTTCATTGATTGACTCATGATATGGATGGTGGATTTCAAAAGAAAAAAAAAAAACAAGAAACATGCCTGAACTTAAAGGAAGAGGGAACAAGAAAGAAATTCCAAACAAATACACAGCTTTTTCCATCTATTGTTGTGTTCTTAAACTAGCAATCTGGAGAGGACAGCCCGTCCTAAATTCTACCAGTTGCTATGCTAGTTCATGTTGGATGCAATTTATCGTTTCTTCAATTTGCGGTCTCCGGGGGATCTGTTCTTCATACCGAGAGTCATGGAGATTTCTACAATAAGGGGATTTTTTTTTTATAAGTAGCAGCTTAAATGATGATTTACATCATGAGGCATAGCCTGAACAAGTTCAGACTAGCGCGAGATTGAAATTCTACCTCAAAGAAACAGGATCAGGATAAGAAAAAAAAAACTACTACCTTTTGGGAATATTTGAAAATTAACTAGACTGTATCTTTGTCCTAAAATGGATCCTCATAAGATATCTTGATTCACGGGAAGACTTAATGATGATCATCATCTCTAGTTCACCTAGATAACTAGATTTCTTGAATCCTAAAACGTTCGTGTCCTTAGGGCAGAAACCTTTATTACTCGATTAGCCTTCAACGAATCTTCAAGTTCACCGAGCATGATGTTTTCTGCTACCCATATCTTGGCTTTCTTAAGCCTCACGTGACGTGTGGATCTCCAATATTCCACCCCGACTTTTGTTTACTCTTCTTGGAGATACCTTCACTGTTTCGCCAAAGAACGGGCAAAATTTTGTTATATCGAGATTAGTGCCATTCATTGATAATATTTTTTGCTTAGTGTCTACAAACAAAAATACGTAACTCCATTAAGGATACAGAGATGCCTACTTTGCACTTGCTTATGATACCAACACGTTAAGATATTTTGATAATATATGAAAACACGTCTGATGAATGAATTAAATGATAAATAACTGCTGTGAATTGCTATCATATATATACATTGTTACACCTCAGGGAAGCTTCAAAGTCAACCAATTCAGTTTTAAAGAAATGATGACATGAAAATTAACGATGGATTCATAATGGCAACACTTGATCATTAGAGAGCCAAATAATATGTTCGACATTTCTATAAATTCGAGGTTGTACTCTCGTATTTCCACACAAATCTCCCATTATTGTACAACTTTCAGAGAATACAACAAAGCAAATTTTCTTAAGTGCTAGTGTTAAGATGGCAAAGATCATCTACCTTGTTGGAATTTCTTGTCTCCTTCTAGTCGTCACAAATGCAGGTATGTTCTAAAAAACTTATGGTTTTGGAAAATGATTACATGGAACCAATTAGCTTTGCTCTCTTTTTTTTTTATATGTTCAAGACATATCTTTTTAAATTGTGCATTTTCAGAATTATATATCCATAATAATTTCATATAAATGTTAAATTTAATTTTTATACTTTTCTTTTTTTTATGTATCATATAATGTAGCGACATTCTGTCACGACTGCGTGAAAGATGATATAACGGGGGATGTATGTTGTCCGACTAATGATTGTACTGGTAGTTGCAACCAAGATTGCATAGATAATGGCTGGGAATCAGGATCTTGCAAAGTTGATGGCAAATGTTGGTGCCACTGTAGCAGCGGCAGCTATCATATGGATCCCAATGGCAAGTGTGTTAGCAGTGACAATGCTATTTGCAATGCCGATTGTCTTTTGAAAGGAAACCAAAGGGGATGTTGTGAGAAAGGTTCTGACGGCAAATGGTATTGCTTCTGTCTGCATTGCGGTGGCCACTAATAACACATATCATAAGAAATTATGTGTTACATCATATTTATATACTTTTAAATAAAGAGTTTGTTACAACTCTAACTATATATGTTTTTGTACTCTCATCGTGTTTTGTTTGTTACTGTTCTATTTTGTATTGTTTTTTGTTATCTCTGGTGTCTTTGTAACTTGGCAAGTACTTCTTCTTGAAGCGTACTTTGCCACAAACTGCCTTTGGCAGTAAATTATCAAAAAAATAGAGTTATGTATTGTGAGTTTTTTATTATTATTATTATGGATTTGTATTGTGGGTATGTATGTTTCCTTCATCGACGCATACATGAGATGCTTTGTGCTTATTCTTCTCCACTGAATTATGGATTACCAGTAATCCTAAATGTGGGTAGTCTTAAATATATATCTATAAATTGTGTTAATGATGTTAGTGTAAGTGCAAGTATTTGATATCTCCAGGATCAATGGTAAGAAATATTGGATTTGCATATTTCCTAAGGATTGTGTTTGATTGAGATGAAAAACGGGAAATATTTACTTCAAGGTAGAAACCTTAAGCAAAGTGATAGTTTTCTTGTAGAGAATAAGGTAACGGTCAGAAAAGATGAGGTTTCGTTGAGAATTTTTTTGCATTGTTTGTTGATATTTGATCAGCAAGGTTGGTTACATCGGGCTTGTTGTAGTAGATCTTATGTGATTATTTATGTGATGAAGTTTTCAATTTTTAGATAAACTTGTCACGTTTTACGTGTTTCTATTTTTTGGTTGACATCAATTATTCTTTATAGAATTCTTGTATATAGAGAGAAACACATATGTGAAAGTGAGAGAGAGAGATTCCTTCAGGGAAGTAACCACAAATGATGGTGGAATTGAATAAGAAGACCCTTCTGCATGTATCGGAGGGAGACCATTCTCAGATCCCATGTGGTGAGGTAATTAGCTTCTTGTGTTCTTCGAGTTCGTGCTTAGGTTTGATGAAGCACTCTGAAATGTACCTCACACTCACAGCCGGTGAAGAGCTCATGTTATGGATTCTGAGGGTCTCGCTTCCGGGGAGAGAAATCGGTACATAAGAAATTATTGCTTAGTTATTAAATGATTAAAAAATTAAATAATAATTGTCCATAATTAGCTAAATTAACCATGTGATGTGATTTAATAGTATAATCAGTGCACGTAGGCAGTTGTACTTTTCCTTTTATACAAGTGTGCAAGTGGTTGTACTTTCTGTTTATATGAGTGTGGCGTAAGTAGTTGTACTTGTACATACATGGGCATGGGATCTCGATCGAGATCATAAGAAAAAAAATGAGTGCAAAAGAGTAAGGTAGATCAAGGTGGTGTTTGGAGGCTAGCACATTATCATCTTTTAAATTTTATGTGGTGTATGGCAAGACATAAATTTTATGTGGTTGAGTGGCGGTGGGGGAGGGTGATACAACACACTCCCCAACTTTGTTAAATTACACAAAATTCTAGTCTAATTTTTTTTAGAAAAATTTGGTAAAAGATCCCCTAACTTTTTATAATTTTATCAATGTCCCCCTCAACATCTTTTTCTGGCTCCGCCCCTGTCTACTAGAGAGTAAGTACATCCCAAGCTGCAAGATCAATCATAGTGAGAGTGTGTTCCAAAAGATCACTATCTCTTTTGAGAATTCCCGAATATCACCTGTCAAATGGACTCTGTGATTGCTAAATTTTGGTGAGGAGGTGCAACGGATTAAAAGATGATGCACCTGACTAAATGGGATCAAATTTGCACCCGGAAAGACTGGGGAGGCCTTGGGTTCAGAGCCTCAACTTTAATTAATCAAGCAATGTTGACAAAACAAGCTTGGTTAATCCCTTGAAACTACCTCCCTAGTGCCTACAACTCTCCAGGCTATATATTTTCCAGGAAAAGTAAGAGAATAGAAGAGAAGCAACATATACTTCCAGAATATCTGAGGTGTAATCAGAAGAAAGAAGTGGGGCATATTCAGACGGGAAGTGTGGGAGGCAGACGCAAACGTAATAGGAATTCTAGAGGCACGCCATTTGCAGCCACTAGATGACCGTCAAGGCATATGGGGACCAATGAAAACCCAAACTCAATTGAAATCCACGGATGATTATTTCGGGGGGTTTTTATAGCCATATGGAACTCCTTCCGTTGGCTGATGCTTGGTATAGTGGTAACTTCCCCTTTTGTAATCAAACCTCTAACCAGGTACCTTTAAAGAATGAATATCAAGTTAGTTCAAAAAAATAACATCTCTCTCTTTGTCCGGATTTTCCTTTTAGAGAAGTTCTAAGAGCCGTTCATCATCGGGCATCGGTAGCTAGCCTGATAACCATCAATTTTGAACCACTTATCAAGGGGGCCTATACTCATTACTCAATCAAAAACGATAACATGAAACCAGAACCACATAAAAAATTGACTACATAAACTAAAATTCTAACTTCAAAGACGAACACCCAATCAGAAACCATAATCATTTTTAAGAAAAAGGGTAAGGGAGAAGTCAATCCGAACACGATATATCGATCGAAGATTGAATCAAGAACTGAGGACAGTCATCTATATCGATGATTGTCCTAGATAGATGATTGCATAATACATAATTAAGATACTACAGTCATAAACTCTTGGTCGGTCTCAAGAGCGCTCATGTAATCCGGTAAAAGGCAAATTTCCAGATCAATGCTGCCACCTCCCTCTCTACCAGGATATGATGTAACTTTTCCGTCAAATTTGGTGCCGTGCCCACTCAACACCGCAACCGGTTTCCCAAACATCCCAAATTCATTACCATACATATCAAACCTAGGAGAGCTCCCCATGTGCACATTAAAACCAGAAAAGGATTTTCCGGTCTGGTAAACTACTGGGTTCCGCAACCAATCCTCCGCTATTTCAGAGACCACTTCATTGGTATGGTCTCTCACAGCCCGGTTTACCATCAGAGCTGCCCACTCAAAGCTCTGGCTAAGAAGCTCCCCTGCTGTGGTGGTAGCTTTGACTCCATAAAGAATGTTTCCGAAATAATCATCAGACAAAGCCGGGTTTAATCTCCCCGGTCGTTGATAGCAAGAGAGCATGTTACTGTTTCATCAGGTGAGAGTCTGCGGGATCTGGTGATACATCGCCACACAAGAGCTGTTAAACTTTGAAAAGACGAGATTTTGTTGTCATTATCAGAGTTAGCCTTTGATTTGAGTTCACGGATTGTTTCAGCTGAGAAACGGAAGATCCTCTCCCTCATCAAAGGTGCCTCAAATCGACTGATGAATTCATCTGGGTTGGAGTATGGAAGCTTCAGTGCAGGCCCAGACCCTTCCATGAACCATCGGGTGAGAATCGGTGGCCTTGAGATTTGTGGGATCAAGTGATGGTTATCAGTTACCTCCTTGTTAAATTTTTTGTTGAAGATCTCAGACAACGAGTTGATGAAGTGCCAGAAAGAGTTTCCATCTGCACAAACATGGTTCATGGAGAAACCAATAAAGATCCCATCCAATAGCTGTGTAACTTGAATGGTCAACAGTGACCGGTCGTGACCGTCATGGTTGACCGCCAAGTGGTGGTCGAAAAAGGAATAGACGACATCACGGGGAATATCTGTGGGAGAGAGAAGATCAGATATGCTCAAATCAACAACGCGTGGATGAATCTCGCCCCTGGACCCTTTGTGGGATCGATGAAGATCAAGCTGGAGGTGTGTCCGCCATCTTCTTCGTCTGATAAGTGGTGAGTCTGGAGTTGACCAGCGAGGAGATGAAAGTGGACAAGGGTGATGGAAAGAGTTTCCTTCAGCTGATCTAAAAAATATGCCCATATCATCAGATGATGTGGTTTGGATTCATTATTGGAGTAGAGAAGGCCTGTCTGAATGTAGTGGGCAGAGAGCAAGGCTAAGTCCCATGATGAGAGGTAAATTGGACTCTTGTGGTCTCTAGCTGGTGTTTGGGTGTGATGAAGCATTCTGAGATGAGCCTCACGGCTGCTGAATTGTTCATAGTATGTACTGTTCTCTCGGCCGGGGTCACACCGGATCTGGGTTTTTCTTGATTAATGATCACTGATCAGAACAGAACAGCATATATATAGGAGTAGCTTCAATTTAGTGTCATCTAAACTTGGATGGTACTGGTAGGCTATAGATTATAAATTTATACATTGTCTATGCCCAGAGAAAGAGAAAGAATTAGTTAATTATGACCATAATGACGACCGTCAGGCAATACAAAGCTGGTCAACTACTGCGACACCAGCACACATCCCATCTCCTAGCCATAGATTCAACCACTCATAACCGGAAATCGAACCCACCTAAATAACAAGATGAGGAGAGGGTGGAGGCCAATACAAAATCCCAGATGGAAACGAAATATGATGGAGATAAGAGAAAAGACAGCAGAAGGCTTCGTGACGAATATAGTCAAAGGAGGCGCAATAATTATGGAGGATGCAAATAGAAGGCAGATCAGGGCGTTCGAGACTCAACAAAGGCCACACACGGGAGATATTTCAAAAGAGAGAACAGTAGAAGAAACAAAAATATGAGAAGGGACCGCCAGGCTATGAAAGAAATGTGACAAACACAATATTTGTGGACAACATTAACCGTCAAGTATCTGAATCTCAACCTAAATCAGAAGTTAGTTGAATGTTCTCAGAAACTAGCTAGTTGGAAGGGTTCGCCTATCAGAAACATCAAATGGAAGATTTCTGTCCAGAGAAAAGAATTAGCTGCTCTCTAATGGGCCTTAGTCTGTGGGTTCTGATTCGAACAGAAGGAGGCTACTAGTGGAGATTGAGTTGCTAGCTATGAAAGAGGAGATGTGGTGGAAGCAGAGATCAAGGATTTCTTGGCTTAAAAGAAGGGGACAGAAATACTAGTTTTTTCCTTGCAAAAAACCTCCTACTTCAAGAAGGTTAATGATATTTTTGGGTTCCTCTATGATTGAAGACATCTCCCGAGGTTATTTTCAAGGTTTATTATCTTCCTCTGGCCCTGGTGGTGAGGTTTGTTTCAAAGAGGCAGTAAAGAACAAACTTCAGAATGATTTCATACAAGATCTTAAAGCTCTCTACTCTGTGACAAAAGTTTTGGATGCTGTTAAGCAGCTGGAGTTGATAAAGCTCCAGGTCCAGACGATTTTAACGGTAAGTTCTTCAAAAGTTTATGGAATATTGTGGGTAGTCATGTTATAGTCACTATTTTTGAGATGCTTAGAGGAAATAAGTTGCCCGAGAAGCAGAATGATTATTATTTAGCTCTTATCCCAAAAATCAAAGGTGCCACCAATATTGAAAATTTTAGGCCGATTGCCCTTTGTAACTTCACATATAAAATCAACTCAAAAATCCTTACTACAAGAATACAAGCCATGCTTCCTTCTCTGATTTATGATAATCAATAGGTTTTGTAAAGGGGTTTTGATTTCAGACAATGTCATATTAGCTGGGGAATTACACCACTTTTTGGATAAAAGTGTAGCCACAAAAAAAGGGTTTATTGCTTTAAAAACAGATCCGAGTCAGGCATGCGATCGGCTGGAGTGGGGTTTTATTTTTGGGTTCTAAAGTCGATGGGTTTCCCTCCTAACTGGTTAAATCTAGTGATAAATTGTGTAACCTCAGCTAGGTGTGCTCTTCTAATTAATGGCTCACCAGGTCAGTTTTTCAAACAAACACGGGGTATTAGACAAGGTGATCCTTTATCACCATTTCTTTTCATTTTAGCACAAGAGGCTCTTACTAGTTACTTAAATCAAGCTGTTTATGTGGGAGATTTTAAGGGTATCACGATGAAAGGTGGGATTCCTTCTATTTCTCATCTTGCTTTTGCTGATGATGTAATTTTTTTTGGGTCAGCCACAGTGGAGAATGCCATATTCCTACAAAATACCCTAAAAAAGTTCATACACATCTCTGGCCACTACATTAACCACAGCAAATCAGAGATTATGTTTAGTAAAAGACTGAAACCTCCATAAAAGCCTTAATCTCAACTCTGTTGGTGTTACTGAAGTCCCCCAGTTTACAAAGTACCTTGGGTTACCGTTGAAGGTGAGTAGAAACAAGAATCACATTTTCAAATATATCATCAGTTCCATACAAAGAAAAATTGCTGGTTGGAGTAGACCAATGTCACAGGCTGCTTGATCTGTTATGGTAAGGAGTATGCTTCAAGCAATGCTTTGCTATTCTATGGCCATTTTTATCCTTCCTAAATCAGTGGTCTCCTAGATAAATTCTATTATCTCAGGTTTCTGATGGGGGGGGGGGGGTACAAATTCTTCTCACTAAACAACTTTGGAAGATCATTTCACATCTTGAATCTCTTTGGCTAAGACTCTTAAGTCCATTTATTTTCCAAACTGTAATGTCACAGAAGCTATCCTTCCCTCTAATCCTAGTCAAATCTGGAACGCTTTACAGCCAAATATCAGTCTTCCCAAATATGGTATTAAAAGGCAAATTGTTTATGGAACTTATACCCCCTTCTGGAATTTTCCTTGGGTTCCTAGAAAGAGTGATTTTTTTGTTCTTCCCCCAAGTTCTCCCCCTTCTGTGCAAGATGAAATGGTGTCAGATTTCATAAACTCTGCCTAGGGTTCTTGGAACATTCCAAAACTTCAACAATATCTCAGCTCTAGAGAAAATACCTTTATAACCTCCCTGCCTTTAAACCTTTCTCAAAAAGACCGTTGGATGTGGCATCATACCAAAGATCAGTGCTATTCGGTTAAATCAGGTTTCAATCTGCTGCAAATGGGTAACCTCTCAGAGAACTCCTCTATGCCTAATGTTTTCTCTAATCTCATCAAAAGATTAGACAGGAATATTTTTCCTCCTCGGGCACATTTGGTGTTAAGGAAATTTCTTAATAGTGTCACGCCATGTCAAGGCAACATTGGAAATAGGACAGGTTGTAAAATTGATTGCTTCCTCTGTGGTGAAAAAGATACTGCCTTACACTGCTTCTTTAAGTGTTGTTATGTTATAGAGATTTGGGATTCTAGTTTGGATATAACAGCTATTCCTTTGTATGAAGGAGAGGCAGGGGTGGATTAGTTTATTGATATAGCAAAGAAGTGGGGAAATAAAAAAACTCTTTTGTATTGTTAATAGTGTGTAGGTTATTTATGATGCAAGAAACATATGTAAACATGATGATAAATTATCTTGGTGGAATGTAATAGGTAAAATTTTTGCTTATATAGAAGCTTATAAAGCTACTAATACTGATTCTCATCAGGACAAGTTGGAGAGTTTAGAGTGGGAGCCTCCCCTAAAGGCTTTATCTCTATCTCGGTTGAGGTGTTTTCCAAGAAGTACCATCCCTCTCAGGTGGGAGGAGTTATCAGAAATAAAGAAGGGCTTTCCTCTCCTGGTCTACAACAAAAAAATGTTCAACACTTGTAAAGTGTATATTGATATTATCAAGGCATTTCTTTGTGCGGTGGAACTTGCTAAACAAAGGGGTCATCACCGCATCTGTTTCGATAATATGAAGGAAGATTATTTGCAGGTCCTTTTTGGTGTTGTCAATGAAGAAGATCCGGACTTTAGACAAGCAAGAACCAAGCTAAGAGATATACTACCTCCGTCCCGTCATAAGTGTCCTGTTTGCTTTTTGGCACATTTTTCCACCTCAATATTAAACATATAAGGTAAAATAATTTTATAAAACTGAATTTTGTATTATATAATTTATCATGTAAGGAATCATATGCAAAACTTAAATTTTCAAAATTAATTTATCTTATATGTTAAAAATTGAAGTCAAACGACATGTCCAAATAGTAAATAAGACGGTCAAGGTGGGACGGAGGGAGTATGTAATACTTTAGTGAATTTTGTTGTAAAAGTCATAATGTCATTACAAACTAGTAGCTAGAGCTTATAATCCTTCTCAGGAGGATGTTAAAATTTGGGAAGGTGATCAAATACGTTTTTGAATTATTTCTGCTAGTCACTTAGACAAGAAACTTTCTATGTAAGTCTTTGGAGTATGACATATGAAATATGCAGATATTAGTTCAAAAAAAACTTGGGCGACTTATACGGAGATTTGCACATTGGACATGTTTGTTCATTAGCATAAAGAGAAAAAGGAATAACTACAAGATTTGCGCATTCGTAGATGTACGAAAAGTGAATGAAGCTAGAAGCGTGATTAGAGGTCTCAATGGTTGGAACATTAATGGTAGCAGACTAAAATTTAGGATGGAGTATCAAGGCGGATTGGCAACCAGGACCGTAGTGCAGCCCGAGCAAGTGAAGGAGTAGAATGGGTGAATCCAATGAGAAATGATAGAAGCCATGCCCTAACTAGGTTATCCATCAGGGTTAAAGTAGATGAGGAGATGAAGGATTGCCTGAAGAAATGCGTAGTGGCAACTTTCAGAGAGGACAAGAGTGCTAAGGAAGCAATGGAGACTGCGCAATTACTGGCCCAACCTAGCAGGTATCTTGGCGTTCTCCCAACGTAAGTTCTTCATGGTCTTCAACTCTGCGGGAAAGGCAGAGGAAGTGGAAGCAATGGATAGATAGAAAGGCAGAGAAATTTATGGCATTGGTCTCAGAAGTTAGGGAACCTATGATCAAGTAGAAAAGAGGTAAGCATGGATAGTTGTAAGGGGAGTGCCACTCCACACATGGAATAAGGTGAACGTAACAAGATAGCACAGATGGTGGGAGAAGTAATCAAACTGGATGAAGATGATACCGAATTTGTAGAGAATGCAGAGATTAGAATCCAAGTAAAAATGTCCACACTCCAACTTATCAACTGGAAAATCATGGTGCATGTTGAAGATCAGAGTTTTCCGGTGAGTATTGTGGAGATCAACTTTTTAGCAACGGGTTAACGAAGGGAAGAAGAAGAGGCGAGTATAGTTCAGATAGCAACAAGAATACCAATCGTATGAGTAACAATCGTGCACGACATGTTGCAGATTCTAGCTCAATGAACCGGTAGAGGAGTTCCTAAGAAAACGAAGTAAATACGGGTGAAAAAGAACTTATGAATAAACAGATAAGTAATGCTTTGGGATATAGTGCACAACTAGAAGAAGCGATTTTGTGGGAACGTAGAAGGCGAACGGTTAATTGCCAAATGGCTACTTGGGGAAATTAATGAAACAATTATTGAAGAAACCAGGAGGACACGACAGCCAAGTGACGGAAATGAAGAGTACCTGGCTAGTTTAACAACTTCTGATGTAGTAGTAGTTAATCCAACAAGCACCACAAAGCATAATACTGTTAGCAACAACAATGATTCAGTAGGTTGAGTAACAGACCCCAAGGAAGCACGTAAGCAATCAGGGGACTCTACACCTATTACCGATAACCATGCAATTAATCATGCATGTGGAGCGGCAAGGGAGGAAACACCTGGAATTCAAAGATAAAACACTCTTTCTGAATTATCACCTCACCAAGAGAATCAGATCCATAGTCAAGAGGTGGGCCAAGAAACGTGTCAACGTGTGGAGCTTGTTCAAAACACACCGGCCCCAGGAATTAGCTAGAATGGGAACCCCATCTGCAAGAAATGAAAAAGGAGCTATAACTGATATCGAAGCAGAAGCAAAGGCTTGGATAGGAATGATGCGTGAATTTGGTTGTAGTATTCCTGACCCTGACCAAACCAAGTTAAACTTGCTAAACCAACTCATGAATTACATCGACAACTGAGAGGATCGGGCATATGGCGATAATAGGGATGTAAAACATCAGGGGTATTGGTTCACAATCAAAAGCAATGAAGATAAGGGAGGAGTCGAAGGAGAGGTATATCAATGTTAGAACTAGTGGAGACACAAGTAGCTACCTCTGCAACTCATAAAGTCTTTAGTTTTAAGTGAAAAATAAATCAAGCCTGGCTTGGGAAGAAGTTACAGCAGATGGTCGCCTGGAGGTATATAGTTGTAATCTGGTATCAGAAGCAAATACAAGTCCATAAAGTTGAAAAAGAACTCGATGGGTTTTGCAACGGAGAAGAGGACTTTTTATGAATAAGTTGGAATTACTGAAGGAGTTGAATTCAATATTGTCAAACTGCTCCTTATCCCAGCCATGTAAAGATGAGACTATGTGGGGAAGGCCAAGTATTGTTCCTCTAAAGAAATATTCCGAGCACCGGTACGCGCTGAACAACCCGTGGATGATAATATTAAATTTTCAACGATATGGGGAGGCTCATCTTAACCTAGGGTGGAGTTGATGATCTGGTTCTTGCTGGTGATGAAATTGATGACTAAGGACGTACTATTCAAGAGGAGTATAGTTGCAACAGGTCACAGCCTATGCCCATGTTTTCCATGATTGGTTTGAGATTTTGATGGGCAAAAAGGTTGCACAAATATGGAGGTCCACATTCTTCTACGGAGCTAGATGTATTTGGCAGGCAAGAAACAATCTCATTTTCAAAGGTGGGCAATATTAGGAGTATGGTTTGAAAAAAGAGTTGGTGGAAGGACCTTTGGAAAGTGAAAGATTTTTGGGCATGGAGAATTCGTAGACTTGACACTTGTATTCTTTTTCCTCTATGATTCTCACTAGGTTTTTGTCCATAGAGATTTTAACGAGGCAAGTGTCAAGAGTAGGTCACCGTGTCTAAGGGGTCTGTGTAGGCATATTCTTGTAATTTGCACTTTTCTTGTCATGAATGGAATTTTAATTATAAAAAATGTAACCGGTCTTTTTAAATTATGACAAATTATTGAGCCTGGGTATCGGCGCCGACTACTGCTCTGAATAAACTCATGAGTGACATAACAACTAGGCCTTCAAACTCAGGCCCTCTTACTGCCCCTACTCCTCCCACCAACCCAACTATACTCAATTGATATGTGCCATCTTTATCTAATAAATTCAAAATAAATGTCATAAGTGTACATTATTTCGTATTATCAAACAAGCTGATCTTGTCAAATGCATTGTTCTAAAAACACCACTCATTCATAATAATAATAAAATGACGCATGGAGTAAACTATCTAATATTTCAAATAACATGTTTAATTATAAAGGTAGTAGAGTGCTTGTTGTTGGATTACGAAATGAGTTTGGAATATTGGCGGGGACATAGCTAGGGATGACAATGGCTTGAGTTTGGGTTGGATGGACCATCACCCGCACCCGTCACCCAACTTCATCCATTTCACCCGTAACTGATCCGTCTCCCGCGGATGAACCCATTTACCCGTTTATTTTTCCTTTTCCTTGTTCGATAATTAGGGTTGTAAATTACTGTGAGTGAAGAGAAAATAAAGGCGCAGAGCATGTATGTTTCATGTTCGCCGGTTAGGGTTGCAAAATTTACTTCAGAGAAGAGAATGAAAAACTGTGCAGAGCATGTACGTTCCATGTTCGCCAGTTACAGTTGGCATGTATGTTTCATGTTTGTCAACCTCATTCGTAGATGCATACGCTGCAGAAATATGTGTAGTCTGCAGACTGAACGGCTACTCCTCTCCTGGCCCTTGCGAATTGAAGGCTCAAAATTGACCGGTATTCATCTTGATTGTAGCAACTGGGAAGACTTGTTTAGCTGTGGAAATTGTCCTGATCTGCTGTGTAAAATTTTTTCTTTTGTGGGAACTTGCTCGTAATTTAAAAAAAAATTGGAAGATTGTGTTGGATTCTAAAAAACTAGCTCGTAGGAGGGGAGGAATGGAAAATTTTGAGGGAGGAGTGGGAGGATTAGAAAATACAGAGGGGTGAGTGCATTTGAGAGGCGCTTTGTTCGTGAATATGGGAGGGGATTATATAGGCGTGGCTGGGAAATAAGTCGTTGGCTGGTGGATTCCCTTTTTTATCTCTAAAGGAGGTGCATAACCCTGACACGCCTTTTGGGAGGCGCCTCTATCATGTGCGCCTTATTTTCAAACGAGCCAGCAGCTCTTTTTTCATTTGGAAAGAAGGCGCATATAACAGAGGCGTCTCCCAGAAGGCGTGTCAAGGATATGCGCCTCCTTCACAGACAAAAAAAAGGCATATGCCAGGGAATAAACCAGACAGACACACTCGGTAGAGAAATGACAGAGGCAAATGCCCTTTGACGGGAAATCTTCCCAAGACTTCCCGAGCACGCCGCACCGCCCTATCCCATCAATCTCATTGGACAACTTATCACCTCGAATCACGAGCCACTCCTGGTGCATTCCATTAAATACCCCAGGACTAATGTGTCTTTCACTTGACACGGATAAGCACAGACGGGCAGAGGAAACTTCTTCTAGACGACACCATCCCCACTCCACATAGGGGTAGCCTACGTCACCAATCCGGCTAGAAGACTGCTAACGTGCCGGAGAGCAAGCCGGTCCGTCGGTCTCTTCTCTATAAATAGCAGTCCCCACTTGTTTTGAAAAGGTGGGAGGGTACCGAGACATTCCCGATTCATAGCAAGACACTTGTACTTGTACTCTCTCCTAACTCATACTTTCCCGATCTTACTAAGAACCTTTGTTGACCGCTCGTGGACTAGATCATTCACGACTAAACCATGTAAACCTTTATGTCTCTCTCGTTACTACTAACCATAACTCGCAAGTCTCACATTATTCCACCCCTCAAGAACTAATCTAAACCCATAACCGAGATTATGCCTATAACATTTGGTGTCATCTACGGAGCTTTCACACCATCACTGCTAAGCCTTCTCCCCCCACTTACCACCGAGGAAAATCCTCGAATGGCAACACCCTTGATAAGTTGTTATTTTATGTACTTTTTACTATTAAAACCCCTTGTCTTTCTTGTCTTTTTCCTTAGCTAGCTTTGTGTTTAATTGAAGTCCATATCTTTATCAACGAGAAAATGCCTTAAAATATCTTGTTTTGATGCTTTCATGACTTAGGACTAGATTACAGGGAATTGCGCACTTTACGAAGAAGAGAAGCCTCATAATGTACAAGTGTCCGGACCAACAGGCCCGGAGATTCCATCTAGTACCCCGCCTGTATCCCCGAACCCGCACAAAAATTGAAGTTTAGTCTTGTCCGGCCCACCTGACCCGGACATACCTTATTTTTGACCCTGCAGACCTGGGTGCAAGTCCGAACATCCCTATGATGTGTTACTTTGAATGCTGCAACTATCCGGCTGAGTTGTCTAACTGATCCCACCTGGACACCTCACAAACCTCTAAATTCTTGCCTGGACACATCTGTGTCTTGTCCGGACCTCCCCAACCGGACACAGAACCAGGCACAACTGAATCTCATGCAAAACTTTATAAAATGAGACAGGATAGAGGGTTACTTAACGCAATTCCCGTACTCCGCACCACTCAATAGAGACACTCACATAGCAACCTTAGCTAGCGCAAGGAGTTCCTCATCTCCATTACCATCATCAAACTCAAGCTCAGTGAACTCCAGATTTGGAAAGTACAGCATATTCGAAAGCTTTTCTCTTCTCTTTAGATGATTTCTCAATTTGTTTTCTCTGTCTGTTTTGTGAACATGCTCGGCTAAGAAGGATTAACTCTGGAGGATAATTGTTTCCAATCTGGATATGATTTAGCTTAACTAGTTTTTGCAGTTTAAATTAGCAAACTTATTAAAATTATTCTTTGCGCTTCTTGAGTAATCTCATGGATTATTGGAGTTTCTTAGCAAATCTTATTACAAAAAGTTCAGTGAGTAATAGAAAGGTCCATTTGATCTGAAAATTTAAGGGGAATTAAATCAGATAGATTATGTTTTCCTTCAGATGCTAAAAATTCTTTGCGCTTAATCCACCATTAGGTGTTTTGCCTGATTCTAGATTAAAACTTGCAAGTTCTGTAGGGTGAGCTTTTTGGGGACTACGATTTAGCCTTAAAAAGAAATTAAAGAATTCGCCAATCCTAACTCGTATTGAACTATAGAAGTCACTTAATCTCTACAGTGTTAAACAACCTGAACCCTGAGTTTCGTTTCATTTCATGAGTTTAATCACTTTTCCTCGTTACTTGCTTATTTATTTGCTCAATTGCTTGCTCTTTTCTAATTCTTATTTAAACTACCAAGCAAAAACCCCCCGAGTTTCTTGTTCTTAGGATTAGACTTATTTACGTGCAAGTCCCGTGGTTTAATACCTGGTCGCTACGTTTTCTGACTATACTGCAGTGACTGGAATTTTGTAGCCCGCAGACTTTTGATTTACTTTTTCACCCGAAACCATTTTATGATCTTTAATTCTTAATGTCTTTTGTATTTTGAATCAACAATAAACATCAACAATCCCATGTCACTGCCGATTTGAGACTAGCATTGGGATTTTCATCATCCACGGGAGGAGGCAGCTGCACCTGCAAGCAAAAAAATACGACATGATGAGTATACAAAACTACATACAGCAACATGATGAGTATACAAAACTGCATACAGCAACACAGTTTCACTGAGTACCATCACGAGTCCATGTTTCAACCCATATTTAGAGAAAACTAGGATAGAAAGCACAACTAGTTTATAAAAATCAAAAATTGGAACTTGGAAGTGGTGGTGTGAAGAACATGCAGATAAATAGTGCATGCATTGGCTGCAATTAACACAAAGAATGGATAATTAGTTCAGTCTATTGATTAAAATATTAGTAACCCCTGACTGATGTCACATATAATCATGCTGAAGAATCATACAATGTGGATTCTAGAGCTACTGCCCACATGGCAACTACACCAGGTATGATTTTTTCATAGGCAACAGTAAGGATTTAACTTTGAAAGATGTCTTGGTAGTGGATGATTTGAAATGGAACCTCATTTATGTTAGCAAGCTAACAACAGACAAGTTCTGTTCTGCTAAGTTTACTGATTTTGGCTTCATTGTCAAGGATTGTGCAACAGGGAAGATTATGGTAAAGAGCACTAAGGATGGAGAGTTGTATAATCTGCACCATCCGGTATTTGAAGCTTTGTAGGCTATCACAAAAGGAAGAACATTTGATGATATCTAGCACAAAAGATTAGTACATCCATGCTGAAGGATTCTACTACTTCTGTGTTCCAAATTTAAGATTGACATAGTTTTCTGGATTAAGACACCTACTGTATATCGCTTTCCCAATTTGAAAAGATGGTAGAGCTACATCTTGGCAAAAAAATCAAAATTTTCAGATGTGATGGCAAAGAACTTACTATCCAACTATGGGTTGTTATACCTTCAAAGTATGTAAACTATTGGAGCATGATAGAATCTTCTTAGTTCAGCTAAGACTCATCGTTGTATCTTGTCAGGGACGGCAAGAGCTTCAGTGGGGGAGGTTTGTCATGCCCTTTTTGGCGAGCTGCTTGGTTACAAGTAGCTCCATGCCAGTTTGCCCTTTGGTTGGTGCCCGTTAAGACTTGTGTTGGGATTGCTTGTCAACCCCATACTTGATTGTCGCTTTGACCTAGCCCCTTAAGTTCCACGGTCCTTGAGACCCCCGAGGACGAAGGCCCGAGGGATGGGCATCAGTTGAAGGGCACGATGTGTTGGTATTGGCCGAGCTGAGTTGCGCCAGCTTGTGACTCGAGCGAGGGCTGAGTTAACGGGTGTTGTGGAGGACACCCGTTCGGGCCTAGTAAGGACCGGGTATGCCTTCGGGTATGCACACTGCCAGGGTGGCTTGGTAGTGACTCCAATAGCACGAGCACATTTGATAAGTGTGAAACATATAGGCTTTTTAGGGTTTAAATACCTTATAAATTGTAACAATTCAGGCAATGTTTCCCACTTATTATGTGTTTTTCCTAAAATTGATGCTTTGATAAGAACTGATGTGTTATATGTTAAATTCAGGAAAACCCAGGAAATAAAGATTATACATCATAAGGATTACAACACAACAAACGGGGAACAAATCAGGAGAAGAGACAAAAATTGGTCTTGTCCGGATCAGTTTGGCCGGACACAAGCCGGACATCTCTTGTCCGATCTACATGAGCCGGACGCAATCCGGACATGACAAAATTCCAGATCCGAGAGTTCGCGTTTCAGATCTAAATTCTGTGTCACGTCCGGATCCGGACACAATCCGGACATCCGGACGTCACACAGAATTGAAAAATAAAAGGCACGCACTGATAATTAGCCTTTCGGCTAATTATCAGACGGCGCAATAACCAGACAGGGAGCGGCGCAATTATCAGAGACCATCTCCCTAATTTAAGCAGTGCCCATCCTCAATAACTCACCATACCACTACGGAGGTTCCAATCCTACTCCTATATAAACTCTCCTTCTACCTTCATTCAACCAATCACACCTGACTTCACAGTCCTTCCCCTCTCTAACTTCCTCACTCACCTTACGCTCCATCTCCATTCATTCTTCTATCTCTCCATATCTCAGCCCAGTTCATCATCCTCGCTAAAATCCCCGTAACTACTCTCGCTTCCATTCACAACATACCCCGTATCCATACACCATTTAGCCTTGTCCGACCCTTGTCCGGATCCGGACAAGCTCCTTCCACCCACGTCCGGATCACGTCCGACCCAGACAGATCCGGACATCTCACGTCCGACCCCTGTCCGACCCTACAGCCGGACACCTCACAAAAATCACCAAAACTTCCACTTTCGCCCCATTTCACCCAATCCACTCCATTATCACCGAGATCAACCTTCAAGCTAGCACGGAGCAAGGACAAAGGACGGAGCGAGCAAGAAGATCTTCGTAACAGATGATTTCTTCTAACTCTCTCTTATTTATGATTATAACTATGTCTAGCTAAAAGGATTTACTCTAGGGGAAGGGATGTTGTAATTAGTTGAACTCTGCATTATTTTGCTGCTTGTTGAGACAATTTGGATTGTTCAGGTTAATGCTTTTAAGTGCTTTTAATAAACGTTGCTAAGTTATTATAAGCCCTCGAATCATGTTATGATCAGATAAGGTGATTAGCATTGACGGTCCTATTAACCTGTTACCTGTGATAATTGCAATCGGATAGATTACTTTAGTCACTAGGAGCTTTAGTCCGGATTGAACCAACCAGACTAGTAATTCTGTGCATTAAAGCCATCTAGATATACTTGCTAGGTCTAGACTAGAACTACATGCCCTGTCTAGATGAGCTATCTGGAATTATGACTTAATACAGAATAGATAATTGAGAATTACAAGCCGATCCAAGTCTCCACTTAAGCAGTAGAATATGCAGAACCTAGCTAGTGAAACAACTCCCTGAACCTAGAGTACCGTTCACACTCCCAAAACTATCACTTTACTTTATCTGCTATTTACTTTCCTGTTATTTATTTGCAACCCAAAACCAAAACAAAAACCCCCTTTCGAGTTAACCAATACCTAAGGCTAGACTTACTCATCGAGTCCCGTGGATTGACACCCCGGTCGCTTCTTTAATTACTATACTATTTCGACCGGGATTTTTGCAACCTGACGATATATTAAACTATTGAATTCTAGGATATTTCTTAGTATTTAATACACCAAATAAATCGTTTGCAAAATGGCGCCGTTGCCGGGGACTTGACTTTTGTCTAGTCCCTAGCCTTGGTTAATTTGTTACTTTATCACAACACACTGTTTATATTTTGTTTTGTAATATATTTTGATTTTAATTTATTGTGTGCCATTTTCATTAAACTTAAAACTCACTCATTTTGTTCCTTTTCTCGGGCTGATTATAAGCCTAGTGGATGCGCAGAACGCGCTCAACTGGTCCCCCAGACACAAACTTCGATCCTGAAATCGAAAGAGTCTACCTCCAAGCTCTGAGAGCAAGAAGGCAGCTTGACTTCAACATGGCGGCAAATCATGACCAAATTGGAGGAGGTGCAGTGACTCAGTACACAATGGGAAGGATAAACAGACCACCAGCCACACCAAGACGAGGGCCAGTGGTTCTACCCAATCTAACTGCAGAACTCATAGCCGATTGGCAAAAGGTAAAACCTTCTCACCAATCCAATGCAGTTAGAAATCACCCTGCAGGTACTTTTTCAGGTGCAGACCCATCAGATACATTGGACCATGTACATCGCTTTCTTGTACACTTGGACTCTCTTGGTTTATCTCAAGGATTGGAGGAGTACGCCAGATTGAGCCTGTTCCAGCACAGCTTGTCAGGAGAAGCCTCGAAATGGTTCCACAGACTACCGCCAGGCATCATTACCACCTGGGAGCAGATGATGGACAAATTCTACGAGAAGTACATTCCCATCTCCCGGACACGACAAATGATTGCCGACCTGATGGCATTCAAACAGAAGGGTAATGAGACAGTCTGTGAGGCGTGGGACCGATTCAAGGAGCTACTCCGACAGTGCCCTCATCATGGTCAGGACATCACTTCACTAGCTCAGGGATTCTTCCAGGGGTTGAAAGACGAACACAGAGGCGAGATAAGATCCGGCATAGGAGGAAACCTGCTAGCAAAAAGTGGGGAGGAGTTCATGGCAGCTATGGAGTCCTACTGTGAGGAGCTTCGTCAATGGAGCAGCAGTGGAGGACGAGTATTTTCAATAGGTCAGAGTTCTTCCCGAGCTCCAGACCCAATGATGGAACAGCTAGCCGCTGAGCAAGCACAGATGAGGACCACGATGGGAAGCATGGCGAAGATGCTCGAACAGCTCACCATGGGGCCAACCACCAGGCAATCCGCCAAGAAAATCTCTACAAACGAAGCTTGCTGCTCTCAATGTGGGGATGCACACGACTATGAGGACTGCCCACAAGTAGCCGAGATGAGGCAAACCGAGGAGGCCAATGTAATAGGCCAGTTCAACAACAGGCAACCCTGGGTGCAGAATCAGCACCAAAATCTGAGGTATGGAAATCCTAACAATGCACTTAATTCACATCAATTGCAGCCTCAGAGGACGAATCAGGGGGGACCACCCGGTTTTTCAAGGCCTCAATATAATCAATTCCGGCCACAGCAACCTCAAGCTCAGCAACCATCTTTGAGCTCAAACAATGCAAATTAAAGGAGATGGTGGATAAGCTGATGGCTTCTCAAGAACAGCAAGCGGTAATCAACCAGAAACTAGAGAACGCCATGGTGGAGATGCAAGGAACAATGAGTCAGTTGACTCAATTCCTCATGCAGCAGAGACCTTCTGGATCATTGCCTTCCCAACCAGAAACCAATCCAAAAGAGCAGTTGAAGGCAGTGTCGGTCTCAGACGAAGACTGCGAGGATTCTGAAGCAGCAGCAGTTACCCTGAGAAGTGGGAGGAATTTAAAAGACCAAGTGGCAGGAAGCCGTACTGATGAAGAGACCGAGCCTCTTTCTAACACCGCCGGTGCACCATCAGGGCATCCCGCCCCTCCTGAGGTAGTTTCTGAGGAGACCCAGGCTCCTATTCCTTCTTCCTCTCTTTCTACTGCTGTTAAAAATAAAAAGGGGAAAATATCTGCAAAGGAACTTCCATTTCCAAACCGACTCAAAGAGCGAGAGCTCGATGAACAATTTGGAAGATTTTTAGATGTTTTTAGAAAGCTGACTATTAATATCCCTCTTATTGATGCGATTAAGCAAATGCCGAATTATGCTAAATTTGTAAAGGATCTGATTTCGAATAAGAGGAAATATAAAGAGAAGGACACCATCCAGCTGACCGAAACTTGTTCAGCAGCTCTCCGACAGATGCTGCCTCCAAAGCGTGGTGATCCTGGTCAGCCCATCATCCCCTGTTCAATTGGAGACATGGATTGCGGATACGGTCTCTGCGATCTAGGAGCGAGCATCAACCTGATGCCATACACCATGTTTAAAAAGCTTCATGCAGGTGAGCTCGTTCCCATTCATTTCAGACTCCAGTTGGCTGATAGATCATCGATCACACCCAGAGGTATGGTTGAAAATGTAGTTGTTAGTGTGGGTAAGTTTTTCTTCCCCGCTGATTTGTGATCCTTGACATGGATGAAGATGTTGAGGTACCTCTGATTCTAGGTAGACCTTCCTCAGAACTGCAAAGACTGTTATTGATGTTGACAAGGGGAAGATTACCTTGAAATTCCATGATGAAGAATTAAGCTTTGATATAAATAAGATGATGCGGAAAAACACTTCTTCTCAAGCTGTTTTCTCTGCTGATTTACTTGATAATTCTTATGATCTTGATGATGACTACACCTATAGGAGTACTGATTCTTTTATTCGTTTTTAAGTTTTCTGATACTTTAGAACAGGTAATAAGTCGATCCATTGAGGATGACAAAGACAGTTTGAGATGGCCTCGGTCGTCCAGCAGCTGAATCACGGGAAATCATACTTTCGTTCCTCCTCTCCTCCTGTGGAAAAGTTGGAACGATCCATCCAAAGACCCATACCTTCAATAGAGAAGCCTCCTACCTTGGAACTTAAATCTCTCCCCTCCCATCTCAAATATGTTTTCTTGGCAGAGGGTAACACCCTGCCTGTTATTATCTCTGCATCTTTGTCTATTTTGCAGGAATCTAGACTTCTGGAGGTGCTAAAGAAACATAAGAGTGCCATGGGATGGACAGTTGCTGACATCAAGGGATTAATCCGGTTTCTGCACACCGGATTCATATGGAGGAAATTACAAGGCAGTGAGACAGCCTCAGAGAAGGTTGAATCCAAATCTAAAGGAGGTGGTCAAGGCCGAGGTACTAAAGCTTCTTGATGCAGGTATTATCTACCCTATTTCTGACAGCCAGTGGGTATCCCAGTCCAGGTTGTTCCAAAGAAAGGGGGGATAGTTGCAGTGCCAAATGAGAAAGGTGAATTGGTACCCCAGAGGCAAACCACAGGTTGGAGGATGTGCATCGATTACCGGCGCTTGAATGAGGCCACAAGGAAGGACCATTTCCCACTACCATTTATTGATCAAATGTTGGAGCGGTTAGCAGGGAAAGAGTTCTACTGCTTCCTTGATGGGTACAGCGGTTATTTCCAGATTCCCATTGCACCAGAAGATCAGGAGAAGACTACCTTCACCTGTCCTTATGGTACTTTTGCTTACAGGAGGATGCCCTTTGGTCTCTGCAATGCTCCAGCCACATTTCAGAGATGTATGATGGCTATTTTTAATGAATTTATTGAGAAAAGTATTGAAGTGTTCATGGACGACTTCTCTGTCTATGGACAAAGTTTTGGTATTTGTCTGGAGCAATTAGACCAGATTTTGGCTCGCTGTGAGGACACTAACCTTGTGCTGAATTGGGAGAAGTGCCACTTCATGGTACAAGAAGGAATTGTGCTTGGGCATAAGGTGTCAAAAGAAGGCCTCCAGGTGGACAAGGCAAAGATAGAGGTAATAGAAAAACTGCCCCCACCAAATTCAGTTAAAGATGTAAGATCTTTTCTTGGTCATGCAGGATTTTACAGGAGGTTTATACAGGACTTTTCAAAAATTGCTAAACCCCTGTCAGACTTGCTTCAGAAGGACATCAAGTTTCAGTTTACAGAGGAGTGCTTGACAGCATTTCAGACTATCAAAGAGAAGCTCTGTTCAGCACCTATTGTGGTCCCACCGGATTGGTCTGAACCATTTGAGATCATGACGGATGCGAGTGACTATGCTGTTGGCGCCGCATTATGTCAGAAGAAAGATAAGATGCTGAGGGTAATCACTTATGCTAGCAAGACCTTAATTGATGCACAGAAAAATTATACTACTACAGAGAAGGAGTTGCTAGCTGTGGTGTTTGCTCTGGACAAGTTCCGACCATATCTGCTTGGCAGCAAGGTAATAGTACATACAGATCATTCAGCCCTCAAGTACCTTTTTCAGAAAAATGAATCGAAACCAAGACTTCTGAGGTGGATCCTACTTCTCCAAGAATTCAATTTAGAAGTTGTGGATAAAAAGGGGAAGCTGAATGGAGTTGCTGATCACCTATCTAGACTTGATATCCCTGATGATGGAATCCCGATCAACGAATTCTTCCCTGATGAGACGGTGTTCAAAATTGGAAAGGTAGATGAACCATGGTATGCTGATTTAGTTAATTATCTTGCTACTGGTTTAATCCTCATGACTACAGCTATAATCAGAGGAAGAAATTCTTGTCAGAAACCCGCCATTATATCTGGGAGGATCCATATCTGTTTAGGATCTGTGCTGATGGCTTGATGAGGCGATGTCTTCCAGATAAGGAGATCCAGAGTGTCATCGAATTCTGTCATGCTAAAGAGGCAGGTGGCCATCATGGTTATACAAGAACAGCTGCAAAGATATTGTGTGGATTTTATGGCCTACTCTACATAAAGATGTCCACCATTTCTGTTCCCATGTGACCCATGTCAGAGGATGGGAAACATCTCCAGAAAGCATGAGATGCCTCAGAAAGGTATTCTTGAGGTAGAACTTTTTGATGTTTGGGGCATTGATTTCACGGCCCTTTTCCTTCATCTCATGGAAACCTACATCCTAGCTGTAGATTATGTCTCCAAGTGGGTAGAAGCTATTCCATGCCACAATGCTGATTCCAAAACAGTGGTGAAATTCCTGAAGAAACACATATTCACCAGATTCGGGGTGCCCAGGGCAATTATCAGTGATGGTGGCTCCCACTTCTGCAACCGAGCATTCGACTCCTTAATGACTAAATATGGGGTGACTCACAAGGTGGCACTACCTTACCACCCCCAAACTAATGGTCTTGCAGAGGTGACTAATCGTGAGCTGAAATGGATCCTACAGAAGACGGTAAGTGCGTCAAGGAAGGATTGGTCAATTAAATTAGATGATGCTTTGTGGGCATACCGGACTGCTTTCAAGACCATAGGTATGTCTCCTTTTAAACTTGTGTATGGAAAAGCTTGCCATCTTCCAGTCGAATTAGAGCACAAAGCTTATGGGCATTGAAAGCCCTGAATTTTGATATGCACACTGCTGGAGAAAAGAGAAAATTTCAACTATCTGAACTTGAGGAACTCAGAGAGCAAGCCTACGACAGTTCTAGAATTTATAAGGAGCGCACAAAGAGAATCCATGATCAGATGATTCATAAGAGAGAATTCAAAGTAGGGGATCTAGTGTTGCTCTATAATTCCAGGCTGCGCCTCTTTCCTGGTAAGTTGAAATCACATTGGGCAGGTCCATTCAAAGTTGTGGGGATCACTACTTATGGTGCTTATGAGCTAGAGAATAAGACAGGAGAAGTATTCAAAGTCAATGGTGCTCGATTGAAGAAGTACCTAGGCGATACCTTTTCTCAGCCTCCAGCACCAGGTATATCCTTAATTGAAAGCTCCAATTCCATAAATTCTATCTCTTCTATCTGTATTGCAGCACCTCCCAAAGCATCCAAAAAGCCGCGCCAGCAATGGTACTTCAAACTGAAGAAAGCTATTGCTAGCTGCTATGGCGGTCCTTCTTGACCTTATCTGAACAGTCTAGCCAGAGACTTTAACTCCGGGCAGCTTGGTGGGAGGCAACCCACCGGTTTGTATCTCTTCTTTGGTTTAGTTAATTTCCTCTTTTGTTCTTATTTAGCAGAGTGTTAATCACTATTGTGCAAATCGAAGAGCCATGGCTTATTTTTAACTAATGGTTTTATCTGGTTCCACTTGAGTTCTTCTGGTTTTGCAGATTTAATCTTTCAGGTAATTCACTCTAATGCTAAACTGAACTCAAGTGTGAGGAAGAATCATGGCAATGTTCATCAAGGATCAGGGAGTCCTTAAACACTCATGCTATTTAATTTCTGTATTTCGTGTGATTTGTTTTTATTTTAGTCTTTGTGTTAGTATTTAATTTATATTGAGGTATTTTAGAGTGTGTTTTTAATTCAATTTAATATAAAAAAAAAGAGTTTTAACACGTCCGGCTAAGCCCAGCCGGACGCGAACCGGACAAGCCCAAACCCTACTCTGTCCGGATCCGGACTCCACCCGGACGAGACTGAAAGCGCGGCCCCGATTTTAATTCTCTTTTCCTTTTTTTCTTCTTTTCTTTTCTTCTATTCTCGGTCGTCTTCTCCTCCCGACAAACACTCGCGCCCAACTTCAAACTTCCACCATTATCACCACCACCACAACCACTACAACCGGCGACCACCACCCTTCACCTCCGCCCTGCACTTGCGACGCCGGCGAACACCAGAAAAGCACCGCCCAGACACCACTGCATCTCCGCCCTGAATTTCGATTTCGAAACCAAAAATCCATTCAAACCAGGTTTTATTTCGACTGTTGCAGATTTCGCTTGTTGTTCCATTAATTTACAGCGATTTCGGTGGTATTATGTGCTTTAGTGTCGATTTGTGGTAGAGATGCGACAAACAATGAGAGGTTCTGTGACAACTATGTGAATCTGCGTTGAATATGTGTGAGATTTGGTAATTCTGGTTGCATTTTGTGGTTGTCGAATTCTCTGAGTCGCGGCGAATTTTTTTTAGGGTTCTAGTCGCGTCCGGACTGCGTCCGGCTAAGGAGACCCGGACGTAGGTCCGGACATGTATAAAATTTCCAATCATGAGTGCAATTGTTTTCTAGGAGATTGTGATCTTGTTTAATGTTATAGTGTGCAATGTTTGGCTATTTTAATGCCTTGTTCTGTAAATAAACTGTGTGAAATGATATGTTCAAATAGAACATGCTGCTCGATTGGTTTCGGGTTTTGGTGTGACTGTTACTTCTGTTTACTTACTGCCTGTGTTTTATCTGATAGATGGCTCGCACTAGAGGTGGTCCTGCTTGCAGAGGGTCCTCTTCGAGGAACCCACGCCCTGACGACGAGTCAGAGCCGGCCCAGCCACTACTACGAGAGGATGGATTCCGATCAGAGGCCACTCGGGCTTGGTACGATCGGGGTAGCGCCTTCGTCATCGAGAGGCGCATCACTGATGAGGCATCAGCTGCAGCCGGACTACCAGCCATATTCGAGGGTATAGGAGCCGCCAGCATTTTACGCATGGGCGTCGGAGTCTTCTCACCCGACCTGGTACGTGAGTTTTACGCCAATGCTGTGGCGTCTGACACGACACACAGCATCACTTCATACTATACGTACGCGGATACGAGGTAGAGGTAACACCTGAGTCCTTCTCTGAGCTTTTACTTCTCCCGGATAACCCGGACACGCATAGAGATATAGCAGAGGATACACTTAGGGAGAGTAAGACTAGATGGTTAGCTGAGGCCGGGAGTACTACTCGCCGACGGGGTGAGGAGCATAAGATAGTACTCCCGTATGCCACTCTTCCTTCCCTACAGCAGAGGACACTAGCAGAGATCCTCAGTCATCAGATCCGGCCTCAGGCTGGGAATGATGCTTCTGACGAGGATTGTGTCCTCCTGGACTACCTCATAGCCTCACCACATCCGGCAGCCCAGCAGCTCTCGCTACCCTACGTCATGTTCAGACAGCTGCATAAGGTGGTGACATACCTGTGGACGAAGAAGAAGAAGATCACACCTGTCTTCCCTATCTTCATCCAGCACCTTCTCGCCTCTGCCCTCCCTGAGGAGATCTTCACTGACATGGCGGTGAGGGAGGGTGAGACACCCATCGGCCTTACGACCTTCAGGAGATGGGGTTTCATGCGCCTTGACGACGGGAGCTGGGTGAGGGGCAGCTCGGGCTAGGATCTACGGGTACATCAGCGAGCTCCAGCTCCACACCGGCCACTGCTACCATGGCGCCCCCCACAGTCCCTGTGATGAGTGTTCCCCCAGAGATACAGACCATGATGGACTCCATTCTCCAGCAGCAGCAGAGGATGGAGCAGAGATTCGGGGGTATGGAGCAGCAGTTCGGCTCTGTACAGCAGCAGGTTGGGGAGGTCCAGCAGCGCCAGGTGCGCATGGAGGGACATATAGATGAGATCCGCCAGACACAGGGCACCCTCCAGGCAGAGCAGATCTCCATCGCTGAGCGTTTAGAGCGCAGTGATGCTTTACACAGAGAGGCTGCTAGGTACATGGCAGACGCGTCCACTCAGCAGGCCCAGAACAGCCAGCTCATGCAGATGCTCATTGCCCAGTTGGGAGCGAGACAGCCACCGCCACCACCACCGCCACCGCCTCAGTGATAGCCATTCTATTTTTACTGCTTTCTTTTCTTTTGTGGTTTTTCTGTATTTTTCTTTTCTTTTTCTTTGATTTATTTTTTCCTTTTCTTGTTCAAACTAACGGAAACATGGGAATGCAGGAGAAGTGGTAATTGTTATGTTATGCAGTGTTTTAAATTCTAAATTGCTAAATTTATTGTTTCTCTGAGCAGTGCAGCGTTCTAAAATGATTACTTTACATGTCATCTCTACTGCGAAACAAAGGCATAAGTACAGGAAATGGAACCACACTACTTGCGAATGTCTGCTAAGCTTAAACTATGGGGAGTATTCTTTCTCAAATATGATTCATTCGATTCAAATATTCTCTGTAGTTCGAGTTAATGCACTTTATTCTGTGGTTGTACTTGCCAGTGAAAAGCAACTCTTAATCTGCACACAACATATACTGTCTGTGACTCATAAGGAATCTCTCGACCCCTGCCAAACTTCAAGTGTGAGGAAGAACATCTTCTTCAATCCATAACACCAGGGGAGTCTCTGTTCATCATTTCACTTATTTTGTTCCACATTTGTTGCGTTGAGGATTAATTATGGCATATGCATCTATTATGAGTATAGCATGTTTTGAAAGCTCTTTTCTCTGTTTTTCTTCTTTGACCAATGAGGACATTGCTCATCTTAAGTGTGAGGAAGGAGAGACCTTTCCCTGAAAACATGCTACTTGTTCTTTAATGCCACACTTGCTTTTTGCTTCTCTAATACCTGTGCACAACGAGTGTTGTTAAACCAAAGTGAAAACCGTAGGAATCTTTTTGTTTGATGAGGTTTGTATAAAAATAGTTTTATTTAAAAATACTCTCTTTCACTAAAAATCTGGTAGATTGGCTAATTGTGGAAACCAGATTATTTTAGCTTGGGATTTTGGAAATGAAGTGAATGTTTGGAATGAAAAAGGGTAAGGCAAGGTACTCCACTGATCAAAATTTTTTCCTAACAATAACAGGCCTCGTCTATCCGGTTATTAAGTCTTAAGGGTGCCTTATCACCTATCTACCTAAGGTCTCGTGATCTGGGATAGTTGGCCCAACACCGTTACATGGATAGAGAGAAAAGTCTGGGTTACGGAATAAACTCTGCAATTCACAATATTTCGTTTGTTTTGTATATAATTCTTGGAAGAAGAATATTTTTGCATGTGAAAGAAAAGAATTCATTGCAGTTTAATTTTTTTTTTGATCACGAGTACGTGGTGTTGAAAGGTATTGCGGAATAAGGCATTACTTCACACCCCTTGTCATCCAAAGGTTAGAGGAATGAAAATGGTGGAAAGTCCCAAGCTAAGTTAACTTGTTTTCTACAATCTAGCTTCTCTATGCTTTTACAAAAATTGTTCCTGCTTCACTGTTTGTGAAAACCTACCTCAGAGAGCGAGATTATTCTTTCATTTATCACTTGGTTTGATTTCGCCCTGCACTTGTTTCAAATTTGAGATTATTGAAGGTTTTAGAGATATTCTTATTCCTATTTTGCTTGAGGACAAGCAAAAGCTTAAGTGTGAGGAAGTTGATAAGTGTGAAACATATAGGCTTTTTAGGGTTTAAATACCTTATAATTTGTAACAATTCAGGCAATGTTTCCCACTTATTATGTGTTTTTCCTAAAATTGATGCTTTGATAAGAACTGATGTGTTATATATGATAAATGCAGGAAAAACCCAGGAAATAAAGATTATACATCATAAGGATTACAACACAACAAACGGGGAACAAATCAGGAGAAGAGACAAAAATTGGTCTTGTCCGGATCAGTTTGGCCGGACACAAAGCCGGACATCTCTTGTCCGGATCTAATGGGCCGGACGCAATCCGGACATGACTAAAATTCCAGATCCGAGAGTTCGCGTCCAGATCTGAAACTCTGTGACGTCCGGATCCGGACACAATCCGGACACGATCCGGACGTCACACAGAATTGAAAAATAAAAATGCACGCACCGATAATTAGCCTTTCGGCTAATTATCAACAGACAGTCGGCATGAAACAAGGGAACGGCGCACTGAAGATTGATTAATACAGCTCCATCCTCAATCAGAGTCTCCACCACACAAACGTCAAAACCTCCACTAAACCATGTCTAACTCCCTAATCCTATATAAACCCCTCTCTGCTTTCATTTCAATTCGCACCGGACTTCACAGTCCTTCCCCTCTCTAACTCTCTCACTCACCTTACGCTCCATCTCCATTCATTCTTCTATCTTCTCCATATCTCAGCCCAGTTCATCATCCTCCTCGCTAAAATCCCTCCGTAACTACTCGCTTCCATTCACACCATACCCCGTATCCATACACACCATTTAGCCTTGTCCGCCCCCTTGTCCGGATCCGGACAAGCTCCTTCCACCCACGTCCGGATCACGTCCGACCCAGACAGATCCGGACATCTCACGTCCGACCCCTGTCCGACCCTAGTCAGCCGGACACCTCACAAAAATCACCAAAACTTCCACTTTCGCCCCATTTCACCCAATCCACTCCATTATCACCGAGATCAACCTTCAAGCTAGCACGGAGCAAGGACAAAGGACGGAGCGAGCAAGAAGATCTTCATAACAGATGATTTCTTCTAACTCTCTCTTATTTATGATTATAACTGCTATGTCTAGCTAAAAGGATTTACTCTAGGGGAAGGGATGTTGTAATTAGTTGAACTCTGCATTATTTTGCTGCTTGTTGAGACAATTTGGATTGTTCAGGTTAATGCTTTTAAGTGCTTTTAATAAACGTTGCTAAGTTATTATAAGCCCTCGAATCATGTTATGATCAGATAAGGTGATTAGCATTGACGGTCCTATTAACCTGTTACCTGTGATAATTGCAATCGGATAGATTACTTTAGTCACTAGGAGCTTTAGTCCGGATTGAACCAACCAGACTAGTAATTCTGTGCATTAAAGCCATCTAGATATACTTGCTAGGTCTAGACTAGAACTACATGCCCTGTCTAGATGAGCTATCTGGAATTATGACTTAATACAGAATAGATAATTGAGAATTACAAGCCGATCCAAGTCTCCACTTAAGCAGTAGAATATGCAGAACCTAGCTAGTGAAACAACTCCCTGAACCTAGAGTACCGTTCACACTCCCAAAACTATCACTTTACTTTATCTGCTATTTACTTTCCTGTTATTTATTTGCAACCCAAAACCAAAACAAAAACCCCCTTTCGAGTTAACCAATACCTAAGGCTAGACTTACTCATCGAGTCCCGTGGATTGACACCCCGGTCGCTTCTTTAATTACTATACTATTTCGACCGGGATTTTTGCAACCTGACGATATTTAATATTGAATTCTAGGATATTTCTTAGTATTTAATATACCAAATAAATCGTTTGCAACCCGTCCTACTCTCGAACGGCTTCCAGCTCCTTGTACCTGAAATAGAAAAGGAGAGAAAGGGTGGCCCCCAAGGGGCTCAGCACCTTTGCTGGTATGGTAATCCGCAGCCCACATGCTACCGGGCCACGCACAACTAATTGTCGTCTTAGCATGCAGTTGATTATATTTAAATCATGCATACAAACCATAAACACAACACTTTGCATACACCCAACATAGGGCTCAACATATATCCACACATCCACACTTAACAAACCATCCAATGATTCCTTTAACCTAGAGTGGCTCTCCTCTAAAACGGAGCTACTTCCTTAATGAACGACACGTACCCATTACTCATGGGTTATCCTTAAACGCCTCTGTCACAAACTGGGATTCATTTCCATGATCCACACACTCCATATCCTACAACATATCTCATTCCTCACATAACAAAACATAACAAAACCTTTCTTGTTTCGGCGTACACATGATAACATCGCATTCATTTTAAACACCTAACGTATACATATCATAGCATAGCAAGGGAAATTGCCTAGCACAATATCAACACAAAACACCATAAGATCGGTTCACACAAGGAACCTTCCACCATAGTTAGTATATATAGTGAGCCTAGAGATTATTGTCAATCTCATGCTAAGCTCGTTACCAACCTCGTTACCGTCCAGTTATATCGAACGGTGAACTTATACCCAAGGTGTGTCGGATATAGTAATCCCAAGCACACCGAAAATAACATTCGTATGCCCCTGTGGCCCGACGTGAGTCAGTAACTAGCTTTGGATAAGCTAAGGGAAGGTAGAAACCAAATTGGAATACAACCTATACATACACCAAGAGAGCCGAACCGGATATGACATCGACTCCCGTCCATCACACGCGTGGCCGGAACAACCGGACTCCTCACCCCCCATTAGTACATATACACTTATAAATAAGTAGTTAGAGATCCATTATGGAGCCTACCACATCCACACACCATACGGTATCATAACCGAGTTAAGCACACAAGGGAGGTTCACACACTTGCATATAACAACAATGTCCAACTAACTCACACATAGCCGTGGTTAGCACGTTCCCAAGTTTGGGCCGTCAACTCCGAATACCGATCACTCATGTGTATCTAGATTTGGTTAGCTAAGGTTTAACACATATTTGAGGTTAAACGGTATCGGAGACCAGATGCGCCACATAAATGAATTACTATAAACTCATTACATGTTTTAATCTTACAAGGTGGCAACACTCATAAAAACACATTGGCATACAAGCCGGTGTAATCCGGTAGGACACAGGTTGCAAGAAAACCATACCTGTCACCGGAGTCCACTTTAACGTCCACTTATGTTCCTCGAGCAATTCTCGAACAACTGATAACATTACATGTACTTTTATTAACATCGAGTAACATGTTGTTTAAAGTCTAATGCTTATCTTTCTAACCATCATCACTCCCTAATGTTGGACCACTAAGTTATTGTAGTTTAAACTTAATCATATAAGTTAATCACTTCTCATTACACCTCATACTTGTTTACACCTCTTAAGGCCTTTACATGTCACCAAACAAGGCCTAAACATCATCTAAAACCATTACCATTCAATCCCCCATCATTAGGAGCCTTAAACAAATTTTTTTCTTCATTTCTGGTCTGGACCGCCCCTCTGGGGCGGTCCCAGGGGCGGTCCACAACAGATGCTACACGTTCCTTTTTTTCACTTCTCTGCACTGGACCTCCCCACAGGGGCGGTCCGTAGGGGCGGTCCCTGCAGAACCAATTTTCTAATGCTTTTCTCCTCTTTATGAACTCCAAATTCATCCCAATTTTTTCCTATGCTTTACACATGTTCTCCCACATGTTTTAACATCTTTTGGGCACACTTAAACCCTTTCAAAACATCCCAAAAATTCCTTAAACTTTTACTCAACTTTTACTAAGTCCTTAACACTTAGAACATTTTTTTCCTTACACTTGTAACTTGTATTCTTGCCTAAAACTTCACCTAACCAAAGTACTCCCTCACTACCTTATAACCACCCTTTTAAACATCATTTGCACTACACTCTTCCCCTTTCACACACTCCTCAAGTTTTTCCCACAAGTTCATAATTAAACCTTCACTAGGCGTTACACTTTCATTGTTCACCAAACTTTGCACAAGACTTTACGACACCTCCACCATCACCTTGGTGTATCAAGAAGTCATCCATTAGTTCCCTAAATCTCCAAACTATGCCTAAATCCTTATAGCACCTTAGAACACCTTAATGCATGTTTTCTTCCTTAGTGAAGCATGTATCCATTCCTAACAATTCCTAGTTCACCCAAGTTCATTTAAGCACTTAAAACTCCTTATACATTTTACAAATTTCGCCATGGGTTCTCTTAGCACATCATCTTTCCAAACTCATAGTTTTCACCACTAAACATTCAAGAACACCTAAATCCATCAAAAACACCACACTCACCCACAAGACTTCACCAAATTTACACTACATCACAATATAGTGCATAATTTAAATTGCTTGGCACTTAGGCCCTTAAATGCATGGCTCTTAGGCCCTTAAATTGCATAAATCTTAAACACTGAATTTCCCACATAAGTAATGCCTTTGACCTGCGAATACACCCAACAATACATATGCCCTTAATAAACTCCTTGAGAGCATTTTACTTGCTCATTTGCCATTGGCTCCTTAGGTATTTATTAAGCAAATCAAGCTCATTTTCCTAAGGCATTTAAACTACATTGAGATAGTTTGTTTACCTCTTTTTCCTCACAAACTTCTTTCTTGTTTCCTTGTAAAACCGGTGGGGTGTTTAGTTGTTTGCCAACTTCTATACAATGTACAAATAATAGAATGAGTATTCAAGCATTATGCTTCATCTCATTATAAACCCTAGTTACATATATTATCTTAAGGTATTAAAATGATTGTTTTACCTTGGAATGGAAAGAGAGCTTGAATAATATCAAGAGAGGACTCCACCAAGCCCTTGGAAGATTCAAATGAAGCTAAAACAAGCAAGGTAAAGACACCATGGTGAGGTGAATTTTCGGCCATGTACTAAAAGGAGAGGAAACTTGATTTTTCTTTGAGATTCCTTACCTAGAAGCAAAGGAGAACAATAATATGTGAAAAGGTGAGCTCAAGCTCCATCAATGGTGAATCTCCTTGGCACCGAAATTGAGTTCTTGAAGATTTGAAAAGGTAGAAGTGTAGAGCTTGCTCCAACTAGAAGAATGGTGGTCTTGGAATTGAATTTGGACCATGGAGCTAGGAGTTACAAGTGGTCAAAGATGGAAAACAATGGTGGTGTTGTGTGCTGTAGCAGCTCGTAAAAGAGAGCAAGAAGGGAGGTTGGAGACGTGTGAAATGAAGGAGGAAAGGAAAATGAAGATAGAACTTGCTTTAACAAGATATTTGTATTAAAAGGTAACTTTCTCCTTTTTACCTTCCTACCCTTCCTTTCCTTAATTGATTTTTACATGTTGGTGACTCACCTTGATAAAAACCGGCCACCATTTAGTTAGAAGGGTGTTTTGGTCTTTGTTGACCAATCAACTTACTTATAATAACATATGTTACAAACTAGCTTATAAAAGTTACTATTCACAAAAACAAAGCACATAGAAGTGAAATTTTTGATTTCCCATTGATATAGCCACCCAAATGTGATACTATATAGTACACATGTTAATTAAAGAGTAATGATGGACATTTAGCCATTCAAAACTCATTTACAAGACAATTTTTCAAAAACGTGCTTTAAGACTCCTTAAAGCACTTTTTGTGTTTTAACTTGTTTTCAAGCTTGGTTTTCTTTGGTAATTGATTTAATATGTTCATTAACATATTTATAAGGTATAGGTATGACCATTAGGTCTTTTACAAATTTATCCCAAGCTTAGAGCACATTTTAGCCCATATTGACCTTAAGGTATTTTTTGTTTTGTTTGGTTTCATCGTCTACCAAGGTTTCCTAAGGACTTAATTAGCCTTATAAAATCATAATTTTATATTATCAAATCTTGGTAGGCTCTTTGGGTCCTAGCCAAGTTCACTCCAAGCTTAGAGCATGTTTTTGCTCAAACCGTGTCTTAGTGTTTTATTGTGTTTTACCATGGTTTAAATGGTTCATTTATGTTTCTAAGGCACTTTTTAGCCTTTAAATACCATAGTTTAACATTTACACAACATACCAAGGTTTGGGGTATTTCAATCTACCCCCCTTAAAAGAACTTCGTCCTCGAAGTTCACATTTCCTCGCATCATTGGATTAGAATACGGGAATTACTTATAGCCATAAAACTTCCATTACCAACCACCCTTTACCTCCAACCTCGGACTTAATGGTCCGGGCAACATATCCACATTATACATAAAATATCATACTCACATGGTAACCTCGGACTTAATGGTCCGGGTACCTTCACCACACTTGCACCTATACAATATCCCTCAGACTCTTAGGTCTGGGTGACATAACCACATTTAGACACATAGGTCTATGTAACACAACACATTTAGACTCATAGGTCTTGATAGCATACACTTTAGGAGATCAAAGTCAAAATAACCTTTATCACACATACCAAACAACATGTCATAGCATGTATATCAAACAGAAATACCTTTTCCATCTCTCCATGGGTTCGAATCCCACGTTGAGTACATATACACTGTGATCCCAGAACCCGGTCGCGATGGACACCTTCTGGTCCCCGTTCCTTTGGGAGATCAAAACATTCACTTAATTTTTTAACATATATACTTCTCATGTCACCGGTCCGGAGACAAAGGCTCATACGTCCTCAGCTCGTGAGCAAGTACTACAAAAATATTCTTTACTAGGTTAAATATATAAGAGAATCCTTTATTCAAAATATTAATCGTCTGTTTTGGAAATACTAATTAAAAATCCTTTTGAAAACACCACACAACTCCAAGTCCAATTTATGCTCCTTGTATTTTTCTTAACATGGTTGTTTGTGACCACTTACAGGGAGCTTCAAGAGTCATCCAACCCTGATGTGATCAGCATCAGTGTTGAACTATCTTTCCACCCCAATTTGTGTTCGGCTTCCCTTGATCTCATGATAATCAAGTTTCACCTCCCACTTCTTTTTCAACCAACAACTAATTCAAGCGTATCCCATTTTCTATCTTTAAATCCTTCTAGTCATAATCATTACATCTCCAAGGGATAGAACTCCGTCTATCAATCATCACCCAAATCCAACTTAATTCAAGTTACCTAGGGAATTTAATTCTCACTAGGTTCTATGTCGGTCTCATACTCCTTCATAAATCACAACATTGTATATATATACATATATATTTTTTTTATCAAAATACAATACATGGTTTACATTTATGCACCGTCGGGGTTTTAGTTCCCCGGGAGTTTCTTTACTCCCTTCCACTTGTACTCTCACACACCACTGTTAACAAGATAAACACACTTCCCACAATGGTATTCGCATCTTCTGTGCGCAATTACCACAATTTAACCACAAATAAATGCGTATGTTTGTATAACACACGCGCCAACCATCATAACAAATCATTTTGTGCTATGCACAACATAGTTCACGTACACTTGTACGGTAAAACACACTAAGGGCTTTGCGCTCTACCCCCCTTAAAAGGGATTACGCCCACGTAATCAATCACTAAACCTTGGCTTAAAATGTTCTGCCGTCGTGAAGTGTTTTGACTTCCACGCGGTCTATTACACAATGGATTCTGATTAGAGGATCTTAACCATATTGGCGGTTTAGTCCCTAAACCAAGAATTCGCATTGGAGTTCTAACTCATAACCGGTTTCGGTCCTGGCCTGTGAGGCTTTTAGGCATTGATAACTAGCCATTTATTCATATTCACCATGTATATCCGGTATCTGACGCATGGGCTCACTGGCCTCTGCTGCGCCATTCTGATAATTATAGGGCTAGTTTGCCCCATTCGTTACTGTTACTGTATTGTACATCTCCAATGTATTACCTTTATCTAGGTAACAATGGTTTCTCAACCGACGCATGGTATCTCCTACCCTGAGCGAATTCGGTGAGTTCCAAAACTTTCCGTCCACTTCTCCAATAGCTTACAGCGTAAACTACTATGTAATTCACAATGATTGACTTGCTTCTACCGACTTACTGTCGGTTGAGATTGAGCTACTACTTAATGTGTAGTGCTCTCTCAGTTATTTCCCACACCTGGGGTATATCTCATACCGTCATTTGGTATTTAGTGTTACTGTAGTCACTTACTGTTAATCGTGTCTCCACCTTTGGTTTTGTACATTTATTCTTTCATTCCCGCGGCCTTGCATTACCTATGCATCGGCCACTATAACATTATTCCTCCACAATTACCATGCTTCTGATTCCTAGCTATCCCACTTGATCATTACTGCGCAAGTGCAATACCAAAACACTCAGTCATACAGAGTGCAGAGGCGTAAACTCTTGACAGTAAATCTCTCATGCGATTGCGATAGGAATTTACACTGTGTTTTACCGAAATTCTTATCACATAATACTTGTCACCGGCTTACTGCTCGGTTCGTTTGCTATCATTTACTGTTGTGCCTCCACTGGGTTTAACTCATAACTCTGCTCATTCCCCATTTTATCATCTAACAATACTCAGACAACGGTCGCTTATTGCGCACCGTATCCTTACTTATATACAACATCAACTTATACTGCATCCGCTATTATATTAGCTTCCGCCATTACACTGGGTTTATCTGGCCACTTATTTGGCTGATTTTTGAATATATTACTATTTTTCCCCTTGAGCGTTGTTCGCTACACATTTAGCTTCACACACCTATGGTGATTGCTATCAACTTATCACTCTTCCTGTCTACACAACTGGTACAAACATTTCCTTTCGTATTATTCTTATTCAAATCGTTCTGGGGGTAATAACAACGTGGTCCATCCTCCACATATTTCTTGAACTTGGTCCACACAGCTACCGCTCCTGCGGTTCACAATATCCAGAGGTATCCCCACTCTTAATGCAGTGGTTCGTTCTCCGCTCTATTTACTTGTAGAGCATATACTTCTGCAACTCATCAATTTATAAACATTTTATTTGTGGCCTATAAGCCTTATTGCCTTGAGCTGCGCTCATTGTAGGCTGTCCACATACATGTACTTCTTTGTGCAACATTACATAGTTTGGATATCATATTGAGCTCCATGACAAGATCGTTGCATTACGTTTCCTTTCATGGGATGCCCCTTAGGATTATCAGTCCGTCTCTGACAACTTATGTCTAAACTGGGTGTTAGTTTCAACCCTTGTTCTGTCATGCATTTTGTGCAACAATTGTTGATGCGAACACCCTTTATGGATTGCTCCTGGGTGTTACTAAGTTATGCCTTTACATCAAGTTCACACTTATTGGTACATTCAGTTAGCCACGCCTTTTTGCTCCTGATAGTGTAGGTACTCATTCTGGGAGTTTCATCCCGTCCATTGCACATTAATGTGTCCACATTAGGCATCTGTCTTGCCCTGCTGCTTTCCATCATGTTTATCCCTGAGGATCCTTAAGACATATGCTATGTCTTTACTTAACAGTTTGTGCACTTCGCACTTCCTAACTCTTAAACATTCCCTTGAAAGGAATTCACTAATCCTTTTAATCTCGTTAACTTAACTGAGTTCCTTAACTTCAACCATTCATGGTAATCCTTAGTTCTTGTTTGACTTATACTGCTGACCGTAGTATGGAGTCGACTACTTCCCGTGTTTCGGATTCTACTCGTATACATATGTGGGGTACCATACTGATACATTACTACTACTTACCCAACTAACCTATAAGTAGCTCTGTCAGGCCCACATGCTCCTATCGGAGTGCGGTCGTCCCACAACACAGTTGGTACACTTGTAGTGTCCGTCACACGCCTAGGTGAAGTATTCTGTTGTCAACTCCCTTATATTGTCCCTTGACAATATGCGTCCCGTGCTTCCCGAACTTAATCGAGGGAAGGTTTATCCCTGTTGTATCCTTGTCAACTGCCCCTGGTTTCACTGGTTTGGTTTAAAAGAAGGTTGGAAAGAAGTGTCGGTTTGAAAGAAAATCTGGTTTTGAAAAGAAAGGGTTTGAATAAATTTGGGTTTGAAAGAAATTTTCATGGTTTCACAACATCTTCTTACCTTAGCCAAGTCTAGCTTCTTGCTGACTGGTGTACTTCCAATTACAGAGGTTAGGCTAACAGGCCCTTCCACTGTTATGAGGATCACATTTAACCTTATGGTACTTTACCAAGTATTTGAAGTGGTTATAAATTTCCCGAACAGCCCTGTTATAGCAGCACTTGCTATGGCAAGTGCGCCATGCTAACTGGCTATCGGTTTAACACATACCGGTTGTGGTATTGTTTTTCCGCACTGTCATCAGTGGCCTTGTTGGCCCTTACTGATCTTACAACCTTGATAATAACTCCTCTAGGTGACTTCTCACTGTCTTCACATGACGATCATCAACTAGGGTGTTTCCCTTTCTGGGAGACCCCTTTTACTTAATATTGTATCCTCTTGTAGCCCGTTCCACGTACTTGTCGTGGTTGCTGAGACTTGTCTCTTGTTTGGGCACTACGTTGTAGTTCCTTTGTCGGTTGATATACCGTTGGTGTATCCCTTAATAACTGTGGTTCTGTTGACACTTGTCTCGGGTTTCATCAATCCACTTCTTGCCTGTTGCACGATTAGTGCGTTGCAAGCTGGTTATTCTCGACTGCTCGGCATGTCGACCCAGGTTGCCGGAAATTCTATTCTCTTATACACCAATGCTTCATTCCTTGCTATGAAATGCGATTAACACTGTTTAGATGGAAACCGTCTCCGGGATTCCCAGTTTTCGGGATCTACCGTATGACAGGTCTTCCGTACTTTAAAGGTATTTAATAGCAGCCAGATCGGGAATTCCCGAGTAAGAGTGGACTTCCATCTCTCTGGCGTTGTTTCCCAAGTTATAAAACAGGGATTGTGGAGGGTGGATGGATATTGTAGGTTTCCAATGTACATTGGTATTTCCTAACTAGCGTATCACTCACGCTATCACTCAACCCCTTAACCCAAAGTACTAAATCCTAACTCGGTACTTCCTAAGCTCGGTAATTCAGTCATCAGAGCGATACTTCGCTCTGATACCACTTTTTGTAACACCCCAACCACCACCGTTGTTATACCCAAAATTTCAACCCCCCCGGAGTAGTCTCTAAGGCATACGTGTTACAAAGGACAAAAGGGGTCAAAAAGCACCAAGGCGGGATTTTCCAAGGACATCATCGGGATTTTCTATTTTCATATGACTTGTTCATTATCTCCAAACACTTCCAAATCATAGTCATTATGAAAGGTCTTTCATGATTTTCTGATAATATTTATTCTAGAAATTAAGCTTTTAGTAAGCTAGTTTCTTTAATAATTACACATGAAATAACCTCAAAATAGAAATAAAAAAAAGGCTTCCAAAATTAAAATAAAATTGTCACATGGTTAGCATGACTACATACAGTCATAAACCTGAAATTATTTTATTTGGAACCTTATCCCAAAATTTAAAAGAGAAATTCAATCATTTTTGCAATTTTCTCTCTCCTATGGAAAATACCGAATCAAAACAAAACGTCATGAAATTTTAACACAAGATAGAGGATGTTTATTAGAGACTAATGCCGTTGGAATTTTGTTATTTCGACTTTCCAGTAATAAGTTATGAATTATGGGAGATTCCAGATTGCAAGATTTTTATCTAATCGGTTATTTATCAAAATAACCTGATTCCAACTCTCAAAATTCTTAAAATCATCCTTTATCTTCAGTTAAAATTTCATAATTTATCTCGGCCTGAAACATACTTTACAAAATCAGATTCCCTTAGAGCACAAAATCATCGTTTAGATAAAGATCTTGCTCTATCATTTGACCATGCTCTTTCTATAAAAGGACCCCCCAAAAACGAACTAGGGCAGAGGAGAACACTTCCAAAGTCAGAAAACACAGCCACAACTTTCTCCCCACGTTTTAACACTTCCAAGCCTCAAATCAATACCGAAACACTGCAGAAATCACCCGAAATCACCAAAAACTCATCCTTTCTTCTCCTATTGAGCTTCCAAGCACCAAAACACACAAACCACCACAAAAACAAAAAGAGACGTCCTTAACAGCATAAAGAAGAAGGAGTCTGAAGCACAATTCGAAGTCAATCCAAAACCGGCATCAACGAAGCACCAAAAGATCCCCGTTGTGAAGTCTCATTAAATCAAGGTAAAACAGTTGAAGTCATGTTTTTCTGACTTTGTTCAACTTTAACTACTCTGTGTTAAATTTGGAGTCGAATTGACTTTTTATCGCTTCTGAATTAGCGTTTGTTTTCGCTTCTGCCCAATAACTTGTTTTCTAAGTTTCGTGTTAAATTCGAATTCAAATTGTAAACTTTCAATCACTAACGTGTTTATAATCTTTCAGGCTACCTACCCATAAAATTTGAGCCAAAAACACCGGGAGCCGCCCAAACGCCGCTGTCCGAGGGCGGTCCGCACCCACGACGCTATGTCCGGGGTCCCGGACGCCCTGTCCGAAAGCCGGACGCCCCCGGACGGTGGCGGAATATTTTTATTTCAAAATTAGGGTTTTATAAAATGTCCGGGCCCACGGACGTCCTGTCCGTGGCCCCGGACTTTTCAAAATCTCATTTCTGTTTAAATTTGACTTTTCTGTGTAATTAAGTTAACTAGGGTCCGTGGGTTCGGACATTAGGTCCGTAGCCACGGACGAAAACAAAACTTGACCTAATTCTGCCTCCGAAACCCTAGTTTAGGTATTTTAATTTCCACTTAATTTTCTGCCAAAAAATGTTAAAAAAAAAAACAGAAGCGCGCACTTAGGTTAAAAACGACTCGTAATAAGCCGTAATTAAACTAAGTAGAGGAAAAAACGACTTCTATGGGTAATGAAAGTAATTGAACCCTAATTAAGTCGAATATCAAGCCCCGAACCCGAACTCTCCTTTCCTAATTTGATCTAGGTTAAAATTAGTGGCGACTCTTAATAGTTCCAGTGAGCTAGCTTAGGTTTTAATAATTTTTGTTATGACATAGTTATTAATCTTAGGTTATAAGTGGACCTAAAACCGGTTAGATCCTAATCAACTTTAATTTAACATAGGATAGGGTTTAAAATCGAGGCTCACAGACTGGCGACTCCGCTGGGGACATACTTTTTAATTTAAACTTGTTTTAATTTTAAGAAAGAGGGCTTAACTCGAAAATTTTTATTTATGGCTTTATTACTCTGTTTGTTTACTTTCGTGTGCACTTTAATTTTCCGCACCTTGGCATCATATGAGAGCGAGGGTCCACACAACCAATTTCACCCCGGGACCCGTTTGAGGGTCCCCTGTCAGGGACTCACACCTTTTAGGTGATGTGAATAAGCGGGGGAAAAGAGGAGGGTGTCGTCTAACCACACCCCCTTAATACCTGGGCTTTAGCCCCAAGCGTTTTCCTGATAGTGCCCTTACCTAGCCCTTTGTTTGGTCAGTCAAAGACCCGACCGTAGACGCACACCTTCAGGTGATGTGAAAAGAGTGGGGAAGCCCAAAGAGAATAGCGTGCAAGCCCTATTCCTTTGTGGTGACCTGGGCCCACGCCCCAAGCACCTCTCCGGATTGATCCATACCCATTTGATTTAAACGTCTAGTGAGGACATGTTGAATTTGTGTGGGCCTTGTTTGCTTGTGTGATCGGCCCACTACCCAGCCTAGAGATTGATAGGAACTTCCCCTACATCGACCTAGCCCAACACGAATTGGCAGCTCTATTTGTTTGCGGCCCAGAGGCCCTGTTTGGTTTAACATGTGAGTTGTTCGGGCTTCGGCTCAAAAGCCTAGACTAAGGTGATTTCTCTTCCGGCCCAATTTGAATTATCCAATTAGTCCTAGGCCCATAAAAAAGAGATCCACCTGAACTTGAGATAACTCACAAGTCCTGAAAATAAAACCTTTTTCGGTTTAGCAACCATCTTCTCTGGCCCGAAGAAAGTTAGGCCCATTTATGATTTAGGGACCATTCCAGCTCATGTGCTTTACTTTATGCCCAAACGTTCCGGCCCAAGGGCTCATTCTGGTCTAGGTAGACTTCTTATCATGACCCTAACCCAAAATCCTAGATCTAGGTGTCATCTTTTAGGCCCAACCAAAATCACTCGGCCCAAATTCCAGTTCACATATAGAACAATCATTCTGGCCCAGTACCACACTCATAACTCATTCCGTTCGAGCCCATAGACCAATTCATAGTTTTGGCCCATGAGCTTCGGTTCATAAAACATTTGGATCCAGGATAGTTTGCATAACTCATTCATTCCAGTTTCCGGCTTCAAAGCCCAACAAGAGCATCAAACAAATCTAGACTTCAAGGCTTATCCTTCGGCCCAACGGCCCATTCGCGGTCCATGTGATTTCTTTCAGCTTGTTTGCTCAATTCCTGGATTCAGACCTACATGTCCGTTCTAGTCTAGGAATCACTCTAGTCTATGCACTTCACTCCCAGTTTGGCGAAGACTCAGGCCCAATTGCTTCCTACATAACCCATAGGTATTCCTAGTTCGGACATCTTACAGGGCCTACTCGAAGTTTGGAAGGAAGACGATCACAGTCATCTTAGCGACATCCCAGCGGTCAAGAGCTCGAGTCTTCAGCATGCCGACTTCAGACGGTTCAGCAGGATTTCGATTCAATAGAAATTTTAGGGTTCCTATGCATTCTACTGCATAACCTGCCATAACACTCATCTTTCAAATGCACCTCTCATGTTTTTCAAAGAATGATCATTTTCAAACCACTAATAAGAAGCATCGATTTTGTTGAATCATCTTCTTCCTCATGTTCACAAATGAATGACTTTTTCAAGTCTAAATGATAACACAAAAAAAAAGGGTTTTGTTTCACACAAGTTTCTTTTGAGAAAATGGTTCATGAATTAATTATTTCCCGACAATGGAACACAAAGACTTGTATTTTGTTTCTGAAGTTTTGAGCATGCCTTACCAAACCCCACATCTTATCCCAAAACATCCAAATAACCCCCAAAGCGGTTCCAAATCCATATCTTTTAAATTGTCGTCACTAACCCCAAATCGATACTGGGGGCAATCTGAGTTTAGGTTCGTCATCTTTCATCTTTCGTTTAAGCGTGTGAACTAGTCTCTGAGTGAAATTCACGAGAGTGTCTTGAGCGGAAAAACCATGAGCAAACGAGCGTGTCATTTTTACACGACTCCGGTGAGACCACATCCAAAGGTGAGGTAAACGGCATAACTCCGACCGAAGGAGATAATTGTAAATTTACGCTTAGACCTGTGAAAAGTAACAAAGAACGGATATACAACTATCAGGAATGACGAAGCACCTAGGTACAGCACCACATGGCCAAAAGCTTGCAAACCCTGTCATTAAACCCTAGGCACCCCCGCTGAGCCTTTCATATATCCCTTTTCGATATTATGAACTCCACAAAATAACCCAGCCAATGATGAATGTCCGACCCGGTGACCAAAGGAGGCGAGGAGCCCGACTCTCAGATAACATTCTCATCAGTCCAAAGAAGCAATGCCGCTATCAGCATGACAAAGCGATCCGTAAATGGTCCCAGAGTGACACAGGATCAAAAGAGCTCACATCAAAACAGCTCTCGAAGCCCAAAACCGGGAAACACAAGAACCCCGAAGGCAAAGCCAAGAAAGGATAAAACAAAAGGCAAACCCGAAGTGCCTCGAGAAAATCCAAATGACGAAAAGAGAAATGGTGCAAAGGACAACTTCAAAAGTCCAGGTCCAGAAGCTCGAAAACAACGTCAACATGAAGCAGCCAGACGACTTCAAGACAAGGAAGATGAATCCGAGAGAAGACGCAAGTTGCAGCTTTGGTCACCCATTTAAGCTCCACATACCTCAAATATCCCTCCATGATCCCGTTGTCTTTCATCACACCCCATGGCCACGTTATAAGCCTCAAAGACTTCCGACTTGGTAGTTGTGTATCCAATCACGTGAAAGTAACAGATCGAATGCGTAAATTCATCAAATATCAAATTCAATGGTCTACAAGTTGTGACCGTAAGTGAGAAACGAGTGTAAACACCAAACACGTCGAGTGTAGGTTAGGAAGCACCAAATCAGAACATAAGCCTTGACCCTGTGAGGACGAGACTCGTTCGCACGTTTGATCAAAGAAAATACTGGGGGCAATCGATCGGAATGATCGATTGCCATGAACTCTAGCTCAGATTGTCTTAAGGGAAAATACTGGGGGCAATTGTTGGTTCCAACAATTGCTATGACAACACCAATTGGAACCCAAAGCTCAAACACCACCACCATCACCACACCCACATAAGCCCTTACCTTCACTTCATACACTCCACAGGCCCACATAAGCCCTTACCTTCACATCATACACCATACCCCACCGGCGGCATGTTCATCTCGTAGGAGATAAATTACAAGTCCGAAGTCTATAGTTAGGAAATGATAATTTCACTTTCCTTTTCACTAAACAGAATTTTCATCAAACACTGCCACGTTTGACACCTCTTTCAACAATTTCTTGTCTTGAACAACTTTCCTTCAAACACTTCGGTTTCATAAACCTCATCATGGCCACATTTGGCACACTTTCTAGCAATGTCTTGCTTTGGACAATTTTTGATCCTTAACATTGCCATGTTTGGCACATTTTCCATCGATTTCTTGTTTTGGACAAGTTTTCCTACATACACTTTGATTGTATTTTGACATGCACATCATCATTGCCACGTTTGGCACTTTCATAATCACTTTCATCATGACCATTTGCATAAAGTTTACCTTGCATCCGTCCGTATGAAACTCCTCATCATAGACCAGAGATACAGATTCTCACCCCGAAGATACAGATTCTTCAGAGATACAGATTCTCGCCCCGAAGATACAGATTCTTCGCCCCGAAGATACAGATTCTTCACCCCGAAGATACAGATTCTTCAGAGATACAGATTGCCCCGAAGATACAGATTCTTCACCCCAAGATACAGATTCTTCAGAGATACAGATTCTTCGCCCGAAGATACAGATTCTTCACCCCGAAGATACAGATTCTTCAGAGATACAGATTCTCGCCCCGAAGATACAGATTCTTCAGAGATACAGATTCTCACCCCGAAGATACAGATTCTTCAGAGATACAGATTCTCGCCCCGAAGATACAGATTCTTCACCCCGAAGATACAGATTCTTCAGAGATACAGATTCTCGCCCCGAAGATACAGATTCTTCAGAGATACAGATTCTCGCCCCGAAGATGCAGATTCTTCAGAGATACAGATTCTCACCCCGTAGATACAGATTCTTCAAATTCTCACCAGAGTAGCAGAACTCACCCGAGTAGAAGAGCTCAATCCTATAGGCTCGTCATAAGACCTAGATCCATCCTTTAGGCTCGTCATAAGACCTAGTTCCACCTTTAGGCTCGTCATAAGACCTAGATCCATCCTTTAGGCTCGTCATAAGACCTAGATCCATCCTTTAGGCTCGTCATAAGACCTAGATCCATCCTTTAGGCTCGTCATAAGACCTAGATCCATCCTTTAGGCTCGTCATAAGACCTAGATCCATCCTTTAGGCTCGTCATAAGACCTAGATCCATCCCTTAGGCTCGTCATAAGACCTAGATCCATCCTTTAGGCTCGTCATAAGACCTAGATCCATCTCTTAGGCTCGTCATAAGACCTAGAACCATCCTTTAGGCCCGTCATAAGACCTAGTGTAATACCCCAACCCGAAATCCAATAAACTGAACGGCGATCACTCCCAAATAAATTACAACTGCAGCGGAAATAAATACAACAACCGGGCGGTATCACAATGCCGTTGGCCACCCTTGTGACCAACAAGGCTAAGTCCAAATACAATCCTCAAATGTCACGGTCTGGAATACAGATACAACCCGAGATACTAGGAATTAAACTGAATAGTACAATACTGAAATAAAACAAATAACTAATAGTAGACTCCCAAAGCTTGGTCTACCCCACCTACACTCGGTGTAGTGAACTTCTCAATCTTCAGGTACCTGGAAAATGGGGGTGCCCCCAAAGGGGCTCAGCAAACAACGCTGGTATGGAAAACGTGCAGCCCATCGTCTACCGGGCCACACCAACTACTTTGTCGAATACATGCAGTTCATTTTTTTAATAAAGCTGTAAACAAGCATAATCTGATGATAACAAGTATCCACACAAGGACAATAATGTCACATAGATCAAGACACAGAAGGTCGAGTTAGCTGAACTGAAATTCTTTACTGATAGTCGGTCCCACAATGGGACTGACAGTTATAACTGAATATCTGAAATAGTGGAGGTATAGTGACCTCGTCATAGAGTAAGTTGGGTATAGAAACCCCAGGAGATGACGTAGTCAAACCCTGAACTGAATGGCGTGGGAAATAAGAACCCACTGAGGAATAAAGTCTTCCTCGAACTGAAGGGCACACGAAGTCCCGGGTGGAATAGAGTCTTCCTCCCAACTGAATTTTCCGTCGCGACGTAGTAGGAGACGACCTGTGACAGGTACAGCTCCTGTAGCATGCATGGCCAGATCCAACTGGGCTCCTCATTCTCGTAGTATAGAGTTGTTAGGTGTCATATAAAGATGTTGACAAGAACCCAATGTATAATGTCAATTATCACGTTTAGGATAATGACGTTTGTTATAAACTGAAGTTAGTGAGAGACTTGAGTACAAGTCCTCGGTATACTGAAACGCAGGTATTTAATCCACTGGTATAGTAGTGTTTGTATGCGTGGGACATACACGTTGTAGTCAGCAACAATCACGCACATAAAATAACACCACAGTGTGCAAGAGTAAAAACAACAGTTTACATTAATTATCTTGGTCGTTATTTCAAACAACAGATAGCACACAAGCCAATGTAATCCGTTAGAAAACAGGTTGCAAGAATCCCATACCGTTCACTAGACTGTACTTGTAAATTCCCGGTCAACGTCTGGTCAAACAAAGTCCTAGAATAGGATTTAACTGAAAGGGTTAATTTATGTTACCCTTATAAATAACTCTATTGGATTTTAACAAATCTCATATTTGTTATTTCATGTGAGGTTTTATTCCTTTTAATTACCTCATGATTTTATGTATAACTTATTGTTATTCCTTTTGATTTATTCACAAATCCTTTAATGCACATCTATGTGTTCATTGCATTTGTTGTTTATTTAATTTGTCTAGGTGACATAACAACTTATAATTTTCTTAACAATATTTAAATGTCTTACAATGACATAAAAATCTTATAGTTTCATTATTCTCCTTTAACCAAAAATAACTTGTATCTTTAATTCCCTAGAACCATGTAAGCCACAGCTGTAAGCCATAATTTCCATTAATCAAAAATCTTTCTTCGAAATCCCAAAATATCCATATAGGACCGAATATAAAAAAATTCTAAACTTATATTAGGTATTACAAAACAACCACATTAATTCATAAACTTTACATTTAAATTCTAATCTCTTTATAACCTAATTTTAATTCCTTGTTCAATTAAATTACAAAACTACCACCAATAATTTGGACATAACTTATAAATATAATAACTTTCGGAAATTACATCCTAGCCCCTCAAAATTTCGGCATGTATATATATACTTCTTATATTTGCAATCTAACCACAAAATCTTATAATCTTTACATAAAGTCTTATTAAACTATAGTTTTAATTTTAATTCTCCATAAATGCTGAATTAATATAAATTCTTTAAATTACCAAACTAACCCAACTAAATCGGTTTTGGTCTAGAACTTTCCATTAATTACATTTTCACCCCAAAACTTATAATAGTCACTAAATAACTTATAAACTAAAGTTTAAATATTTAATTCTTCCAAATTTCGAAAGTAACCCCAATAATTCTCTTAATTATGAATTCGCCCATATTCAACTCCAAACTTTAATAACCACTTTCATAAATTACATAATAGCCCAAAACTTTATAAAAAGTTATTTTAGAGCTTGTTTAAATTATCTAGAATTCATAAACTTAATTCCTAACCTTATATATTTTATATTACACCAAACAGCCCTTTTGTTCTCGGCCTTCACAATATATACACTAAATTTTGTAGAAATTACATTTAAGCCATATAACTAAATTAATTAGTCATTTAAACACTAATAGAATATTTTTAACTCACCAAACTTTATGATATAAATTATATACCTAAGTAGCTCATTAAAATCCATTTAACACATAAAGCTTTCGGCCATAATTTAAATGAGACCATATGTTATATAAAAGTGGATTTATATGTCTAAATAATTATAGATAAATTCATAGGAGTCATATAACTCATGTATAAATTATTGTAATGTCTTATATAAATTCTTAGCTCAAAATAAAGCATTTTTGCCCAAGACAATTCGGCCTAAATTAATTTGTAACATAGGTAATTTTTGTGACACAAAAATGTGTCTTAAGGTAAATATTTTCTATATATGTTATAGATTATATTTTTGGCAAATAAAAACCATGTAGGTTCGGTATTACTTTACTTAGGAGGTGTACATAATTTTGTACAATTTTTAGAAGCTTAACAAAGCTTATAATATAAAGGTTTACATAGTAAACTTACTTCTTAACAAGGTGGTTAAGTGCTTGAACTTCTTCTTGAACCTCCAAGCTTTCTCCAAGGTAATTTTTGTTGCTCCTTTTCGGTTTTATGCAAGAGATGAAGGATGTTTAGGAGTTAGATCTTCAACAAAGATCTTAAGTAGATTTGGAAGTAGTTTTACAAGACTTTACCTTAGATTTTTCTCTTATAATTTCGGCTCACCCAAAGATAGATGAAGAGCAAGTTTTCCTTCATCAAAATGAAGAAGAAAAAGAGATTTAGAAGAGGTAGAACTTGGTTACACATAAAAATGTGCTTTAAGGATTTTCAAGCTTTGAAACCTACCTTAAGATAACCTTGAGATGCTCCTTGATTTAATGTTGGTTTGGACAACCTTCTTGGAGAACTAGATGTGGCCGAACCCACCTTGATATGCTAGGAAGAGTTTTGCTTCAAGACTTGCCAAGTAATGCTAGGAATTTACCTTAAGATGAAGATAGAAGTTAAATCTCCATTAATGGATTTAAGAGCTTCAAAGGAAGAAGAGATGAAGCTAGAAGAGAGAAGAGAGAAACTTACCAAGCCGTGCAAGAATAGGGCAAGGAAGCAAATGAGACTTGGCTCACGTAAATGAAAGAGGGCAATTGGAAATTGATTTTCTTTTTGTCAATTTTTAATGTCATTTGACAATTCTTTTCCTTAGTTTAATCCATGGTTGATTGGCTCAATAAATGATCTCTTTTCCAGCCTAAAAACCGGCCATAATAGAGGACAAGGCAAGGTGGAGCAAAAATAATGCAAACTAGAAGACAAGGTGAGAAAAGGTAAGGTATCTCCTTTTGATTTTTCTATGTCACATGACTTGTCTTCTTCTTCATGTAGGTGCACGAATTAAGGTCTGAATGGAGCTCCAAAAACCGGCCATGAATAGCTTGGAAGGAGCATGGAAGTTCACATGTGGAAGAAGGAATCAAATAAAGTAGATCTTAGATCTACTTTTCTACTTTTTCATTTTTGTTTTGTTCTAGCTCACATGGCCTTATTCCATGGCCTAATTTCGACAGCTTGCTGGTCAAATGAGACCTACATACTTAGACATTAAGTAATATAGCACATGGGAAGGTGAGTCACCATGTTCTATGCTTTTTATAAACTTTTAATGCAATTTTTATACTAGTTTTTGCCCCTAAAATCGGCCCCTATAGAGAGCCTTGTTGACTAGTCACACCAACTGATTTAGAAGGTCATTTTAACCCTTTTTAAGATTACCAATTCGTGGCATGTCAAAAACTACAAGGTAATTGCGTAAAACGCATTTTCGTGACACCCGAAGGTGTGTTTTTGTGCTCTAAGGAAATTTTGGGAAACTAATTGTTTTTATGAGTTCCAAGTGTTTGGAAACACTTATTATGGTAAATAAACATTTACTAAGGTGTTACATTGAGTTATATGGGGTTATATCAACCCATGACATAATTTACGGGCCATCGGGACACACCCGGGCCAAAAGGAGCGCTAAGAAATCCTCCTTTGGTTTTTGCTGAATTTTGAGAAACCACTTCGTGGGTTCTCTTTAGAATGATAAATAATGATGTTAGGAACTCTAGGAATTTTTTATAGGAGTTCGTGCCACCTCGGCACTTCCGGACTTTTCGTGCTTTAAGGAGCGGGTGTGAGCACTCCCGAGCATTTTGTGTATTTGACTGAATATAGCTTAGGGAATATATTGTATATTCATATAATAATTGTATGACCATTTAGTTTGAATATTAGAGGGTCATACAAGGTCATGTTTGACCATATGCTTCTAAGGCGTTTTAGCATTTATGGTGAAACGACTGTTTTTACGTAACGTTTTCATGCATGGGTTTGCATGCGTACGTGAAATGATTATATTTGGATTATATTCCAATAAATAATGATTAAATAATATTATTTAGATTTGGGGTATTTCACCTAGTTGCATTCCCTTAGGCTAGTAGTAAGACCTAGAGTTACCCTTTAGCTTACCCACTCTCATCAAACACATTGCATTCATTTCATTCATATAGGCTCGTCATAAGACCTAGTTGCATTATCCAGGCGCGTCACAAGACCTGGCGACAGAAAGTTGGCGGGGTGATGGCACTAAATCCTCCTTTTGCGATGTCAACTTATTTTTGGGATCAACGAATGATGGGCGAAGGCAATAAGTCCCCAGGGTTTTTACCAGGAGTTATCCCTGCACACCGGCTTGGGGGGCGATGGCAATAAGTCCACATTGGGTCCAGCCAGGAGCATCAGCACGGGTTTTCGGTCCCCAGAAGCATCCGAGCATCATCGGCATCATCAGCATCATCAACATCATCAGCATCATCAACATCATCGGCATCATCGACACTATCAGCACCATTAGCATTCCAACATTCTTGCATTTGCATACCACCCAGTTTTCACATTTTAGGTAGTCGACGCCTTAGAATAGTCCAACATTACCTCATTTCTACCGTTAGGTTGTCAACGCCTTAGAATCGCTTGACATTACATCATTTTCATCACTTTAGGTAGTCAACGCCTTAGAATAGCTTGACATCATTTTCATCACTTTAGGTAGTCAGCGCCTTAGAATAGCTCGACAGCATATCGTCATTACAGGTAGTTGGCGCCTTCGAATAGTTCAACAACATCTCCTTCTCCTTTAGGTAGTCAGCGCCTTCGAATAGCTCGACACAACCCACTAGATTTCAAACGGCATACGAGGTCTTTTAAGATCCAAAATTTTGGGGTATCACTCAGGCATCAACTAGACTTTTCATATTCATTACAAAGCCTAGTTGACGGGGGGCAATCTGTTATACCCAAAATTTCAACCCCCCGGAGTAGTCTCTAAGGCATACGTGTTACAAAGGGCAGAGTGGTCAAAATGCACCAATGTAGGATTTTCCAAGGACATTCTCGGGATTTTCTATTTTCATATGACTTGTTCATTATCTCCAAACACTTCCAAATATCATAGTCATTATGAAAGGTATTTCATGATCTTCTGATAATATTTATTCTGGAAATTTAGCTTTTAATTCATATTATAAGCTAATTTCTTTAATAATTAACACATGAAATAGCCTCAAAATAGAAATTAAAAGGTTTGCAAAATTAAAATAAAATTGTCACATGGTTAGCATGACTACATACAGTCATAAACCTGAAATTATCTTATTTGGAACCTTAGCCCAAAATTTAAAAGAGAAATTCAATCATATTCGCAATTTTCTCTCTCCTTTGGAAAATACCGAAATCAAAACAAAATATCATGACATTTTAATACAAGATAGAGGATGATTTTTAGAGAATAATGCCGTTGGAAATTCGTTATTTCGACGTTCCAATAATAAGTTATGAATTATGTGAGATTCGAGATTGTGAGATTTTTATCTATTCGATTATTTATCAAACTAATCCGATTCCAACTCTCAAAATTCCTAAAAATCATTCTTTACCTTCAGTTAAAATTTCATAATTTTTATCGGCTTGCAACATATTCTAAAAAATCAGATTCCCTTAGAGCACAAAATCAGTCTTTTAGATAAAGATCTTGCTCTATCTATTTGACCATGCTCTTTCTATAAAAAAACCCCCCAAAAACGAACTAGGGCAGAGGAGAACACTTCCAAAGTCAGAAAACACAGCCACAAACTTTCTCCCCACGTTTTAACACTTCCAAGCCTCAAATCAACACCGAAACACTGCAGAAATCACCCCGAAATCACCAAAAACTCATCCTTTCTTCTCCTATTGAGCTTCCATGCACCAAAAACACACAAAACCACCACAAAAACAAAAGAGAGACGTCCTTAACAGCATAAAGAAGAAGGAGTCTGAAGCACAATTCGAAGTCAATCCAAAACCGGCATCAACGAAGCACCAAAAGATCCCCGTTGTGAAGAGTCTCATTAAATCCGAAGGTAAAACAGGTTGAAGTCATGTTTTCTGTCTTTGTTCAACTTTAACTACTCTGTGTTAAAATTTGGAGTCTAATTGACTTTTTATCGCTTCTGAATTAGCGTTTGTTTTCGCTTCTGCCCAATAACTTGTTTGCTAAGTTTCGTGTTAAATTCGAATTCAAATTGTAAACTTTCAATCACTAACGTGTTTAGAATCTTTCAGGCTACCTACCCATAAAATTTGAGCCAAAAACACCACCGGGAGCCGCCCAAACGCCGCTGTCCGAGGGCGGTCCGCACCCACGGACGCTATGTCCGGGGTCCCAGACGCCCTGTCCGAAAGCCGGACGCCCCCGGACGGTGGCGGGATATTTTTATTTTCAAAATTTAGGGTTTTATAAAACATGTCCGGGCCCACGGACGTCCTGTCCGTGGCCCCGGACTTTTCAAAATCTCATTTCTGTTTAAATTTGACTTTTCTGTGTAATTAAGTTAACTAGGGTCCGTGGGTTCGGACATTAGGTCCGTAGCCACGGACGAAAACAAAACTTGACCTAATTCTGCCTCCGAAACCCTAGTTTAGGTATTTTAATTTCCACTTTAAATTTCTGTCAAAAAATGTTAAAAATAAAAAAAACAGAAGCGCGCACTTAGGTTAAAAACGACTCGTAATAAGCCGTAATTAAACTAAGTAGAGGAAAAACGACTTCTAAGGGTAATGAAAGTAATTGAACCCTAATTAAGTCGAATATCAAGCCCCCGAACCCGAACTCTCCTTTCCTAATTTGATCTAGGTTAAAATTAGGTGGCGACTCTTAATAGGTTCCAGTGAGCTAGCTTAGGTTTTAATAATTTTTGTTATACGACATAGTTATTAATCTTAGGTTATAAGTGGACCTAAAACCCGGTTAGATCCTAATCAACTTTAATTAACATAGGATAGGGTTTAAAAATCGAGGCTCACAATGGGACTAGGTTTTGTGGAGAGTTAATGTTTAATTTCTATTATGTTTGTGTTAAGTTTTTCTCGAGTTCAGACCGTAGCTTTTGTAGATTGTAAGTTGTAATTGGTGAGGTTTGGTGCCGGGTGTTTGGAACCCGATGGTCTGTAATCGCCTTAGAGTTTTATTTCCGCTGTATTTATGGTTAATATGGGCGTTACAGAAAGTGGTATCAGAGCGTAGTTACGCTCTGAACCTGAGAAAACAAGCCGAGTGAAATTCTTAGATTATAGGTGCACTTAAAACTGGGGAACTGGGGTAGAATTGGGAAGTGAGGACTCCAGTAAGGCACGACTCCTAACCCTTTTTGGAATTGTGAACGATTCCTTTACACACTTTTCTTTTTGTGAATGTCTGTTGAGTGTGATGTGTTGTTATACCGTTCCAACAATAAACTACAGAAATATATATATATATATATATATATATATATATATATATAAGTTTGGAACATCCTATATTAAGTACGATAAGATTTTGGTTGAGATAAACCAAATATTAAGCTATTTCTCAAAAGCATGCTCATGGAGAATACATTGCTAAAAATGCAATCCTTTAAAAGCTAGTACACAAATTCCTAGAATTTTAAATAATACTTTTGGTTGAAAACAGTGTACAAATAGAACTTTACATAATTAAATTAGTATTGATATTATGTGAAAGTACTTCAACTCCTTTAAAGTTTGAAAATAAATCTCATGTACTACTTGGTATCAATTTATTACCTAAAGATAATGTTTAAGATAAATCTTAAGTCTAGAAAATTATTAAGCTAACAAGAACTAGTAGCGTATTAGAAAAGATCAACATCTGAACTTGTAAAACACATTGAAACTCTATGTTAACTTTAGAAAGAAAACACATAAACCTAACACCCTACGGGAAGTGCCTGGTGCGATGAACTCCAAGGCTGAAAGTAGTGGGGGTGCACACCCACTTCTAGAAGTTTAAGGGCTAGACAAGCCTTGTCATCTAACTGTAAATAATCTTCTACGTAGGTGATGGATTGTGTTGAACTTGAGGGGAAGTGGTGGTAAGACGTTACCATCATGAAATCTTGAGCTAGGCATATTTCATTGCTAACCACAATGAACAAATCAAAATTTGTATCTTAAGATCCGGTATTAAAACTCATAAATGTAAAGGGATTATTGAGTTAAATCTTTGGTGAAAAATACCTATATATGGAGGAAGGGGATTAAGTTTGGGTACTCCAAGATACAACATCCACCCCTGGTTGAATATAAAAAAAAATCAATAAAAGAAGTTACTTAAAGATTGAGTGAAGAGAAGAGTAATACTAAACTAAATATCATTGATCCTTAAATACTTGAGTATTGAGCATCTTAAAAAAATTGAGAGTTACTTAAAGACTGGAAATTCTCATGTTTACTTGGAAGTTTAACATTATACATGTATAAAATTTTAAAAGACACACTAAGAGTGATATTTACCAAAAGCCACCATTATCTAAGGGAGTACTAAGATTTAATAATCAGGAGAATACTTACATAGAACAAACCTTAAGAAAAAATAATTACCAAGAGTGAGTGAGTTTTCATTAGACTAGCTCATTTGACTTAAAATTTTAGACAGAGTCCCTACCTTAAAAAAATATATAATATATAAATTTTAAGATAAAGGAATCAGATTTTGGAAGAACTTCCTAAAATTCTGCCTTGGGCGAAGTTATATAATAAGTAAATTTTATAAAGTAAACACTGAATGAATCGTCTAAAATACGATAGTTAATTATAGAAACAATTGAAACTTGAAAAGTCACAGAAAATATTTATCTTATAGAGTTTTAACATATGGTTGACTAATAAACCTTTGAAGATAATTTTGGAAGATTATTGAGGATTATTAAATTATCTGAAATATTATTTTAAACTACTCAAGTACGTTACACCTGGTTTATAGCTTGGTAATACAATTGATATGATAAATGATCATATATAGACATATAATTCGTATCAGACATTAAATGAATGGATAATAATCATAAGATAAAATTTTATAACCACCAAGGAAATACAATTACATAACAATCAAGAGATACAGGTATATGTAACGATCATAGATAAAATCAACGGTGCAATAAATTCACAACAAAGCTGGTTAATAAGGTGTTGAATTATTTGAATGTGTCGTTAGTAGCGGTACGAGGGCGTACCTTAGCTCTTTTAAGGGGGATATGCTGGCATACTCCTCCTTCGTTATCTCATCCGGATTATGCCTCGTTGCATTGTTAGTAAAGGGAGAACAGTATTAGCAGAATGAGAGGTGTTTGTATGTGCTTGGATTTTTCAATATGACACAGTATGTGACTGTTGATTTTCATCATGCTATGTCTTGGTATATCTTGGTTCGTTTTGAGTTTGAGTGGTCTTGAGTGGAATGTTGTTATGGAGATGGATGGAAATAAAGGATTGGTTTGGTATGGAATTTCATTGGAATTATTATTGTCTCAGTACACCCGAAGCGGTGTGAGTGCCTATTAGTTGATTTTTAAACTTCGAGGCGAAGTTTCTTTTAAGGGGGATATACTGAAATACCCCTAAATTAATTTAAATTAATTTAGGGGATTTCTTTTATTAAACCTTTAACAATACTATTATGTATTAAACTATTATATGGAATTATGAATGTTAAATTAGTATAAGGAATTATGAATATTAAATTATTATATGGAATTATGAATATAAAAGTATTATATGGAGTTGTGAAATTTATTTAGGGGTTTTCTCCTATTTAACCCTAATTATTATATATTATTATATAGTATTATGAATTTAATAATAAGATTTATAAGTCAATAAATCTTGGGAAAATTTCTAAACACTCCAACTATATTATAAAGATTTTAGGAAGTGTTGGAACATTGTTTTGAAACATAAAAGTCAATATAAAATTCTAGAAACCTTAAAGCTTATTAAGCCTTGCTAGAGTTGACTTTTTGAGAATGGTCAAAGCAGGCCATGAAACCTATACCAATAAATAGGTTATGGAAAACCATGAAGATCGATAAAAAGAACGTCAAAAAAGGATCATCCTAGCCAAAGTTATGCTAGATTGAAGTTTTGAATCAAAATTTTAAGAGATGCCACGTGTCACTCTGTAATGGGTCGCCCACACTTAGCCGATTCTTTCCCTGAATTTCGGTAACCGATACCAGTGTTTTGACCTAACTTTAGACGGCTATAACTTCTTCATCTTTCCATATTTTTCAATGCCGTCTTCTTTGTTGTCTTCTCCTACATTCCCTCTAAACAACTATAACTCATACAAACCCTAACTCCTGCTGAATCAACCGGAAAATCGAGTCAAAGTAGCCACCTTGCGAAACGTGTTTCCAGAATTCTAGATTCTCTTCGTTTTCAGGTAACTTGCGTCGATCATAACTTCTTCGTTACCCAACCAAAATTCGATTTCTTTAGCTCGTTGTAAAGATCTCTATTCCCTCTACAATTTTCGTGTTTATGCCCAAGTCCGATTCGTAACCAGTTGGGAGATATAGAGGTCTAAAGTTTCAGTCTCGCCAGCACATAAAATAACACCGAAACAGAGAGGTAAACTCGCGATTTGCGACTTCAATTTCTTTCTGTATAGTGCGAGTTAGGTTTAGTTCTTGCTATCAATACGTAGATCTAAGTTTGCTCTTTTCAATGAGCCTTTACACATAGTCTAACTCGTTTTGTACTGCTAGTTATAGATCCTCAAAGTTGGCACCACGAACTGCTTAAAGTTCGAGTTTTTCCCAGTTTTCCGAATTGGAATTCACACAATTCGCACAATCCGGTGAGTCTCCGATAAAATTGCTCCGATATTGTGCTTCGTAGTCATGTTTTCGATCTAACCCATGTCTCAATTTAGTCAATTACGTGATAGATTAGGAGAATTTGTATGAATTGCATTCGAATTAAATTATGTACCGAAATAAACCCTAACTCTTGAATCGATTTCGAATCTTGATATATACTGCATTATAATTGGGGAAACCGGTACCAATAGAACCGAAATTTGATTACGAAACTATAGAAACAAGAATCATTTAATTTAGTTCTGTGAGTTGAGAGAAAAGATCAATTTAGTACTCGGTTCCGTTCTGGGGCTGCTGAAGAACTTGGGCGATGTTGGCCGTCCGATCGTAGTTAAAAGAAACGGACGGCCGAGATTAAAACGTTTAAGTTTAAGTGTTTAAGTTTTTATATTAATTTCAGAAATAAACCCTAACTTGTTGAATCTATTTAAATGCCTTCCCGAATGTATTTTGGCACGAAATTTTAACCACAGATTCCTTGTTAAATCTAGTTTATTTTGATATAAATTAATATGGGTTTTTGAGTTTTTAAACATAAGTTATGATTTTTGCAAGTTACGGGTTTTCTGGAATTATTTGGCCAAATTAAAAAGATATTCTTATGAAATAAAAATTTTATAATATGTCTAAAATGTTATAGTTACTGTATATTAAATTTGGGAATTTTTGGGCAATGGTAAAAGGTTTTAAAAATTGTGTTTATGAGTTTTTCATAGGAATAACCTATAATATAAGGTTTTTAATGTAACCAAAAATTAAAGTATGGTTTGTTAATTAACTTTTAAGCTGGGGAAAAATAAGGGAAATTAAATTAACATTTTATAACAGTAAGTTTATAAATGTTTTTGTATTAGCTTTTAAGAGAAGTGAAATTATGTACATATATGTATATATACTTACATAAGTAGAAACTTATATAAATTAAGGAATTTAATTATCCTACATTTTATTTACTATATTATATGGGAGTTAATATTTTTAATTAAACTAAGGAATATATATATTTACACATATATGTAAAAGAAATAAAATAGTAACTTAGGTTAAATCAAGGAGCTAAATTAATCTACACTTATATTAATTATATAATATGGTAGTTAATATACTTAATTGAAACTAAGGAAAATACTTTATTTTATTAACCATATTTTGGATGTAGGTGTGTGTAAAAGTTAATATAAATAATTAAATACAATAAAACTACATAAATAATTTTTTGTACAAATCCTAGTATATATAAATATATACACAGTAAACATAATAAAATTAAATACCTTATAGGAAATATAATACGAAGGAATTAATATGTTAAACTAAACCTCTCTACATAATACTAATAGAATAATATTATATGAGGTGGTATTAAATTATAGTTATGTATTAGGCTTAAGAATTACCTTTGAGTTTCTAAGGTTTATATATAACCATATTAGAATGCATGTATAGTATTATTTGTCAGTAACCAGGATGCAAATCTAAAATTGGGATTAAGTGATTAATAAGTTAAAACTTAGAAAAAATTGTGATTAGATTACATAAAATGTTGCACAAATAGATCTTATTCTATAATTAATGATAAACAAATGTAGTATGATTACACCTAAATATTCTTAATATATAAACCATAATAAATAAGTAAAATACTTTTACATCTAAATGTGAGGTGGATTAGTAAGTCTAGATTTAATCATTTCTTAACATTTATGGTATTGGAATATAACTTAATGTTTTAAGATAAAATCATTAAAAGGGTTATGATATAAAACTATATTAAACTATGATTTGGAAATTTATCTAAATAATAATCCTTAAGTTTCTTTGCATTAGATAAGCCATATGAAATACATTTATTACCAATACTTAGGATGTGAGTTTACAATTAAGTGAGGTATTTGGTAGTTAGAATTTATAGAAGGTTTATAAATAGGAATTTGATACTTAAAACCTTTGAACCTTTTGTCAAATAAAACTAAGTTACATCAGATATTATATTGATATACTTTACGGTAATGGGAATAATGTTAGGTTATTTGAATATAAAATAAGAGAATTTTCATAGTAGATTATCTTATTAAATAATTAACAATTTCACTTACGAACCCCAATTTGATTCTTTGATAAATTCTACTCTATGTAGATATATTGTCCATCCTAAATACAATAAAGGAAATTTATTTATTAGGTTATTCCTTTGAAACCTTAGGTTTTGTAAAACAATTTAAAACGTATTTAAGGCTTAAGTTTATTGAAGTTTGGTACAAAAGGATTATACATAGTCTATAGAGTGAATGGGTGTAAAAATAAAATGTTTAGGAGATTAAAGGTAAGTAAGGATACGTAAAAGGTTATATTTAAACACCTTATTATATAAGTAATAATTAAGCAAATAATGTACCTTGTGAATACTAAATGTAAGAGTTTGATAAGTCTAAGTTAACTATAATATAGTTGTTTCAAGATGAAAAGTAATTTAACATCTTATGTCAAGATTATTAGCTGGATGTAATAAAAAGTCTTTCTGGACTAAAGATAAGATAAATGAGCTAGTAACTCAATTAGGTTATGATATAATGCGTCTACAACACTGTGGTTCCAATATACAAGATGTAGATCTTAATTAAGTTAAGGGGAAAACTTAATCCCAATGGATTATCTAGTAGATATTGATAAAATACATAATCATTACATTGTGAATTAATAGTATAGTATTCTAAGATAAACCTATTGTAGGTCGTGAGACGATGTTATTCTAAAGTAAGAGTAAAAGTATTGAGCTTAAGAATTGTTATTGAAATTCTAAGATTGATTGAATAACATATAATGCACTTATGTTATAAAGGTCTTTAATGTGAGGATTGTGGTTAAATATGAATTAAGTGGATAGGAGTGGACAGTTAGCAGGTGTTAATAAAATACATTCCTTGATCCTACAACCTTGGGCTATACAACGTTCTCAGATAACTCAAAGATTATACATAACATTTAAGTGAGGGCTTAAAAGACAATTGAGACTTAGAAATGAGAGTAAGGAGTTTATTTAAGCTTAACATAGGCTACAAGTGATTGATGATAGACTACCTTTAATATTCTTCAGATTACTGTTGATTGTTTGCGCAAGTTGGCTAGAACTGCTACAGCGTTACCCAGGTACGATTTCTCGTACTCCGATATGTTTGCTGATTGACTTGTGGAATGTTTTGGAAAACGCTATCTGACTTTAAGAGAAATTTCTAAAAGGGAATGGTTGTATGACTAACTCAGCTTGTGTGACTAACTGAGCCTTGAATGTGAAACTCACTTGGGTATTGGTTCCTTCTACTTGGTTACCCCGTTAGACATTGGCTGCTTAGGGTTTACGCTTCTGCACTCTGTAGGACTGAGTGTTTTGGTATTGCTCTGGGTAGTTGGTGATCTAGTGGGAATTTGGAAAAAAGGTCAATCTTGGAAATCTTTCTTTTGACTCTGGATATCATTTCATCCATGAGCTGGTTCTTGATGTTTCGACGTGCGCGCGTCTTCAATGGTAACAGTGAGGGGCTGTATATCCCCTGTCCCAGAAAGGGACGTGATAGACAGTGAGGGGCTGTATATCCCCTGTCCTTAGTGGACGTGATAGACAGTGAGAGGCTGTATATCCCCTGTCCTTAGTGGACGTGATAGACAGTGAGGGGCTGTATATCCCCTGTCCTTGGTGGACGTGATAAACATTGAGGGGCTGTATATCCCCTGTCCTTAGTGGACGTGATTGGCGGTGGGGGCCATCTCTCCCAGTTAAAATTATTCCATTCTTGAGTTATTGGTTCTTGGATCTATTTAATCGTTCCTAGTCCTTTGTGACTATCTGAGTTTTTCTACTCCTAACGGGTATTGGGATTAACTGAGGAAATGGATGTTCACTAACACATGAAGTGATTTCGTTCACTAACTTTATCTTTCAGTTTTTAACCTTTGTTCTTATCTTGATATCTGGATTTGGTGAATCGTGAAATGCTTGTGAATACCCCAAACCTAAGTATGCTAAGTGAACATCAAATTATGATGTAGTAGGGCTAAAATATGCCTTAGAATGATTGGTAGTCAATTTAAACCAAGGAAAACACAAAAAGTGCCTTAAAGGCAATCAGGGCAAAAACGTGCTCTAAGCTTGGAGAGACTTGGGTGAGTACCCAAATATCATGATAAGACCTTAGTAATATCCTAATGGTCATTTTAAAACAATTAGCAAAGAAAACCAAGCTTGAAAACAAGTTAAAACACAAAATGTGCTTTAAGAAGTCTTAAAGCACATTTTTGAGAAATTGTCTTAGAATTGAGTTTTGAGTGGCTAAATGTCCATCATTACTCTTTAATCAACATGTGTACTAATTAGTATCACATTAGGAGGTCTAAATCAATGGGAAATCAAAAATTTCCCGATTATGTGCCTTGATTAGTGAATAGTAACTATTTAGTGACTAGTTTAAGTTTTAATCAATATAAGTCAATTAATTGGTCAACAAAGACCATGTTAGCCTTATATTAAGAGGGTGGCCGGTTTTTATGTGGGGAGTCACCATATGAGTCATCAAATGAGAAAGGAAAAGAAGAGATAAGTAAAGAAGTTACTATTTGCTTTATTAAAGCAAAATATCTTATATTAGCTCACTTTTCTCCTCTTTCCTTCATTTCTTCTTCTTCACCCACGGTTTCTTCTTCTCCTCTCTGTTCCAAAACCGAGAGTGCTGCCCTCCATGGTTCTCCATCTTCAATCACTTGCCAAATACAACTCCAAGCTCCAAATCCAAAACAAATTGCATATTTGTCTTAGTTAGGTCAAGACCTATCTTTCTATCTTTTCAAATCTTTCAAAGCTCCATTTTGGTGCCATGAGAAAACTCCATTGATGGGGGAAAATCAAGTTTGAAGAGCTCATTAGCTTCTCCATTCTCTTAAGGTAAAGAAAATGTAAGAAAAACCATGTTTCCACCATTTCTACACATTACCGAAAATTACTACTCATGGGGATTCATTTTTATCCATTGTTCTAGCTTGATTCTATTCTCCAAGGGCTAGAGGAGGTCCTACTTAATTCATATCCAAGCTTGCTTTGAGAATCCAAGGTAAAACATTCAGTTTAATACCTTAGAACACATTTTTAACCTAGGGTTTACTCCTTAAGGTTAGTGTATTGTTTAGTGCTCATATGAGTCATTGGTTATTGATTAGAACATTGGCAAGGGAAGTTTGAGTGGTGGCCGATATTCATTCAAGAAGAAGGTCTAAGGAGGAAGTTAAGATAAGCTTGAGAAAACAAGGTAAAATGCTTACCTAATGGTGGTTTAAGTTTTAAGGAATGAGATTAGATGAGTACCAATGTAGCCTAGGGCTTACATTAGGTAATGGGTTTTGTAACCTAAGAAAAAGAACTTAAACAAGCTTATGAACTTGTGACTAAGGAGCTAATGAGAATGACTTAGTAATATAAGTTTAAGGTGGATTTTAAGAGCATTATAACTACTATGAGATTGATGAGTGTATTTGCAGGTTGAAAGCTTATATATGTGGGAAATTCAGTGTTTAAGTTTAAGTCATTTAAGGGCCTAAGAGCCATGTCATTTAAGAGCCTTAGTGCTATGCAATTTAAGATTATTGCAATATATTGAGTATGATGTGAATAAGTTGATTTGGGTGAGAAAATAAGATGAGAAGAACTTGATGTGTGTGAGATGGTTGAATGAGGAAAAATAATGCATTTGGGCATGATAAGATACTAGGGAAGCTATGGCGAAATTTGAGTAGAAAACAAAGTGTTTAAGTGGTAGTGGTGAGTTGATATGCCCTAGGGTTCACTAGTGATCATTAAATGGAATTTGAGTGGAAATGAGTTAACTAAGGAGTTCTTGAGGATTAGAATGACCTAGGATGGTTTATGAGCAATTGGAGGATTGGTGAGTGTTTTTGAACACACCAAAATCATGAGATGAGGAACGTAAGACTTGTGCATAAGTTTTAAGGAAAGGTGTATAAGGCCTTAAGGAGATTTAGGTATGAACTAAAGAGTAAGACAATGAGAGTTTTGAGAACCTTGTGTAGGTGTGACGATGTTAGTGGTGGGCTAGTAAGGTTTAGTTGAATGGTAATGTGTGGACTTGGGTGATGAAAGTGAAAATGGTAGGAGGATATTGTAAGTCGTCAAGGAAAATGACTCGAAACGTATAAGAGGGTATGATCATGAGAATGGTGAGTATGTTGCATAAGAGAAGTGGAAATGTCTAAGGAGGGAGTTGCATGGTTAAGGTAAATGAGGAACAATGTCAAGGTATTAAGATAATGGAAAGGAATGTATAAGCAAGCTTAAGAGTTTAAGAGTGATGAGTAATAAGTGAAAAGAAGAGAAATTGTGCATGGACATGCAAGATAACCTTGGAAGGTTTAACAAGCAATGATGTTAAGGAGGAGTTATATGGGTAGAAAGAAACACTTTGGTTAGTTGAAGTTTTAGACAAAATGTACATGTTAGAAATATAAGGAATTAATTGACAAAGTGTTAGGAATTTCTTACAAGAATTGAGTAAATGTTTGAGAAGATCTTTGGAAGTTGCTTTAATGAGTTTGGCGAAGGTTATAAGGTGGGTTTAAGGTGCCAAGATGATGTTGGACCTATTAGAACACTTGTGGAAGAGTTTGGCATTGAAAGAGGCAATTTAAGAGAGAGATCTGTAGTGGACCGACCCAGGGTCCGACCCAGTTTTGGGTCGGTCGGGCCATGTTGAGCCAGCCGGAATGTCTCTGGACTGGACCGACCCAGAGGGTTTGGGTCGGTCGGCTTAGCTTTGGGTCGGTCGGACAAAGGTTTAATGTAGGAAAATGGGTTCGGTAAGGGACCGACCCAGAGGGTTTGGGTCGGTCGGTCTAGCTCTGGGTCGGTCGGATGGGTTCCAAAAGACGGAGGAGTTTCTGTAATGGACCGACCCAGGGGTTGGGTCGGTCGGTGGGTCGGTCGACCCTCAACACTTAAAAAAAAAAAAGAAATTTTGAATTCTAAGGATGGTAATGGGTAATGAGGAATACCTTTGGTAGGGTGGTAATGATTAGGACCCTAAGAACTTAAGGGATTAAGTTAAGTTAAATATAAACTTAAAAGTGTAAGGTTAAGTTGTAAGATCAAGTGGTAAGACTTAAGAAGTGTTAGGTTGGGATCATTAAGAGTTAAGCAAGGTAAGTAAATTAAGTAAGTTGAATTAAGTTAAGTGATTAACAACCTAAAACTGAATGAATGTTTTAGGACTTGGAATTTGGACTCCGGAAGAGAGTAAGCAACCAAACGGCCAACGGTGAACGGTACAGTTGTTTCTTCTTGTGACCTGCTTGCTAACGAGGTGTCCCTCGGCTTGTGTGCTATTTGTTTTGTGTGCTCACTAAACAAGATAAAGCATGCAACCGGAACATATTATATATATATATATTGTGTTGTTGTGTGATGTTTGAAAACTAACACAACATACCGTGAGAACTTACTAACCAATGTTTAGTAAGGAATTGAGTGAGATTAAGGAACGCCCCCTAATGAGGGACGATATGAACCGAAAGAGGTTAACCAACAAACAGGGTCTTGAGATAACTACTAACTGGAACTTGAGTGAGGAAACCCGGGACCGATCTCCGGTCATGCATGCTAAGGAAGGGGGTCGTTATCTATAGCAGATTCGACCTCCGCTTAAGGAACTTGTCTTCGGACTTGTGCCTAGGGCCGGTTGCCGGCTCAGCTACGCTGGACTCCCGTCCAGAGTAGGTGGCATTAAGATGGTGCGGTGGGATCACCTAAATCCCAGGTTCGAATTAGATACGGCCAATCCCTTCCAGGAAAGGTTTGTATATTGAGATTAAGATTAAGATTAAGGTAAGATTAAGTTAAGTTACAATCATTCCTTTTTAAAGGATGATTTGTATTATTAAGATTAAGATTCAGTTAAGATTAAGTTAAGTTACAATCATTCCTTTTTAAAGGATGATTTGTATTATTAAGATTAAGATTCAGTTAAGATTAAGTTAAGTTACAATCATTCCTTTTTAAAGGATGGTTTGTATTATTAAGATTAAGATAAGCTACTTCCACTCCTTATTAAAGGATGGTCGTTTCTAAGATTAAGGTAAGAATCAGATTGAGGTACGATAAGGATGGACTAAAATTAAGAGGGAACATTACTTAAGGAGTTAAATAACTAACTCTCTAATTAAGGGAACGCATTAAGTCGTTCATTGTGTGTGAACTTTGATTGTTCATATCTGAGTTGTTGTTTACTGCACTTTCTATTATGTTGTGCATCTAATCAACCTCCATGCTATCGACAATTAGTCGTCGTAGCCACGTTAGCTTGGGGCCATGAGAGGATCGTACCAGCATTCGTGCTGACCCCCTCGGGGGCTTCTTTTTACTACACAGGTGAACATCAGGAGGCGGCCGTCGCGAGAGTGAGAAGGAGTACAAGTGTCAAGGATTAAGTATGACCTACGAGTTGTGCCTGTACACTCGTATGGCAATTGAGTTAGTAAGATGTAAGGATGTGAGGGGGTTGTAGGAAGGATATGTATACGGTTAAGATTGTTGTACTATCGTCGGTATATTCTGTAGTCAGACCGTGGCAAGGTCCTGGATTGTAAAGAATTCCGCTGTGACATGTTTATATAAATACTGTTAAGTTGCGAGACCACATTTGGATTGAGTTGGGGTGTTACAAAAAGTGGTATCAGAGCGTAGTTACGCTCTGAAGACAAGGAATTACCGAACTTAGGAAGATATTGAGGTTGAGATTGAGTTACGGGTTAAGGGTTGAGAGATAGTGGTGAGGTGCGTTAGCCAGGACTCCCCGGTGTTTACCGGATACCCATAGTACCTAGGCCCGCCCTCCACATCCCTAACCCTGAATTTGTGGAACAAACGCCCGAGAGAAGAAAGCCTTCTCTTACTCGGGGAAACCCGATCTGGCAGTTAGCTAACAATAAATAGTACGAGAAACATCTTGTTGCACAACAGTTATGGAGAACTTGGAGATGTTCAATGGAGCGCAACAGAGAAACAAGCGCTACCTATGGAATTCTATCAATAAGGGAACGGTAATTACCGGCAACATGGGTCGACATGCTACGCAGTCGAAATAACCCGCCATACCAATGATAAGGAAAGCACTACGCGTGCAATGGATGGAATGAGGAAATGATAAACGACATGAGTACCGGACAGTGGTCCGAAGGAGCATAACAGTATGATAATACAGAGCATGAGGATTGAGGTTACTGGAAAGTCCAGTTAAGAACCGGGAACTCCAAACCCCGTACAATGAAAAGGGTTGCAAACCTGCTAGACATAACACGGACAACAGTGGAAACACATATTAATTGTATAACCGAAATAGGACTACGAGGTAGTGCCTAAAAGAGGATTATTACATAATAACCAACAAAATGTGTGGAGACAGGAGCGAGGATTAAGACATAAGAAAATATTAAGGGGTTCCCTCAGAAAGAGGAACGCCCTGGTAGATGACAGTACTGTCAAACTGCAAGGAAACTGCCGGATGGTATTATCTGGAATAAGAGATTATTGAAGGAGTCCCGAGGGACTACCAATTACATGGAAATTAGAAGGAAGTGTCACTACCGATGTACCTTGTACCAATAACCCATCCTGCATGGCGCACTTGTCATAGCAAGTGCTACCACGGTTAAGCCACACGAAAAGCCATCAAGGCGAAATGGGAGAACGCTACAGTTGAAACGCATATTAATACCGGATTGTTAATCCATAAGAACAGAAAAATAAGACCTTGGAAAGGCCCGACGGCCTGACCACGATGAGATGAGGTTACACACCAGTCAGCAGGGAGCTGAACTTGGACAGAATACTAAACGATATGAATATGAGCAACGGTACAACCTACTACAACAACCGACAGTGGTAAAAACACCAAACCCGGATCTCAGGAGGAACCTAAGAGATCGCTCAATAATTCGAGCAAAAGCACTACGTAAATAACAACATTCATGGAATGTATCAAGAGATACAATAAAGGTAGTCGATTGAACGACTTACAACGAAAACGGGATGAGACTCCCGGAGTGACCATTAAGGACACCAATGACAACATTCTTCAATGAAGATGTTGGAAAACCCGGAAATCAAGGATAAAAGAAATAAACATAAGCTATAACCTACTAAGAATTAAAGTCGTACAACCCTGGAAAAGGAAAGCTCAGAGGACTACCCCACAGAGCGGGCATAGTCGAGCCGAACAATTGATGAATGACAGTTAACACTGTTTGTTTAACTCATTAACACCCAAGTATGATTGTTCATCAACGGGTGGCGTAGTCAACAGAAGTTGAACGAAGCGTTGAGATGGGAGTATAAGATAACAGGATTATATCCAACTTGGACACCGTAAGGCAAACGCCTAATACGAACCTGACCTTGATTGTTAAGACATAAGTCTAGTAAAATGACAGATTGTCAAGACATTAAGTAACCTCAGATCACCTGAACAACTTCCCTAGCAGGAAGCAGGTGCAGCAACTTATCATGAAACCCGATACTACATTTAGTATGTAACCTAATGATTGATGGTGTTCCAAGGGACCAAAAGTTATGAGGATAACCTACAGATGAGTAAGAGTACAAATAATGAACTGAGATATTAAGCACTAAGAGCCTACGAGCCAAGGATGTTAACCACATCAGAGCCCGAGGCACGGTAAGTTATAAGAGAGCTTGTTTAGCCACGAAAGGACTACAATTTGTAGATATGAACGGTTACCAAACCTATAACTTAGATTGGGAAGATATTACCAAGAAAGGGTACCAATGAGAATATTGAGATAATGCTAAGGACAGGAGCGGAGAACGAACCATGCCTTTTAGGGTGGGGATACCTCTCCTTGTTGTGAGGCCATGAGTGGGAATGAACCCCTCAAAAGGGCTTTCACTTATTAGAGATGAAATACATTTTACTTAGAAAATGGGAACCATGAACCTTGAGATTACCTTAGAACATACCAGATACACTTGAGTAATAAGGAAGATCGCACAGATAGACCCCATATCCAACACCCAGGATGTAAGAATTAGTAATGGGCAGAGATAAACATTGTGACTGCACATTATGGCACGTCAATTAATCAATGCTCAGAAGAGCTTGTGATTCAGTGGATGACTTCTTCAGTAATCAGTTAAACTACATGGTAGATAACATCACTAAGAATGAAAGAAAGCGAAAGAAATTAGCATACTTACGAATCTGAGAGTGGAGCATAACATCTTCATATCAAGAGTTAACTATTTTACAACACGGTACGACAACCGCCAATACCGGAATGAGAGAACTCCCAGTGTGTTTACACCAAGAAGGGATTGAGTATAAGGTAAGACATTAGAATAAGTGAGTAAGAAGTTGCACCATTAATGGGCAACAAGGTAAAGGCCAACTACCACGGTAGTAGTGGTCGTGAGTACAATAGTTAGATAAGTGAATTAAGTCATGGTGCGCGGTAAGGCGACCATTATGTATGAGCCGTCAAATATTGACACTGAGGCAATTAGATTTATGAGTTAAGACCAGCATAAGTAAGAAAATAAGATGGAAGACAACTGAGCATTGATGCCAGTAGTTGGACCATGTCCGTTAGGTAAGATTTTACAGGAAGCACACTACCCATTCCTTAGGAACTGGAAGTGCATTCCTAGTAGCATAAATATGAGGAACAAAATAAGAGGCTCTACGAAGAGACCTCAATTATTAAGAGACCGAATCACGACGGAATACAGAAAGGAGCTGGAGTATACCAAACCAAGAACACAGTAAATGGATTTTCCTTGATTAACATCAAGAAGAACAATGAATGTTATTATGGAACAATGAAAGAGGAGATCGACAACAGAATACTTCATAATTAGCAATAGCTAAACGTGTGATGGACACTATGAGTTTACTAAAACGAGACGTGGGACGACTGCACCCCACAGGGGCTTGCAGGCCTGACACGCTCATTTATGAGTTAGTTGGGTAAGTAGTAATGTACCAGTAAGGTACCCCATGCATGTGAACGAGTGGTGTAAGGAACACGGGAAGTAGTCGACTCCGTACCACCGACAACGACGCAAGATCAGACAAGAGCAGCTACTACCACAAACAGTTGAAGAGAAGAATTCAGTTGAGCTAGCAACACAGAGGAACCAGAGAACGGATAATTAAGGACTATGAAGTGCGAAAAGCACGGATTATTAAGTACAGACATTGGATATGTCTTAAGATGTAAGGGATTAAGACTGTAAAGCGCATTATGCACTAAACAGTAGTTTCAGGATAAGAATCATCCTCAGACCAAAGGTCGGTGGGGGAGAACAATTTAGACATTCTTGAAAACACTAAGATTATGAGCGTAAGATCTTCAAGAACAATGGATAGACGAGTTACAACTCATTAAGGCCGTGTATATATAAAGATAACACGTGTCCATTGAGACAATTAAGCCTAAGATTATCAGAGTGGTGCAGCGGAAGCTAGCAGATCACTACTTTGAGATTAGACCAAACTAAGTTAAGAATACGGTATAAGTACCGTTAAGAATCCTCGATACAGAGACTAAGTCATTTCTGATCGAACTATGAGTAAGATAGATAACGTGGAAGCTAGAATGCTTGGTAAGAATTAGACATCTTGAACTTATGTTCAAGGATGATATAATGTTGATTACGTGGGCGTAATCCATTTTAAGGGGGGTAGAGCGAAAACCGCTTAGCGTATGTTTGTGTACTGAGTACATAAACTACGGTGTGCATAGCACAAAATAATTTAAGAATATGTTTTACATAAACATTTTAAGATAAATCATGGTTATTGCACACAGAAGATGTGAATACCATACATATTAAGTACCTATCTTGTTAACTCCGGTGTGAGTACAAGTTAAGAGAATTAAGAAAGAGGATTAAGGAGACTTGGGAATAAGGAATATATGAGGTATAAGTCAATATGAGACTATGTGTGAGATAAGAATAAAGATAACACTATGAGATATTATTTGATATGAGCATGAGGAAGGATATAGTAATGCTATGTGGTATGAGACAGTGGAAGTTGGTATGAGACTGATATAGAATTTAGTAGGAATTTAAGTCTGGAGGTAGTTACTAAGAGATGAATTGAGAATGTTTGATGGACTTAGTCCCACTTTGGAGATGTATTGATTATGATTAGAAGAACTAAAAGATAGAAAATTGGACATGAGTGAATTAACTGATGTTTGAAAATGACGTGGGAGGTGGAACTTGATTTTCTAGGGATCAAGGAAACCGAACACAAATTGGAGTGGAAGGATGGTTCTACACTGATGCTGATCACATCAGGGTAGGATTATTCCTGAAACTCCCTACCAGTGGTCACAATTAAATCACACTAAGGATAGAGACCTTGGGATAAAAATGAAATTGGAGTTGCTTGTATTTTTAATTAGAGGAATTATTCCTCACATGACCTCGTAAAAAGGATTACCTTTTTACTGAGTCTCGCCCATGAAGTCGAGGACGCACGAGCCTTTGTCTTCGGACCGGTGACATGGGGAGAGCAGCGTGTTTTGTATTCTAGCCCATGGTGACGAGGACGAATGAGCCATTGTCTACGGACCGGTGACATGGGAGAATACGTTGGAAGTTATGCGAATGTTTTAATCATCAAAAGGAACAAAAAGAATTTTGAGTGCTACACATGCTTAAGCATGTTGTGTGATATTAAGTATAAGAATATGGCGGATCTAATGATCCAATGAGATTAAGTATACATAAGTATGATCTATATGATCTAAGGAATGAGGTAAGACATGTATTCTAATAAGATAGGATGCATGGTAACTTCGGGGACAAAGTTCTTTTAAGGGGGGTAGATTGAAATACCCCAAACCTAAGTATGCTAAGTGAACATCAAATTATGATGTAGTAGGGCTAAAATATGCCTTAGAATGATTGGTAGTCAATTTAAACCAAGAAAAACACAAAAAGTGCCTTAAAGGCAATCAGGGCAAAAACGTGCTCTAAGCTTGGAGAGACTTGGGTGAGTACCCAAATATCATGATAAGACCTTAGTAATATCCTAATGGTCATTTTAAAACAATTAGCAAAGAAAACCAAGCTTGAAAACAAGTTAAAACACAAAATGTGCTTTAAGAAGTCTTAAAGCACATTTTTGAGAAATTGTCTTAGAATTGAGTTTTGAGTGGCTAAATGTCCATCATTACTCTTTAATCAACATGTGTACTAATTAGTATCACATTAGGAGGTCTAAATCAATGGGAAATCAAAAATTCCCGATTATGTGCCTTGATTAGTGAATAGTAACTATTTAGTGACTAGTTTAAGTTTTAATCAATATAAGTCAATTAATTGGTCAACAAAGACCATGTTAGCCTTATATTAAGAGGGTGGCCGGTTTTTATGTGGGGAGTCACCATATGAGTCATCAAATGAGAAAGGAAAAGAAGAGATAAGTAAAGAAGTTACTATTTGCTTTATTAAAGCAAAATATCTTATATTAGCTCACTTTTCTCCTCTTTCCTTCATTTCTCTTCTTCACCCACGGTTTCTTCTTCTCCTCTCTGTTCAAAACCGAGAGTGCTGCCCTCCATGGTTCTCCATCTTCAATCACTTGCCAAATACAACTCCAAGCTCCAAATCCAAAACAAATTGCATATTTGTCTTAGTTAGGTCAAGACCTATCTTTCTATCTTTTCAAATCTTTCAAAGCTCCATTTTGGTGCCATGAGAAAACTCCATTGATGGGGGAAAATCAAGTTTGAAGAGCTCATTAGCTTCTCCATTCTCTTAAGGTAAAGAAAATGTAAGAAAAACCATGTTTCCACCATTTCTACACATTACCGAAAATTACTACTCATGGGGATTCATTTTTATCCATTGTTCTAGCTTGATTCTATTCTCCAAGGGCTAGAGGAGGTCCTACTTAATTCATATCCAAGCTTGCTTTGAGAATCCAAGGTAAAACATTCAGTTTAATACCTTAGAACACATTTTTAACCTAGGGTTTACTCCTTAAGGTTAGTGTATTGTTTAGTGCTCATATGAGTCATTGGTTATTGATTAGAACATTGGCAAGGGAAGTTTGAGTGGTGGCCGATATTCATTCAAGAAGAAGGTCTAAGGAGGAAGTTAAGATAAGCTTGAGAAACAAGGTAAAATGCTTACCTAATGGTGGTTTAAGTTTTAAGGAATGAGATTAGATGAGTACCAATGTAGCCTAGGGCTTACATTAGGTAATGGGTTTTGTAACCTAGAAAAAGAACTTAAACAAGCTTATGAACTTGTGACTAAGGAGCTAATGAGAATGACTTAGTAATATAAGTTTAAGGTGGATTTTAAGAGCATTATAACTACTATGAGATTGATGAGTGTATTTGCAGGTTGAAAGCTTATATATGTGGGAAATTCAGTGTTTAAGTTTAAGTCATTTAAGGGCCTAAGAGCCATGTCATTTAAGAGCCTTAGTGCTATGCAATTTAAGATTATTGCAATATATTGAGTATGATGTGAATAAGTTGATTTGGGTGAGAAATAAGATGAGAAGAACTTGATGTGTGTGAGATGGTTGAATGAGGAAAAATAATGCATTTGGGCATGATAAGATACTAGGGAAGCTATGGCGAAATTTGAGTAGAAAACAAAGTGTTTAAGTGGTAGTGGTGAGTTGATATGCCCTAGGGTTCACTAGTGATCATTAAATGGAATTTGAGTGGAAATGAGTTAACTAAGGAGTTCTTGAGGATTAGAATGACCTAGGATGGTTTATGAGCAATTGGAGGATTGGTGAGTGTTTTTGAACACACCAAAATCATGAGATGAGGAACGTAAGACTTGTGCATAAGTTTTAAGGAAAGGTGTATAAGGCCTTAAGGAGATTTAGGTATGAACTAAAGAGTAAGACAATGAGAGTTTTGAGAACCTTGTGTAGGTGTGACGATGTTAGTGGTGGGCTAGTAAGGTTTAGTTGAATGGTAATGTGTGGACTTGGGTGATGAAAGTGAAAATGGTAGGAGGATATTGTAAGTCGTCAAGGAAAATGACTCGAAACGTATAAGAGGGTATGATCATGAGAATGGTGAGTATGTTGCATAAGAGAAGTGGAAATGTCTAAGGAGGGAGTTGCATGGTTAAGGTAAATGAGGAACAATGTCAAGGTATTAAGATAATGGAAAGGAATGTATAAGCAAGCTTAAGAGTTTAAGAGTGATGAGTAATAAGTGAAAAGAAGAGAATTGTGCATGGACATGCAAGATAACCTTGGAAGGTTTAACAAGCAATGATGTTAAGGAGGAGTTATATGGGTAGAAAAGAAACATTGGTTAGTTGAAGTTTTAGACAAAATGTACATGTTAGAAATATAAGGAATTAATTGACAAAGTGTTAGGAATTTCTTACAAGAATTGAGTAAATGTTTGAGAAGATCTTTGGAAGTTGCTTTAATGAGTTTGGCGAAGGTTATAAGGTGGGTTTAAGGTGCCAAGATGATGTTGGACCTATTAGAACACTTGTGGAAGAGTTTGGCATTGAAAGAGGCAATTTAAGAGAGAGATCTGTAGTGGACCGACCCAGGGTCCGACCCAGTTTTGGGTCGGTCGGGCCATGTTGAGCCAGCCGGAATGTCTCTGGACTGGACCGACCCAGAGGGTTTGGGTCGGTCGGCTTAGCTTTGGGTCGGTCGGACAAAGGTTTAATGTAGGAAAATGGGTTCGGTAAGGGACCGACCCAGAGGGTTTGGGTCGGTCGGTCTAGCTCTGGGTCGGTCGGATGGGTTCCAAAAGACGGAGGAGTTTCTGTAATGGACCGACCCAGGGTTGGGGTCGGTCGGTGGGTCGGTCGACCCTCAACACTAAAAAAAAAAAAAGAAATTTTGAATTCTAAGGATGGTAATGGGTAATGAGGAATACCTTTGGTAGGGTGGTAATGATTAGGACCCTAAGAACTTAAGGGATTAAGTTAAGTTAAATATAAACTTAAAAGTGTAAGGTTAAGTTGTAAGATCAAGTTGTAAGACTTAAGAAGTGTTAGGTTGGGATCATTAAGAGTTAAGCAAGGTAAGTAAATTAAGTAAGTTGAATTAAGTTAAGTGATTAACAACCTAAAACTGAATGAATGTTTTAGGACTTGGAATTTGGACTCCGGGAGAGAGTAAGCAACCAAACGGCCAACGGTGAACGGTACAGTTGTTTCTTCTTGTGACCTGCTTGCTAACGAGGTGTCCCTCGGCTTGTGTGCTATTTGTTTTGTGTGCTCACTAAACAAGATAAAGCATGCAACCGGAACATATTATATATATATATATTGTGTTGTTGTGTGATGTTTGAAAACTAACACAACATACCGTGAGAACTTACTAACCAATGTTTAGTAAGGAATTGAGTGAGATTAAGGAACGCCCCCTAATGAGGGACGATATGAACCGAAAGAGGTTAACCAACAAACAGGGTCTTGAGATAACTACTAACTGGAACTTGAGTGAGGAAACCCGGGACCGATCTCCGGTCATGCATGCTAAGGAAAGGGGGTCGTTATCTATAGCAGATTCGACCTCCGCTTAAGGAACTTGTCTTCGGACTTGTGCCTAGGGCCGGTTGCCGGCTCAGCTACGCTGGACTCCCGTCCAGAGTAGGTGGCATTAAGATGGTGCGGTGGGATCACCTAAATCCCAGGTTCGAATTAGATACGGCCAATCCCTTCCAGGAAAGGTTTGTATATTGAGATTAAGATTAAGATTAAGGTAAGATTAAGTTAAGTTACAATCATTCCTTTTTAAAGGATGATTTGTATTATTAAGATTAAGATTCAGTTAAGATTAAGTTAAGTTACAATCATTCCTTTTTAAAGGATGATTTGTATTATTAAGATTAAGATTCAGTTAAGATTAAGTTAAGTTACAATCATTCCTTTTTAAAGGATGGTTTGTATTATTAAGATTAAGATAAGCTACTTCCACTCCTTATAAAGGATGGTCGTTTCTAAGATTAAGGTAAGAATCAGATTGAGGTACGATAAGGATGGACTAAAATTAAGAGGGAACATTACTTAAGGAGTTAAATAACTAACTCTCTAATTAAGGGAACGCATTAAGTCGTTCATTGTGTGTGAACTTTGATTGTTCATATCTGAGTTGTTGTTTACTGCACTTTCTATTATGTTGTGCATCTAATCAACCTCCATGCTATCGACAATTAGTCGTCGTAGCCACGTTAGCTTGGGGGCCATGAGAGGATCGTACCAGCATTCGTGCTGACCCCCTCGGGGGCTTCTTTTTACTACACAGGTGAACATCAGGAGGCGGCCGTCGCGAGAGTGAGAAGGAGTACAAGTGTCAAGGATTAAGTATGACCTACGAGTTGTGCCTGTACACTCGTATGGAAATTGAGTTAGTAAGATGTATAGGATGTGAGGGGGTTGTAGGAAGGATATGTATACGGTTAAGATTGTTGTACTATGTTCGGTATATTCTGTAGTCAGACCGTGGCAAGGTCCTGGATTGTAAAGAATTCCGCTGTGACATGTTTATATAAATACTGTTAAGTTGCGAGACCACATTTGGATTGAGTTGGGGTGTTACAGCTTGTTCCTCTGAGTGTTTTAAGTGACTGTTTTCAAGCTATTATTTATTTAAGAATTGTGTTATAAGTTGTTTTTGGAGGATCGTACCAGTTCCATTCCAGGGAACTGACCCGCCCCTTTCGGGGTGGGCTGCTTGGTTTCATCTTGCAGGTACGAATTGATTTACAGGTGTCCACGAAGAGAATGAGCGTTTGGGATGGGACTAGGTTTTGTGGAGAGTTAATGTGTTTAATTTCTATTATGTTTGTGTTAAGTTTTTCTCGAGTTCAAACGTAGCTTTTGTAGATTGTAAGTTGTAATTGGTGAGGTTTGGTGCCGGGTGTTTGGAACCCGATGGTCTGTAATCGCCTTAGAGTTTTATTTCTGTTGTATTTATGGTTAATAGGGGCGTTACAACAGATGCAACCGTTTCAGGCACTATATGGTAGACCATGTAGGACTCCTCTATGCTGGGATGAGGCTAGCGAGAATACACTGCTAGGACTAGAGTACCTAGAGCAGATTAAGGAGGATGTCCTACAGATTAGAAAGAACATGAGGGCAGCTCAGGACCGGCAGAAATCATATGCAGACACCAAGAGGAGGGACATTGAGTTCACTACCGACGATATGGTATTCCTTAGAGTGTCACCCATGAAGGGGATATTCCGGTTTGGGCAGAAGGGCAAGTTGGGCCCGAAATATGTTGGACCTTATGCGATTAGGGAGCGAGTGGGCCCGCTAGCCTACAGACTGGGTTTGTCAGTAGAGCTCGGGAGGGTGCACGACATTTTTCACGTTTCACAGTTGAAGAAGTATGTGCCCCACCCATCACACGTTTTGCAGCCAGAGACTTTAGAGTTGGACCCCGCTCTACGATATGAGGAAGTACCACTCCGCATTCTCGATACGAAGATGAGACAGACTAGGAACAAGACTGTTAGCATGGTCAAGGTTCTTTGGTCGAACCATGAGGTGGAGGAGGCTACATGGGAGTTAGAGGACTCCATGAGAGCGAAGTATCCTGCACTCTTCGAGTAGTAGTTGTGATACTTGTACGGGTTCGTGGTCAAACCCTTTTTAAGGGGGGTAGACACCACTTGGCTTGCGCATATGTTATGCATTAGATCTTGTTTTGGTGGTGTGTTTTGTTGGTATACTGCGTCATACATGTTTGTTTGGATGATTATATGTTGAATACATTTTATGTATGTGCCTTAGTGCACCTGTTTGAATATCTATAGTACCGCTGAGTACTTTTGTTGATGAATTGGTTGTGCACCTTGTTTAGTGCTATGAAATGAATGAGTTTATACCATGAGGTTTGGCTATTTGATATATGTTGTATGTATAGACTAGGTTTGAACCTAGTGGGAGTTACTCCCTAGCGATGGACTGTTTGGTTACTTAGTGGAATACTTGATTCCTTAGGTGAACTGTAGAGGATTAAGGACTTCAGGACGTAGCCTTTTTAAGGGGGTAGACTGAAATACCCCTAACCTTAAAATTTAACTAAATGATCTATTAATGATCTAAGATGGTTAATAAACATCTAAATATTACTGGGGAACAATCTAAAAGATCTCAACAAGGCAAAACATGCCTTAAGATCGGTAAAGCCAAAAATGTGCTTTAAGACACTATAAAGATTGTATGACCTCAGATAGGATCCAAAGTGGATTCCTAAGTATTATAATGAAGTAAGAAACACAACAAAACCATTATCAAAGAAAACTAAGCCCAGAAGCACCTTGCAACACAAAATGTGCACTAAAACTCCTTAAAGCATTTTTGTGAAATTACCTTCTAATTGGTTTTAAATGGGATTAAAGGTTATAATTACCTTTAAATATGATATTATATCACATTATATCATATTGGAATTTAATTCCAAATTTTACAAATTTTTACAAATTTAATATTAAAATATTAATAAAACCCTAAAAGGGGGCCTGCTTGAGTCAACATTGACTAAGATTGGTCAAGAGGTCAAAGTTGACCCCTTGGACCATATGAGATCAGCAGCCACAAGCAAGAAAGGCTTGAAATTGCCACTTGCTTACACCATGGACAAGACTCCAACATGTTTCTCTAAATTAAGGGTACCTTTTAGCTTTTGATTACTTAATACACTCACTTTTGGCTCCATTATTTGATTTGACTCCTCCAGCTCCAAACCGTGTGAGCCTCTCCTTTCCCCTCCATTAGCCGATTCCTTGTCTCCTATTATCCCTTTGATGAGTCATCTCTCATTAACAAACATTAAACTAATCTAATTTGTCTTTTGCAACCAATTAAGGCCATCTCCAATCATTCTCTCTCTCCTAGCTTCATTCCAGCCGATGAAGCAGCTCCTACAAGCCCTCTCAACCGAAGCTCTTGAGTTAGGAAGGTAGATCCATCCTCTAAGCTTCTAAGGTAATGGTTTAAGGCTTATTTTGGCTCTTTTTCTTCATCTCTTCACCATTAACACTTAGATCTCGTGGCTCATCACCTCCTATGGCTTATTCTCAGTGTTTTAAGGTTATAACATCAATAAATTTGGTTGAAGCAAGTTAAGAAACCAAAGTTTCTCAAAATCTCATTTTAAGGTAAAAACATACCTTAAGCTTCTCTACTCTTCATCTGATTTTCTTCCTCTGATTTTTATGAGTTTATACACTCATAATCTTCATATTTACATGTTCAATCAGTTGGTTAGCCATTTGGAGCAAGGGTGGCCGAGATCCAAAGGAAATACCCTTCTTTAAGGCATTTTTCCAAGGTAAAACCTAATAACAGGGAAGCTTGTTGTTGTCTAGCTATTTCCTATGTCTATTTGATGAATCTAACATCTTGTGGTGTGTCTAAAACAGGCCGAATCCCTCTTGAACTTCCCTTGCATTTTAAGGTGATTTTTGCCTTAAATCTTACATTAATTATTCCTTATGGTTAAGCTCAAGCTTGGAGTATAACCATATCTTGTTTTGGTGTATTAAACATGTCTAAATGATGTGGTGAATTTCCTTCAAGTGGCCGAGTTCATACAAGGGCAAATCAAGGTATAAACACCTTAAACTTATGATTTTTATGATTTTTAAGCACATATATAAATTGTGCCGAGAGTGAAGTTTAACATAAGGGTCATATTGACCTAAAAATGGGAAAAAATGACTAAGATAAATTAAGCTAGTCATTTAAGAGATTTAATTAACATAATGGTCAAATTATGACATTATGTGGAAAAATAATCAAATTTAAGTGAGGTCGTGAGCATATACTATATTTTGAGACATTTATTGTGTAATTTATTTTGCAAGATCAAGGTTGTAATAAGGCCATGTCATTAGGCCATTTTAGATTAAGTTTATAAGCTTATTTAGTTAGATTTATGCTTATATATTAAGTTTGGGGCCAAACCGTAATTATTGGTAAAATACAAAGCCGTGGGCTTAATTTAGGGGAATTTAGGGTTTTTAAATGAATTTAATAAAAATTATAACATTTTATAAAGTTTTGGGTCAAAATTGCAAAAAATAGAAAAAATATAGGTGAAGTTTGGTAATTACCGAAAGAGTTGGTCCCAATTTGGTATTAGAAGTCAAAGTTGACTATATAGGAGACTTTGACCAAGTTTGGGAATTTTAGAAATTAAAATACTACCTTATATTAAGATAAGTATTATATTGTAAGAGATTTATAAGGGATGGGGCTAATTTGAGATTTTCGAAAACTTGGGGTATGAAATGGAGTTTAGTACAAACCTTAGGTTATTAGGAATTTTTAGAAGTTGATTTGGTTAAATTTGGAGTTAATATGAATTATATAAGTATAATATAAGATCTTTCATAATATTGTTACAAATGGGTAACATATGTGGTAAACCAAGATTTAGAGAAAATATAAGGTTAATAATGATGTTTATAACCTTTTGGTATAGTTTGGTGATTTTTGGAGTTATATATAAGGTTTTATAAAGATATATGTATAATATATAGTTTTAATGGAATTAGAAAACTATGTATTATAAATTGGGATGGAATTGTGATTTATAGAAGTTTAGTGGTCTATAGTAAAAGCCGAGAATATAAGGAGCTGTTTGGTATTTTATAAACAAAATATAACTATAGGTTATAATTGTTTTAATGACTTAAATGTCATAATATTTGTTATATAAAGTAACATTATATTAATTATGTGGTGGATTTTGTAAATATTTAAGAACATAGGTGCTGTTCGGAAATATTAACATTTTTAAATGAAATTTATAATATGGTTTTAAGGTAATAAGAGTTATAACATTTATAATATAAGAGGCATTCATTAAAAAGAATGAATATATATTATAAGACTTACCATATAAGAAATAGTTCCATAAAACATGAATATAAATAAATGTATGTTGGTGGAAAAAAAAATAATAATATGGTTTAATGACCATGTATTTTCATAATTAAAATGACATATGATAAAGGGAAAAGAATTACAAACATTGAATATGGAATGTTAGGAGTGTACATGTGATAATAAGGATTCATGTAATTGAAAGTATGTTTACAAATGAATTATACCACATTGAACTTGGAAAAAAAAAGAAAAAAAGAGGAAGAAACAAACCTTAGGAAAATAAATACTAAGGTTAGATGGATAGTACATGGACAAAGAGTCATGCGTACAACATAGAAAACAAACTATATGACATACAAGGGTATGTTAAGTCACATGCCGATAACAAGTTTCAACATAAGTATATTATATATACAAGACAAGACTACGCATGTAATATACACTTTTCCAATCTCGAGTTAAGCCGAAAACCCGACAAACATTGACAGTTTATAACGGGGGGTTAACCGGGAGGTATTAGTGACGGTACGGGGTACCGTAGGGTTGCATTTTCATACGGGATGCTAATCAGTAGCATTATGTATTATTTAGACTGATAGAGACGACACACGGAGCATAGGATCATGCTGATTCATACTCCACCGTAATACAATCAGGGTGAACGGTATGTTGTTATGTGTCTCTGATTGTCTCTGAGGGCTTCCTCAGTTCAGACTTCTGTGTGATCTGTGATAAGATTGTTTGTCTGAATGTGTTAATTAATATGCATGATTTGTATATTTATAGCAGCTTATTATTTACTGTTGTTGAGTTAACAGTATTGGTTCGTATATATGAACCTATATATATAAAACGAACTAGCGGCTATGGTGCTATCTTATATGAAATATAAGGAACGTCAGTAAAACGTTGTAGCACTAGGATAATAACATATACATATTATCCGAGACTTTTATACGGAGCATTGGCCTTTCTATACGCCGCTCCCGTATCTAACACTGGATCCTGAGTTTACAGACTCCGGATTGGACTAATGACCTTAGTCTGCTGTGTTAGGAAAAAAAATGGTAATGCGATGCGATGGTATAATAAATTAATTAATTAATGGAAAGTTAGTAAAGCCAAGGGATGTGGCTCTTGGTGCGCGATGTGATCATAAAAACGATACCAGGATGTCCGCGTACGGGTCCGTAAGTATCAAGAAAATTTCCCGTGATCTAGAATGGCTCGTTGGTCGGAGACTCTACCGTTGGAGTGGCTACTGCCGTGGGTGACCCGCCATAATATATGGGTAACTAGAGACATGTCGTTTTAACGAGACATTGTCACTAGGTATTACTGAACAATTAATACAGTTGAGATTTGTACAGTGGCGAACAATAATGGTTTCTATACCAAGGACGAGAATTAGTAATTGTTTGTTATTCTTGTTGTTTCGCTTTGTTGTTCATTGGTTATACCTGTGGTTATATTATTTGTGTTGATGGTTGTGTTATTCTATGGATATTACTGTTAATTGTTTTACAGTTTTAATATTAAAACGGTATTGCATGTAATGAATCTCATGCTCTCGACCGAATGATTGACGGGTCTTTGGGGGCATGACGGGGCATGTGATAACATACTCAGCAGAGGCTGATTCCATACCACAAACCATTTTTATTTCAGGAGATTAGCTGGTGGTCGACGCGAGGCGCGACGGTTGTAATATTTCTGTTGTTTAAGACTTGGTACGATTGATACTGATGACGTTTTGGACTCGGGTTGTGTAAACCGAGGAGGATTTGTTTAGATGCTCACGAGTACGGTCTGTAATAATTGGTGTTGTTGGATTTGTTTTAAATTACTTAAGTTCTACTATCTATCTCTTGTGGTCACTGCGGGAATACGTTTCGCATGTTGATTATCAGGTAACTCGTTATCACCCGTATGGGTGAGTGATAACTGTGACACCATTAGAGCGACAGTCTGTTATTTACCGCTGCGATATATTTATTATGTGCGACATTTATAGGATTATTAGGAGCCGAATTAGTAGGGGTGTTACACCCCGCCTCGTAAAAATCTAGGCTGCAATTAGGGGATGTTTGTCACCCTAATGCCCCGCCTAATGAGATCCAGACTGCGACAAGGGAGGTTAAAACCCCAGTGCCCTGTCTCGGATTGTTTTGGAAAGGGAGACACGTGATGTCTAACCAGGAAGGAAATGTTTTGAAAAGGTTAGACATTTCTTGTTCCCCGAAAACATTTTATTTGGATTTGAAAACTAAGTTAGAAAACTTTAAAAATTGTTCGGAATTCTCTATGAAGAAACATTGATTTTGAGAAATGATTTTAGGAGAAAACCTTCTGTATATGTGAGAAGAACTTTCTACGTTTTGAGAAGAGTTTTCTGTGATGTGAGAAGACTTTTTCCTTTAAAATTCCGCAAAATAGTTTCTTTGAAGACTTGACGAAATTTGAATAAAATGATTGTTTGAAATTTGAGAAAAAGAGATTTTCAAGTTTTGAATTAAAGTTGAATAAAGAGGAATTTTTTTGGATTTTTAGAGTTTGAACGGGATTTACGAATTGAATTTGAATTGGATGAGTGGAAATTGGGTTTGAATTGAATGGAATCGACTGAATTGGCTGTTGAGTTTGAATTGGATTTGGGCCGGTTCAAAATTTGAGGTCTTGGTCAAAGTTGAGCTTGGTCAAAGCTAGAGTCAAAGCTAGTCAAGGTCAACATTCATTTGGTCAAAGCTAGGTCAAGGTCGACATTCGGTTGGTCAAAGTTTGGGTTTGGTCAAACTTGGACTTCGTTTGGGCTTTGGGCCAAAATGGGCTTGGGCCTTGAAATGGGATTGGGCCTTGAAATGGGTTTCAATTGATTTTTGGGCCAAGGTGTGGGAAATGTGCTTTTGATTTTTGGGCCTTATTGATTCGGACTAAAATGGATTTTTGATTAGGCCGAGTGGGGCTCTTCAATTTGGGATTTTTGATTTGGGCTGAATGAGCCTTTGAATTCGAATGTTGGGCTTGACTTGATTTTTGGGCCCAATCTTGGCCTTGGGCTTTTTTGGATGTTAGGCTTTATTCGGGTTGAAGGTGAAATGAAACTTCAAGTTGAATTTGGATTTGAATTTATTTGTGTTTCTTTTTGGTAAAGTTTTTTAATGAAATTAGGGATGGTTTGGGATAGGCTATAAAAATTTGGAAGATATTGTTCCCCACAAAGCAAATCAGAAATAAGCTAGCCATGGGGTACCTTCAAAGGCTTAAAAAAGATCTTCAAAGTTTTGGAAGGTATTGTTCCCCACGAAGCAAATCAGAAATAAGCTAGTTGTGGGGTACCTTCCATGACTTTGATCATAAAAAAAAAAGGGTGACCTAGAAAGCTATCTAGGGTTTAAATAATGAACAGACAAAAGGAGCAATGAATATTACAATAATAACCAAATGTAAAACATGTATTAGCGCAGTACAAAAATATATCAAAAGCAACTAATATAAACGAATTGCAGCTTACGCATTGATTTAAAAGAGTCGAGCTATTGATGTGAGGTTTAAACACGTAAATCAGTGCACATTAGATGAAGCCATGTTGGAACAACAAGGTCTCTAAATCAGTAGTAATAGACAAGGGGCAAGTTCAACATCCGAAATAGCTTAATTTTCGAACCAAACTCAAAATGTCAGATGAAAGATAACATTTGGTTACGGTAAGAAAACTAACCAATGGGGATTTTAAACCCCCTCAAAAGGGCATCCACAAAGCTCGAAAAGTCCAGGAGCCCAACTAATAAGCCAAACCAAATCCAGTCCCAATTGTCACCATACCTCGGGAAAAACACAAAAAATCAAAGAGAGAACCTAGGCAAACGGATAGCAAACGCTGAAGTATTAATGAAATTTGCAATGCGCGAGATTGCAGCTAGAATATAAATCACAACCCTCCAAACAAAATCAGTCATCGAAAAGAGCCACAAACTCATCAAGTAGCACTGAGTTGGCTTGTGGATATACACTTAAGAAGTGACACCTGAATAGTTCAATAGCAGATTAAACACGGTTATCAAATGAAAACTCCAAACCCGTTTCAAGACCAGAGAAAACTGAACAAGTTGGAAATCGCAGATTGACCAAAAACAACTTTCGGCATTCACCCTTGGCATGGACAACAGCAAACAGAGGTGATCTCGCTCACAGGCGATTGCATCAAACGGAAACCTAAGAATACATGAATGTATCTCAAAAATTGAATGCAGACAGAGACGATATCAGCAGCAGGCACATATGTAAATCAACGAGTTATACCAACTCGCCAAAAATAATCGAAGATTGACAAAGTTAGATATATATATATATACCACTGGGACAGGTCAATAGAAAATACGAAAGTAAAAAAAGAGGCGGTACACATGTGTTTGATTAAATGAGTTGAGACCAAAATACCAAGTCGGAGAGTCGAAGATTTCCTGCAACCACCGCAAGGAAAAGAAACAAGTTAGACTGAAAATATGCTCAAGGATAGATAAACGAGTAGGATGATTGACCTAGACCACACTGAACCAGAAGTATGTGCGAGGATATACACCAGAAATGAAAACAAACGCAAACCACTGCCACATATATATATCAGAACACATGGAATGATGGCAGAACAGTAAATAAACAGGAACCAACCACAGTGTTCACGCCTATTTAAAGAGTGAAAAGGATTGGGATCTAGTACCAAAAGGAGAACACGAATAATCTCCTGCAAATTACTCAGAGCACCAACACAAAAAATCCAACTGGGTTAGATCAATAAGCATAATTGGATAAACACAAGGGAATGAAGAAGCGGAATACAGAACCAAAGTTAAATCCCCACAATCTGTACAGGGAAACGTCCAACACAGATGCAGAGCACACGACGTCAAGTTTCATAAGCAATCAGAGGGGACCTAGTAGACAACTTGGATCAGAAATGAAGACCCAAAAGAACATAACCAGAACTTCTGCAAGGAACTTTATGATTGAAATATAGCAACGACTTACTTCTGATTCAAGATTGCTACCGTAGGTATCTCAAACAGAAAGTGTACTTAATATGAAATTGACTAGAAAATGATAATCCGTCTACAAGGAGTGATAGCGGTCAAGGATAAACCTGAGATCAAGGACTGTAAACAAACTTTTGAGGTAGGAACCTTGAATTAATTCAGAAATGTAGCAAACATGAGAATAGAAAGAGAATAAGCTAATAGTACATGTCTGTTCATGCCTCCTTTGTATCCAATGACAGAGTAGTAAAAAAAAGCAAGAGTACAAGAGAAAGGGAATTCAAAACATGGGCTCACACTTGGATCCTTCACCGTGTTCGTGGAATCTGGTGTCCATACCAGGCTGAGCGTTTACCCATATGTTTGTACAGAAATGACGCAACAGATGAGAACGATAGCAGTGTAGGGAATGGAAATGTTATTTCAAGGGTATGAGCATCATTTGATGCACTTTCCTGAAACTAAAAACTTACGAAATGGGAGTTCGAAGTTCTAGTTCTAGGATTCGATAGATAATCGTCAATTACTGATGGGTGCATTTATCACCGGTAATGTTGAATTCACTATATCACAATGAGATTAAACAGAAAACGGGATACGAACTCAAGTAACTTAGTACTGACATAAATTAAATAAAACATAGAGGTAGGGGAGAGCTAGCTCTTTCTTCGGAAGCAAACTTCCGACAGAGCCTCATGCGTCTCTTGCCATCACAGATGAAGCTTTTCTCCGGCTAGATTTTGCTCAAACGAAAGGATGAAGTAAAAGCAAAACAACTTTCAATGGGAAACTTGGGAATACGACTTTCTCTGTTGGTGAAGCAAAACCCATGACAACAAAAAAGATGGTGATCGAGGCATCAGAAACAGGATCCGACAGTGCATTTTCAGAGAAAGGTTTGAACCGAAGGTAGAAAATGGAGAAGACGGAAGGATTTTTGTATTCGTTCAGGGGAGAAGAAGATTCTTGGTTTCAGAGTTGCATGCCAGTAACTCAAGGGTTGGAGTTGATGAACGTAAGTCTAGAATAATTGACAAAAGGACGGTAATGGATGCTGGTCGTTCCCAGACAAAACGTGAACAGTAGGTTTTTTCAGGATCTTTTTGTAAAGAAGAGGCTAGGGTTTTTTTGGACAAAGGCTAACTGGCCTTCTCTTTTCATCATTTGGGCTAACTAAAGCAAAAATGGACTTTATTCAGGAACAAAAAATCGGACCCAATTGGAGTCTGGGCTGCGTTTGATCTGGCTTGGGCGAGGCCTGCTTGTCTAAGCTGGCGAAAAATAGAGGATTCAAATTGGCTCCTAGTGAGATTCGAACTTGCCACCTCAACACTCCCCCTTGTACACTCTACCGGTTGATATAATAGAATTTAATGTATTAGCATACGAAATAAAGACAAGAGGTCTTCTGCGGGCGGGGATGAAAATAGAACGCGTCCAATTGTTCGCCAGATTCGAACCCCCTACCTGTTGATTTTCCAGTGGACATGCTAACCGACTAAGCTAACTCAGAACTCAGTACATAGACGAAGGAAATAATACAAAAGACTTAATTCTGACCGGATAACTCATCTAAAATGTTACCGTCTTAAAAGAAAATATATAATAAAATGAGATAGTCAATCTGATAGGCGTGAAATTATGGAATATGAATTAAAAAAGATATAGTATAAATCACAATGATATATATATGTATGTGAAATAATAAAATAGCACAAGTGTAACGAGTATAGAATGCCGGTGAATGTAATAAAAATGAAAAACAAATCAAATATGTACGAGTAGCGAAAATATACTGACATAAACGGAAAATATTAGTAAAAAGTACATAAAATGATAGAAATAACAATAATGATGATAAAATAAAAGCAAATATAATAAATGAGACACATGTAAAATAACAATAAAAGATATGAATAAACAATCAATAAATAAAATAAAATAGCAGAGGAATGATTGAACAAACAAATACATAGATCAAAAAACACTAAAATAAAGTGAAATAGTAAGAAAAGGTAAATAAGCAAGAAGGGATGGGTTTGATACCGGATTGTTGTTGTGAAATTCATTTTAAAAGATCGGGTTTTCCAAAATGTTAAAAACAATTGGTTCAAAAATCGTTTTGTAAAATAGTGGCGTCATTTTTGGCATGCACGTTGATATGTTTTGAAAAAGAAAGGCGACGACCCCTCTTATTTCAGCATTTGCTTTATAAGGTGAGAATTTTTGGTGTCTACAGATGGCTTCCCTTGATTCAATTTTGCAAGCCCTTGCAGAATTGGATCAAGGTTGACGGGGCACCAAAAATTCTCACTGCGATGTATGATTTGTTCTTATGGGTCCGAGTGCATGGGGACTTATGGCGAACCCCAGATTGCGGTGATTGATGGTATGAAGACTAATGACGGGCCTCAACTAGATCTCGGTATCTAGCTCTAGGACTAATGACGGGCCTAGAATATGATCAAACAACCTATGCATGAGCAATAATGACGGGCCTCAACTAGATCTTGGTGTCTAGCTCTAGGACTAATGACGGGCCTAGAATGCATCTTCGAGTTGTATGAGGACTAATGACGGGCCTCAACTAGATCTCGGTGTCTAGTTCTAGGACTAATGACGGGCCTAGAATACTGTAACACCCCTACTACGCACATAACTATACTTGGAATCGCAGCGGAAAAATAAACAACTAGACGGTAACTAAACGATTGGTGCTACAATGCCGTCAACCACCCACGTGGCTAACAAGGCTGAAAATACAATCGTACCGGTCTGATGATCAGACTCCCGAGCATAGAACTAACAACCATATATATAACAATATGATACCGAGTATTTACATAAATCCTTCACTGTTTAATTCACTGTAAACCGTCACCAACAAGTATATAATACGCCACGGGTGCACAGGCGCAACCCGGGCTAACATCCAAAATACTTCAAAAGTAAACTACTCTCTAGGACCTAGAGCCACTCCGCCTCTTCGATCCTCATCCTGCAATAAAAATATGGAGCCCCCGAGGGGGTCAGCACCTTTGCTGGTATGGCTAACGCGCAGCCCATCGACTACCGGGATACGCGCAACCAATTGTCAGGATGACATGATATTTTTTTAAACACACAACACATACATATGTAACATAACAAGGGTATTGTACACATCATAACACACATCACAAACATACAAATCCTTTTAGGAAGAGAACCAACACAGTTAGTCCCCATTGAGAGCTTCGAGAATGTTGCCACGCTCATACTTAGCTCGTTACATAACTCGTTACCGTCCGGTTAGATTGAACGGTTAACTTAACACAAGGCGCCCCGGATATAGTGATCCAAGCACACCGAAACAAAACATATAGTATGCCCCTGTGGCCCGACGTGAGTCAGTAAAATAGCCTTGGTTAAGCTAAAGGGAAGGTTAGAAACCAAATTGGAAACTTAACCATAACATACAGAGAGAATCGAACCGGTTATGACATCGACTCCCATACTCACACGCGTGGCCGGAACAGACCGGACTCCTCACTTCCCCCGTTAGCCCATGTTAGTAGTTCAACATTGAGCACAACAACAATTCACAATAATAGGTCAAGTCTTGTTAGACACTCACATGGGAAGAGAGAGTCATAATTAACAACATAATAATATTTAACAACTGTAAACTCTTTACATGGTTTAATCTTACAAAGTCATAAACACACAGAAAACAAACAACACACAAGCCGGTGTAAACCGGTAGGCAACAGACTGCAAGAAAACCATACCTTGGTCCTTGCCTCGACGGATTTCCACCTTGAGAGAATCCTAAACACATTAGTAATGTCGGTTAATTATTTATTTAACTTCAAACTTACTAAGTATTTAACATGATTGTATGACATGTTTTAATGCCTATCTTACCCTAGGTTACCTTCATTATACACTCTAGGGTTAACTACATAAGTCACATTCATTTCTGTTTTTTTTTTTTTTACATGTTTTGGTCCGACCGACCCACCGTCCGACCCACAACTGGGTCGGACCCTCCCAGTGGTCTTCGGGTCTGAAAAACTTTACCTTGACCGACCCATGTCCGACCCACCATTCTGGGTCGGTCCATGTGCGAACATTTTCCCAACATTTTACAGAGGCTCGACCGACCCATGTCCGACCCACCCTTTTGGGTCGGACCGTCACCGAACATTTTCCTAACATTTTACAGAGGCTCGACCGACCCACAAACTGGGTCGGCCCCTGGGTCGGTCGCCTACTAAACTTACCTAAACTTGCCAATTCTTCACCAAACTTCTCCTAAGGCCTCTTAATGCTTCCTAGCAACATTTGGTAACCTTACATCCACATACAACATCCATGAAACTCATTTTCTAATTCCTTAAAACATTTACTTATTTCCTTGTAAAAATTCCTTAACACTTATGTTATTTTATACTAGGTTCCTAGATGGTGTTTCTCACCTATGGTAACTACTATCCCAAAATGCTTTCTCCTTGTTTAAACATCATCTCCCAAGCATCATCTCTCACAACTATCTCCTTATATCATTACTTCAAATCCTTTCTCAAGTTCATACATTCTCCTTAGTTTACCAAAGTTTGCCTAAGTCTTTACCTAAGTCCAAATGACTTTGGTACATACTAAAATCTCAAGACCATGCCTAAGTCCCTATTACACTCTAGAATACTTCCTAGTTCATCATAATTCCTTTAAAACATCTTGAACTCCTTATTCATTTCCTACACTTTCTAACTCACCAAGTCTTATGTAAACACTTAAAACTTCTTGCTTCTTACCTAAATTTTGACATGGGTTCCCTTAGAACATTACTAAGCCCAAACACTTTACCTTCTCCTTTAAACACACAAGATCATCTAAAATCATCAAGAACACTCACATACATAATTTCACCAAATTTACACCACATTACAACATAGTGCACAATATAGTTTGCATGGCACTTAGGCCCTTAAAAATGCATGGCTCTTAGGCCCTTAAAGTGCTTAAATCATAAACACTGAATTTCCACAATATATATGCCTTTAACCTGCAAATACACTCAACATACACATATGCCCTTTACTAGTCTATTAAGAACACTTTACTAAGTCATTCACCATTTGCTCTTTAGATAGTTTTAATAAGCATTATAAGCTCATTTCTCCTAAGGCATTAAAATAGCATTAGGTTAGTAGATTTACCTCTTTTGCAAAATCACTTCTTTCCTGTTTCCTTTAGAAACCAATAGAGTACTTGATTCCTTGACAAGTTCTAAACAATATACAAACTTTATAATGAGTATTTAAGCTATGGGCTTCATCTCATTGTAAACCCTAATTCGACATTGTTTCAAAAACATTAATGTAGTTGTTTTACCTTGATCTTTGAAGAGAGTTTGGATATACAACAAGAGAGGACTCCACCTAGTCCATGAAGAGTTGAAATGAAGCTAGAACAAAGTCACACAATGAGCTATATCAATGTGTATTTTCGGACATGACAAAAACAAGGAGGAAACTTGATTTTTGTTTGAGATTCCTTACCTAGAAGCAAAGGAGAGTAATTATATGTAGAAATCCAAGCTCAAGCTCCTTCAATGGTGGAACACCTTGGCACCGAAATGGAGCTCTAGGAGTTTTGAGAAGATAGGAATGAAGAGCTTGATGAGAGGAAGAGATTGGTGGTATTTGTTTTTGATTTGGACAAGTGAGCTAGGTTTAACAAGTGGTCAAAGCTTGTGTTTCAATGGTGGTAGTGGTTTATCGTGAGAGAACAAAGAAGAAGGGAGGAGATGAGTGGGAAACCGTGTGAGCAAGGAAAGGAAATGAGAGAATGAAGATAGAATTTGCTTTAAGAGATATTTATGTGTTAAAAGGTAAAAAGTAGCTTATTTACTTATCTTATCTTACTTAATACATTAATAAGAGAGTGGTGAGTCACCAAGCCTTAGAAAACCGGCCCCCTAAGTATAATGAGGGTAATATAGTCTTTGTTTGTCAATTTAATTACTTAATACAACATATGTTACAAATTAACTTATAAAAAGTACTATTCACCTATACAAGGCACATAGAAGTGAAATTTTGATTTCCCACTAATATAGCCACCCAAATGTGATACTATATAGTACACATATATATTTAAGAGTAATGATGGACATTTAGCCATTCAAAACTCATTTACAAGACATTTTTCAAAAACGTGCTTTAAGACTTCTTAAAGCACATTTTGTGTTTTAACTTGTTTTCAAGCTTGGTTTTCTTTGGTAATTGGTTTAATAAGTTCATTAGTATATAAATGAAGTCTTGGTAAGCTCATTAGGCCTTACTCAAGTTTATCCCAAGCTTAAAGCACATTTTAGCTCTTATTGACTTTAAAGCACATTTGTGATTCCTTTTGTTTAAATTTGTTTAGTAAGGTTTCTAAGACTCTTTTTAGTCTTGTTACACCCTATTTAGGTGTTTAAACAACATAACTAGGTTTGGGGTATTTCAAATACAGTCGGTATATGGGTTATGCATGAGGACTAATGACGGGCCTCAACTAGAACTCGGTGTCTAGCTCTAGGACTTATGACGGGCCTAGAATGCATCTTCGAAATGTATGAGGACTAATGACGGGCCTCAACTAGAACTCGGTGTCTAGCTCTAGGACTAATGACGGGCCTCAACTAGATCTCGGTGTCTAGCTCTAGGACTTGTGACAGGCCTAGAATACATCTTCGAAATGTATGAGGACTAATGACGGGCCTCAACTAGATCTCGGTGTCTAGCTCTAGGACTAATGACAAGCCTAGAATACAATCGGTATATGGGTTATGCATGAGGACTAATGACGGGCCTCAACTAGATCTCCGTGTCTAGCTCTAGGACTTATGGCGGGCCTAGAATACATCTTCGAAATGTATGAGGACTAATGAAGGGCCTCAGCTAGAACTCGGTGTCTAGCTCTAGGACTAATGACGGGCCTAGAATACAATCGGTATATGGGTTATGCATGAGGACTAATGACGGGCCTCAACTAGATCTCGGTGTCTAGCTCTAGGACTTATGACGGGCCTAGAATGCATCTTTGAAATTTTTGAGGACTAATGACGGGCCTCAACTAGATCTTTGACATCTAGCTATAGGACTTATGACGAGCCTATGATACTTTGTGGAGTTGTATGAAACTCGCTGCTTTTCAGTGGTTGGTTGATTTGAGGATGACTCTGGTCGTGGATTAATTCAGGATTTGATGCTTTTTGGTTGCTTCCGTGAGGGATGTGATGGTCGAATGCTTTCGGTCGATGTCGCCTTTGACTTTGTCAGTGTGGGACTTTTGTTTTGGTTTTGTTTTGGTGGTCTTGGCCCGATGTGGACTATGGTTTCGGGATGTGGTACGACTTTTGGCTCCAGAGTTTGAGATGGCTCCGGTATGGCTCTCGAGCTTTTGGTTTTCATGATTTTGTGATTGGTTTTTTGAATGGATGGTTTTTGTGAATGAGCGACTTTGGGAACTCGGTGGTTTTGATATGGCTGAATGGGTTCGATATGATCAAATGGCTCTGGTATGATCGAATGACTCCGGTGCGGTTGGGTTGCTCCGGTGAGGTCGGGTGGCTCCAGTGCGGTCGGATGGCTCCGACATGATTCGTGACCCCATTATGAGCAATGGCTCTAGGATGGTTGGTGGGTTTCGATTTGGATTGAGATTTTCGGGATGGTTGGTGGGTTTCAATTTGGATTGAGATTTTGGGTCGAGTGGTCGGTCGAGGTGATTTGTGTACTTTGATGTGGTTGACAATTCTTTTTGGTTTTGGTATGGATTTTGAATCGAGTGGTGGATCGATGTGATTTACTGTGGTTGGCAGTTTTTTTGTGGATGAATGGCTTTAGTACGGTCAGTTTCAGCTCCAGATTCCTCAAGATAGCTCCGGGATAGTTCGGGATGGCTCCGAGAAGGGATACGAGATGGCTCTATTTGGTGATAGTAAGGAACAAAGGGGATTTTCTTTTGAGGTGGTCGCACCCTGGGCGGGCTGCCTACGTACTCAATTTTGTATTGAGATCAAACCATACGTAGTTCGATACTGTGTAGGCAAGACCTTGGTGATGAAATAACCCGTGACGTGGATTTGAGGTGGCTTCCGTATTGTTCTCGGACTGTTAGGATGCTCCCTGTGTAGCTCTAGGGATGGTTTCAATGTCGGATGATGGCTCCCGCATGGCTCCAGTTTGGTTCTGGATATAGTTGATGAGGCTTGAGCATGACGTTGGATGTCTTCGGAATGGTCTTCGTATGGCTCTAGTTTGACATCTTTTGATTCAAGGTTATGTTTCAGCTGCAGCGACTGAAGTCGAATTTCGACGAGACTAGGCATAGTTCTTACCAGTCGGATAATGAAATGGGTATGATGCATGCAAATACTAAATGTTAGAAGAGATGCTAAATGCATATGTAGTTTTCTAGAGAGAAGGTACGACCCTATCTATATTAATATGAGGTTTACGAATATAAGACATCTTCGGTTCGATCTTGAGTGGTTTTTGAGCTCAAATGCATGAATCACTTTTCTCTCATGGAGGGATACGGGTCAATCTCTCGTGAGTATGGCCGTGTATGCTAATGTCGTGATGATACTCTTGATGCTCAGAGCAGTATTTTCCTAAGAATTTCTTTCGAGGTTTTGGACTTTCTGATCCTTACAAATTCCTCACCTGCATGGGGTAGGCTGTTTATGATTTGGTGCTTGAATCAAAGATTCACTCGCACTCGAAAGACCTTGTGCAGTAAGATCGCACTCATTCGCTCATAGTCCCTGTGTTATGAGGTGGGACATGTTGATAACAAGCACGAAGCTTATGATTCATGCTTCAGATCCGATACTTTCAGTTAACGCTCATCGACTTATGAGTCAGAGGTCTTATTGGGTTGTAATGGGGCTGAGGGGTAAGATGGATGTCACATAGGACTGGAGGATTTGTTTGGGAATTTTGGAGCTTTTGTGCAATAGAGGATATGTTTCGCCTTTGCCATGGGTGGAATGATTAGACAGGTTTCGATAACCTTTTATTGGCAACTATTGGACATCATTGGTCCTTTGGATTCGGTTTTGCTCCTTCTTGCCTCTTCTGGCGTTCGATTTGAACTTTCTTCTCATTTTCGTGTTTTGGAAATTGCGTTTGGCTCATCGACTTTGTAAAACATTATTTACTTTGTATTTTAGCTTTCATCTTTGAAGTTGCATTGACTCATTGACCTTCTTGAACATTTTTGGTGTTCCTTTTTTTGGTGTTTGGCTTTGAAGTTACATTGACTCGTTCTTTGAACATTTTTGTGTTTTGTGGAAGATGGCAGGGAAGGGGCCATGGCTCCAACTATTTGTTTTCCTCTATTGTAAAGGTAGGTGAGTATATGTAGGGTGGCATATTGTGGAATTTCTTTTTGAAGAAAAAGTTTTCATGAAAGGCTTAGCGGGGCTCACTAAGGGATTATGTACCGAGAAGTCAAAGATTTTGGTTTTGTGGAGATTTTTATTCCTAAGTGCCTCGTCATCCTTATTAATCAGTGATTGTTTTCTTACTACTTCTTGGATCTTTACATGAATCACAGTTCGTCTTGTTTACCGACATTGATCTCGCTATGAATTGTGCCCCCCATGTGCTGAAGGAATGCACAAGTCACTCGTGGTTTTACCTCGATTGGCTCTCTCTACCTTCCCTCGTTGCTTAATGGATTGTCCACAACGCTCACTTGAAATTCAAGAGAAAATACCGCTCTTCGCACACTACTCACTTGATTCGTGGTGCTGATTTTTATTAGACCTTTACGTTCATTGATGGGTCGAGAGTTTAGTGGTTCACGCACCCTGTTCAATCTATCTCCCATGATTTTCCTGAAGATGTGATTTCGATATGGGAGTATGCAAGTGTGATTATCTACCATGCAATGTATTGTGGTAATATGGAATTACTGTGCATAGGATGCATGAAATGCTGAAAATGATGAATGGAGATGGTTGACTAAATGTTTTTTTTTGTGTTTGTTTTGTTTTTGGATGCAATGCATGAGTGGTAAGGTTATGACTAGTCTCGCTTGAGTCATTTCTAGTTGATGGTCTATGAAGCTCATCCCGTCATTTTCGACTCTAATGACAGTCTTGGTTGTTGGGTCTGATGTGAGACAAGTTGTTTCAGGATGATGTTCGACTGGTGGTTGACTTCTGGGTACGGACTTTTAGGGAGTGACAACTCCCGCATGGTGGCCCCACGATATGATGAGGGATGTTTCGTTTCATTGGGATAAAGGATGGTGCGTGGCAAGATTAGAATGGAACGCATGATTGGGTAAATTTTGAGGTGGATATGACTTGTGAATGATTGATGGATTTGAAATGACTAGAAGTGCAAGTGACTTTTTTTGTCATGAATGCAATGCATGTGTTTTGCTTTGTGCATCGGTTGCATTTGTTGGTGTTGTTTATTTAGGGGATGCCTCCTGTAGATACCGTGAATTTTCACCCCATAAAGCAAGGTTTACGAATGATGTATAAATGTGAGGGGTCGCCTTATTCGTTCTTATCTTTAAGCAATACGTGCATGCCAAAAGAAACCAAGTTTGGAAAAACAAATTTGAAAACACGTGTTTTCAAAGTGGCGGATTTTCTCAATATGGATTTTGACGCTCGGTCATTTGCAGACAAAATAGGGAGTGAGGAACCCTATACACATTGATCTAAATAAATTCAAAGGGAATGTATAAACCTATACATGTAGTCTATTCAGAAATTGACAAGAAAGAACAGAATGCTAGGGGAAAACCTATACATCAATTCTAAACGTCATTAAATGGGGGAGTTTTGAGCTAAACTTCTTCTGAACTCTTCTGGTCCGTCTTCGGGCTCCTGATCGACTGCTTGCGCTCGTCTTCAGACTCTTGACCGGCTGCTAGGCTATTGCAGCGAAGCAGAAATGTGATCAAACAAAAAAGTTGAAGTTCTTCTGATTTTCAACATTTTGACTTGATTCGGTGTTGCTAATCTTCATGTCGCTTGACCCAGGTTGATACATCTTTGATTTGGTATTTGAACGCTTGTGTTGGTCTTCATATCGCTCGGCTAGCTCCGCGGGTTGGTGCGTCTCCGGCTTTCGGTTCGATCCGCGTGGTCGATCTTCATGCTGCTTCGCTGGCTCCGTCGAAGAAATTAGGGAACATTTTTTGAGAAAGGAGAAGTGAATGATTGAGCACAAAATCTTTGATAAAATCCACCACTTGTATGAAAACACGAAATGATTAGTACGCTCCATGGTGAAGACTGCTACTCTTGAAGGTGGGTTGAACTTAAAAAAAGCGGATCACAACGTGGGGACTAAATCATTTATTTTGAAATACATTTGTGAAAATCAACTTTGAAAATTGATTTCGAAAACCATTAAGAAATAATGTTGGTGAAGAATGTTGTTTGAAATTCATTGTAGAAAGTAGGTTTTTCGAAATCTATTTTTGAAAATCGTTTTGGAAATAGTAAAGTTTTAAAAGATGAAGTGGGGGGTTTAAAACCCCAAATGTTTGGCAGCAAAACTAAGGTGAGACTCTAAATTGAACGAGCTCGTAAAACATCTTTAAAAGATATGTGAAAGAGAATTCCGAACGTTTTAAAACAGATTGGTTTGAAAAAGTGGTTTGCACACATGTAAACATAAAGTAAATCGTGGCTATATTTGATGTGGAGATGTAAGTGTTAATGTTGGGATAATCAATTTCAAGGTCAATTATGATTTTGTTTCACCGGGGGAACCATCGTCCCTTCACTGTTCATCACTCGGGTTTTTTCTCTATTATGCCTTTGCAGGGCACGTTATCAAGAAAGTCAAGAGTGCTTAAGTTCGAAAGGTCAGGACACCCGAGATGATTAGGAACATTCGCCACGGCCAGTGATGATCCGACAACATGCTCACTTTCGGGAAACTCGGGAGGAAGCTAGCATGCATGGGAACGGGTCTCTCGTCATCTGCACGGTCAGGTGTCTCAAGTCCAAATTATTCACTACTGACTATGTTGTGCCATGTATGGGTATCCGGTAAATACGGGATCCTTTATAGACGTGTAGCGTGACATCGGGCTTTAGAGACACCCGTAGTGTAGAGAACTTTTGGAGAACTGAGCCCATGCAATCTTCAGGGTAAGATAGAAGGGTGGTCAGATAGGCGGCATACAAGGGGTGACTGCCCACGAAACCCAACTTAGACAGCGGAACAGGTTGCTGGACACTGAAGGCTCAAAGTTCACTATATGGGCTTTGACTCGGATAATGGAGGGTATTTTTGGATCAAGAGCTCAAGGCGTCAGTCGGAAACCATACCGCCTCGTGGGTTTGTTCACTCATAAAGTGATCCTAGCTCAAGGGGAATCAACCGTGGACCGGTCGGGATCCCGTGACATCATGGGTAAATCGGGTGACACAGAGGAATGCATGTCCTAGGCTACCCACCTCATGCACCCCACAATCGCAATATAAATATGAAAGCGGCAAATAAACCAAATGAAGTTAGCACCAACCTATGTACTAAATGTTTTATCTTGAGATTAGTGATTCCAAATGGGTTGTTTATTAATCTAAAGGGAAGTTAGCTTCATTTACACCTAAGTGTCTCTTTCTAATCGTGAGCTAATTATTAATCCAATTGTTGTAATGTTTGTTGAGGATCTAACAAATCCTATCTGTCCTCATCAGATTCACACTCAAAGTGTGGAGTAGAATAATCCTAAAGGCTTTGAAAAGAATCTCTTGAAGGTTTTGAAAGAAGTGGGGAAGTCCTGACAATTTTGAATGGAGTTCAGTCTTCCTTGAGTTTGAGAAAAACTTACTCAAGTTTTCCCCAGCAGAGTCGCCATTCTGTGGAGGGTGATTTTTTGGTATGAGCGGGGTCTATCTAATTATGGTCTGACTAAGAAGCCTAGATCCTAGAAAATGCCATTCTGTGGAGGGTGAAAACCCGTTATTCTAGCATCCCTCAAATACCTACTAAATCATCCGTCTTTCCCAGAAAGCATAAAAGGGAGTGCAAGTGTGCACTACACCCGCTCTCAATGGGCTCCACGCGGACTTATGCCTCTATAAGGTGGAATTGACTAGAGTCGCCACCTAGTGTGACCTAAGGAGCTAGGAAGGGAGGAGAAGGGTTCTAAGAACCGTTAATTGACTCTGAGATTGTTGCCTATGGATAGGACTTATCTGGTCATGTCAGAGATTCTGTTGTGGGTTCGCACTGGGTTACACCCCTTAGAAGTGGCAACGACCACGACTTTGGATTGGTGCCCGAGGAAACCTCGGTCTCCAATTGTCAGGATTATCTTCTTTCAAAACCATTTTAAAGTGATTCATTTAAAAGTCAAGGATAGGATTATGACGGGAAGAGAGAAAGAGAATGGATGAGGCGAGCTTTTCTGCCAAGCTAGCGCCAACGAGAGGAATTACTGAATTCGGATGAAAATAGAATGAAGATTTGGGACAAGTTTGAGGTTGAGTGAATAGACAAGACCTGGAGTCTGATGTTTTGAAGTTTGTGGGAGCCTAAGAATGTTTGAGTGTTTGAGAGATATAAGAGCCACCTTAGAGGGGGGAAAGGGATTTTTTGTTTGGAATGGGGTCGCACCCTAGATGGGCTGCCTACGTACTCAACTCCCTATTGAGATCAGACCTTACGTAGTTCACGGTTTTTGGAGATTTTGGGGTTTGAGGGTTTTTGAGGGGTTTTAAGGTGTATGAGAGGTTAGTCTATGAGACGCTCGGGTCTATGAGACATTTGAGGTGTTCATGTAATGAGAGGTATGAGATATCAAGGTCTGTGAGACGTTCGGGTCTGTGAGACATTTGAATCTTAATATGGTGGAGAGGTTAAGATGTTCGAGTCTGTGAGGCGCTCAGGCCTATGAGACTTTGGAGGTTTGAGAGATGCTGGAATTTGTAAGAGGATTTGAGTTTGAAGTGATTTGAAGTTTGGAAGATGATTCGAGTGTGTGCGAGGCAATTGGAATTTGGGTGGAGATCTCAGTTTTTCAGGTTTGAGGTTCGAAAATGTCTGAGGAATATCATTTTTTTGTGAAAGGGTGGATGATCCCGAGGGGTCACCCTATGTACCCCTCGAGCACGACACTTAATTAATGGTAAGTGCCGAGGCTCGAAAGATGGGGCAATTAATTTATGTCGAAAAATAGGATTTAGAGAGAAAACACCATGAATGAGATGCTCTCGGTCAAATCCTAATAACGTCTCTAACTCCCGGGTTTAAAACGTTAAAAACTGAAAACATTGAAATCGCGTAGAAGGGAGTTAGACGATTCTGAAATCCCGGCTACAGCTAGGAAGGTCGTTACTTCCCTAGCACCCCGTGAAATACCCCTAACCTTAAAATTTAATTAAATGAGCTATTAATGATCTAAGATGGTTAATAAACATCTAAATATTATTGGGGAACAATCTAAAAGAACTCAACAAGGCAAAACATGCCTTAAGATCGGTAAAGCCAAAAATGTGCTTTAAGACACTATAAAGATTGTATGACCTCAGATAGGATCCAAAGTGGATTCCTAAGTATTATAATGAAGTAAGGAACAAACAAAACCATTATCAAAGAAAACTAAGCCCAGAAGCACCTTGCAACACAAAATGTGCACTAAAACTCCTTAAAGAACATTTTTGTGAAATTACCTTCTAAATTGGTTTTAAATGGGCTTAAAGGTTATAATTACCTTTAAATATGATATTATATCACATTATATCATTTTAGGAATTTAATTCAAAATTTTACAAATTTTTACAAATTTAATATTAAAATATTAATAAAACCCTAAAAGCGGCCCCGCTTGAGTCAACATTGACTAAGATTGGTCAAGAGGTCAAAGTGACCCTTGGACCATATGAGATCGGCAGCCACAAGCAAGAAAGGCTTGAAATCGCCACTTGCTTACACCATGGACAAGACTCAACATGTTTCCCTAAATTAAAGGTTACCTTTTAGCTTTTGATTACTTAGTACACTCACTTTTGGCTCCATTATTTGACTCCTCCAGCTCCAAACCATGTGAGCCTCTCCTTTCCCCTCCATTAGCCGATTCCTTGTCTCCTCTTATCCCTTTGATGAGTCATCTCTCATTTACAAACATTAAACTAATCTAATTTGTCTTTCGCAACTAATTAAGGCCATCTCCAATCATTCTCTCTCTCCTAGCTTCATTCCAGCCGATGAAGCAGCTCCTCCAAGCCCTCTCAACCGAAGCTCTTGAGTTAGGAAGGTAGATCCATCTTCTAAGCTTCTAAGGTAATGGTTTAAGGCTTATTTTGGCTCTTTTCTTCATCTCTTCACCATTAACACTTAGATCTCGTGGCTCATCACCTCCTATGGCTTATTCCCAGTGTTTTTAAGGTTAGAACATCAATCAATTTCGGTTAAAGCAAGTTAAGAGACCAAAGTTTTTCAAAATCTTTTAAGGTAAAAACATGCCTTAAGCTTCTCTACTCTTCATCAGATTTTCTTCCTCTGATTTTTATGAGTTTATACACTCATAATCTTCATATTTACATGTTCAATCAGTTGGTTAGCCATTTGGAGCAAGGGTGGCCGAGATCCAAAGGAAATACCCTTCTTTAGGCATTTTTCCAAGGTAAAACCTAATAACAAAGCAGCTTGTTGTTGTCTAGCTATTTCCTATGTATATGATGAATCTAACACCTTGTTGTGTGTCTAAAACAGGCCGAATCCCTCTTGAACTTCCCTTGCATTTTTAAGGTGATTTTTGCCTTAAATCTTACATTAATTATTCCTTATGGTTAAGCTCAAGCTTGGAGTATAACCGTATCTTGTTTTGGTGTATTAAACATGTCTAAATGATGTGGTGAATTTTCCTTCAAGTGGCCGAGTTCATACAAGGGCAAATCAAGGTATAAACACCTTAAACTTATGATTTTTATGATTTTTAAGCACATATATAAATTGTGCCGAGAGTGAAGTTTAACATAAGGGTCATATTGACCTAAAAATGGGAAAAAAATGACTAAGATAAATTAAGCTAGTCATTTAAGAGATTTAATTAACATAATGGTCAAATTATGACATTATATGGAAAAATAATCAAATTTAAGTGAGGCCGTGAGCATATACTATATTTTGAGACATTTATTGTGTAATTTATTTTGCAAGATCAAGGTTGTAATAAGGCCATGTCATTAGGCCATTTTAGTTTAAGTTTATAAGCTTATTTAGTTAGATTTATGCTTATATAATTAAGTTTGGGGCCAAACCGTAATTATTGGTAAAATACAAAGCCGTGGGCTTAATTTAGAGGAATTTAGGGTTTTTAAATGAATTTAATAAAAATTATAACATTTTATAAAGTTTTGGGTCAAAATTGTAAAAATAGAAAAAATATAGGTGAAGTTTGGTAATTACCGAAAGAGTTGGTCCCAATTTGGTATTAGAAGTCAAAGTTGACTATATAGAAGACTTTGACCAAGTTTGGGAATTTTAGAAATTAAAATACTACCTTATATTAAGATAAGTATTATATTGTAAGAGATTTATAAGGGATGGGGCTAATTTGAGATTTTCGAAAACTTGGGGTACGAAATGGAGTATAGTACAAACCTTAGGTTATTAGGAATTTTTAGAAGTTGATTTGGTTAAATTTGGAGTTAATATGAATTATATAAGTATAATATAAGATATTTCATAATATTGTTACAAATGGGTAACATATGTGGTAAAACCGAGATTTAGAGAAAATATAAGGTTAATAATGATGTTTATAACCTTTTGGTATAGTTTGGTGATTTTTGGAGTTGTATATAAGGTTTTATAAAGATATATGTATAATATATAGTTTTAATGGAATTAGAAAACTATGTATTATAAATTGGGATGGAGTTGTGATTTATAGAAGTTTAGTGGTCTATAGTTAAAGCCGAGAATATAAGGAGCTGTTTGGTATTTTATAAACAAAATATAACTATAGGTTATATTGTTTTAATGACTTAAATGTCATAATATTTGTTATATAAAGTAACATTATATTAATTATGTGGTGGATTTTGTAAATATTTAAGAACATAGGTGCTGTTCGGAAATATTAACATTTTTAAATGAAATTTATAATATGGTTTTAAGGTAATAAGAGTTATAACATTTATAATATAAGAGGCATTCATTAAAAAGAATGAATATATATTATAAGACTTACCATATGAGAAATAGTTCCATAAAACATGAATATAAATAAATGTATGTTGGTGGAAAAAAAATAATAATATGGTTTAATGACCATGTATTTTCATAATTAAAATGACATATGATAAAGGGAAAAGAATTACAAACATTGAATATGGAATGTTAGGAGTGTACATGTGATAATAAGGATTCATGTAATTGAAAGTATTGTTTACAAATGAATTATACCACATTGAACTAGGAAAAAAAAAGAAAAAAAGAGGAAGAAACAAACCTTAGGAAAATAAATACTAAGGTGAGATGGATAGTACATGACAAAGAGTCATGCGTACAACATAGAAACAAACTATATGACATACAAGGGTATGTTAAGTCACATGCAATAACAAGTTCAACAATAAGTATATTAATATACAAGACAAGACTACGCATGTAATATAACACTTTTCCAATCTCGAGTTAAGCCGAAAACCCGACAAACATTGACAGTTTATAACGGGGGGTTAACCGGGAGGTATTAGTGACGGTACGGGGTACCGTAGGGCTGCATTTTCATACGGGATGCTAATCAGTAGCATTATGTATTATTTAGACTGATAGAGACGACACACGGAGCATAGGATCGTGCTGATTCATACTCCACCGTAATACAATCAGGGTGAACGGTATGTTGTTATTTGTCTCTGATTGTCTCTGAGGGCTTCCTCAGTTCAGACTTCTGTGTGATCTGTGATAAGATTGTTTGTCTGAATGTGTTAATTAATATGCATCATTTGTATATTTATAGCAGCTTATTATTTACTGTTGTTGAGTTAACAGTATTGGTTCGTATATATGAACCTATATATATAAAACGAACTAGCGGCTATGGTGCTATCTTATATGAAATATAAGGAACGTCAGTAAAACGTTGTAGCACTAGGATAATAACATATACATATTATCCGAGACTTTTATACGGAGCATTGGCCTTTCTATACGCCGCTCCCGTATCTAACACTGGATCCCGAGTTTACAGACTCCGGATTGGACTAATGACCTTAGTCTGCTGTGTTAGGAAAAAAATGGTAATGTGATGCGATGGTATAATAAATTAATTAATTAATGGAAAGTTAGTAAAGCCAAGGGGATGTGGCTCTTGGTGCGCGCTGTGATCACAAAAACGATACTAGGATGTCCGCGTACGGGTCCGTAAGTATCAAGAAAACTTCCCGTGAGCTAGAATGGCTCGGTTGGTCGGAACTCTATCTCCGTTGGAGTGGCACTCCGTGGGTGACCCACCATAATATATGGGTAACTAGAGACATGTCATTTTAATGAGACATTGTCACTAGGTATTATTGAACAATTATTACAGTTGAGATTTGTACAGTGGCGAACAATAATGGTTTCTATACCAAGGACGAGAATTAGTAATTGTTTGTTATTCTCGTTGTTTCGCTTATTGTCATTGGGTTATACCTGTGGTTATATTATTTGTGTTGATGGTTGTGTTTATTGTATGGATATTACTGTTAATTGTTTTACAGTTTTAATATTAAAAACGGTATTGCATGTAACGAATCTCATGCTCTCGACCAAATAATTGAGGGGTCTTTGGGGCATGACGGGGCATGTGATAACATACTCAGCAGGGGCTGATTCCATACCACAACCATTTTTATTTCAGGAGATGAGCTGGTGGTCGACGCGAGGGCGCTACGGTTGTAATATTCGTGTTTAAGGACTTGGTACGATTGATACTGATGACGTTTTGGACTCAGGTTTGTAAACCGAGGAGGATTTGTTTAGATACACACGAGTGCGGTCCTGTAATAATTGGTTGTTGTTGGATGTGTTTTAAATTACTTAAGTTCTACTATCTATCTCTTGTGGTCACTAGCGGGAATACGTTTCGCATGTTGATTATCAGGTAACTCGTTATCACCCGTATGGGCGAGTGATATCTGTGACCACATTAGAGCGACATCTGTTATTTACCGCTGTATATATTTATTATTGCGACATTTATGGATTATTAGGAGAATTAGTAGGGGCTGTTACAAATGGTATCAGATCGGAGTACCGGCTCTGATTACAAGAGATGTAGTTTAGGTACAGTGAGCTTAGGTTATTTACACCACCAGTACCAAAGAGATAGTTGTAATGATTTTAGTTAGGTTATGGTAGGGAACAGTACATGTTTATACCAAGAGCTTACTTGGTTCTGAATTCTTCAGATGTCTTCCGGAAGAACGATCAGCGGGTAGAGGCAGAGGAGTGGTTGGAAAGCGGCGGGCCTGGAGGAGTTCCTCCTTAGGCCCCCAGTGGGCGTTGCTGAGACTGTAGCAGCCGTCTTCGCTCAGCTGGCCCAGATGGGAGGTGTCCAGATAGGAGCACCACCAGTAGTTCCCACCCGTACCCGCACTAGAGAGCCTAATGGCTGAAGAGTGTTGCTGACACACGAGTACCTACGTATGACGGTGGTAGCTGACCCCACCGCTCTGGAGAGGTACATCATTGAGCATGAGAAGGCCTTCGACCGCCATTCACGTGCCTGCTGAGCACCGGGTCGGCATAGCGGCCTTTCACTTGAGGGACGCCGCCTTACACTTGTGGAGGTCCGTGAAGGCGCATTACCTTGCTACGAGGTTTTTGGATGGACAGGTTTTGTGGAACTGTTGAGAGAGAAATACTATTCAGCTCATTTGAAACAGAGAAAAAGGGAAGAGTTTGAGGCCCTGAAGCAGGGTAGTATGACAGTAGATCAGTACTACTCCTCTTTTATGGGCTCTTGGACTTTGTCCCAGGAGTTGTTTATTCAGATACGGTGGAAGTTGAGAAGTTAGAGGCGGGTTGCGATATGCGATCAGGGCCGCCATGGGTGTTGCCTTATATCCTACGATCCAGGTAAAATTAGTGACAGATTATATCTGTAACTCATTGAATTATTACAAGTTGGGGAACTCATTGATGCATTTAGAATGCACGAGGCTGCTTCTCGGACCGAGCTGTTGGTGAACAGCCGGGAGGACGGCCAGGGGCAGAAGCGTAAGGCCCCAGAGAAGGAGCGAGGGTTTGCGGCTGGAAGCAGAACAGCAGAGTGGAAGTAAGATCCACCTTTAAGTTATTTAATCCACTTAAATGTACTTACTTGCTGCCTGCTTTTATACCTGCTATCCTGACACTTGACGATCACAGGAAGAAAAAGTTCTCCTGGAAGGAGAAGAAGAAGGAGCAGCCAGCCAGAAGGGCAAAGAGAAGGTCCCGATTCTGACGGGCCTACCTACGATGCCCAGCCTCTTAGATCTATACCCCCTAAGGGTAAGCGATCTAACCTTGTGAATGAGTTGTGTATTATACTATCCATTACCATCCTTGTATTAATCTGAGTGTGATATGATAATACGTTCTGCACCCCAGCGCCACTGTCACTGCAAGCGCTGTGGTAAAGACCACCCGGGTGTTGACTGCACCGGGCAAGCGGTGGACTGCCACCATTGTGGATAGAAGGGCCACAGGTCGTTCGAGTGCTTTGCTAATCCAGAGAGCCGAGCGTATCGCCCGCCGAAGGGGACTCAGAGCGCACCTACTGGAGGAGGTGGAGCTCGAGGTGGCCAGAGGGGGCCGGTGCCCCAAGCCTAGAGGGGACAGCAGCAGCCGCAGCAGTAGAACCAGAACCAGAGAAACCCGCCGGGCAGCCGTGTACTGAATGCAGCGGGAGCTTCAGGCGCTGGCACTAGTACCCAGCGCGGTGAAGATTAGCACCTGAAACCTTAACCATTGTATGAAAGCATGACTAAGTGTTAAATGCTTTACCTTAGCATGAATGTGTGTTTTAATTACCGCTTTAGATAAACAACTTATCTAGGAAACCTGTTTCCTCTTAGGAGACTTCGACATCTGCTATCCCACACTTACAAGACAGAGATCACCTAACCCGTGGAAGAAGGACGGGAGTACCCTAGTGAGTTGTCATGTGGTCAGACCGGGCATGATACTTCTCAAGAGTTCCTAACCCTAGGAGAACAAATCGCCATAGGATGAGTGTAGAGCTTTGGGTAAGGGCATAGGAGGATTTTATACCCGTGTATTTAATAGTGGTTCTAGAATGAGACTGCACATGATGTGCTTAGGGAAATATTGGGATCCACAAGCTAGGGTTTATCGAGAGGTGAGGATGGTAGGTGGCGTATCTATACCTAGGATACCTGAGAGTTTCCTAACCTTGGTGAGAAACGCAATGGATATTGCCCAAGACTGTGAGACTTTTCCATTACCCGACATGACACCTGATGTTTGCATCATCAACTACTACGAGCGGGGAGGAAAGCTTGGGATGCACCAGGATCGTGATGAGACGACCGAGTCCATCACCAGAGGAGTACCGGTTGTGTCATTCTCCATTGGCGATGATGCTGAGTTCATCTATGGAGACCAGGAGAGGATGGATCTAGCAAGCAAGATCATCCTCAAGTCTGGGGATTTGTTGGTATTTGGTGGAGAGGCTAGGCTTGTATACCATGGTATTAAGAGCATTAAGCTCAATACCGCCCCACCAACCCTAGTAAATGATACCCACATCCGACCTGGCCGTTTAAATTTGACTTTCAGACAGTACTGATGTAATAACAGTGGCTAAGTGTGTACCTTGTATTAAACAGTTGAATGAATGAAATAAGAGTCTTGCACTTTCAAGTATATGTGTTCAGTTTGTTGATACCGTAATTCATGACTTCAGGCTACGGAGATGGAAAGGAGGGTACCATCTGCATCTTAGATATGGCGCAAGCCAAGGAGTCCGGTAATGTCATCACAAGTATGACAATTACAACCGACAGTAGATTACTGATTTATTGGGACTCGATGCTAATACGAGAGATGATCTCAGGTACCTTTCCTGTTGATGGTATTAGTGCTTCCGTATTGTTCGACTCAGGGGCTTCACATTCTTTATATTCCTCGGCATTTGCTATGAACTGGGGGCTGCCCCCGAACAGCTTTCAGACTTTTCTGTCACCCTTCCATCGAAGGAGAAAGTAGGTTGCACCAGGCAGTACTTAGGGTCGGAGATCAGTATTATGAATGAGACTTTTCCCATCGATTTGATTGAGTTTAATAACTTGGGCTTCGACATTATAGTGGGTATGGATTGGCTGCAGAAGCATAAGGGCCGCCTTCATTGTGCAGAGCATCGACTACTACTGAAGGGGCCGAGTGGCAAGACAGTGTCGTACCGCAGTGTGAGGAGAGAGTCGACTGTCAAGATCGTGTCAGCATTGTCCCTGATGAAGGACGTTAGGAAGGGCCGACAAGCCTTCCTAAGTTATGTACAGGACACGAGACAGTGCGACGAGATGGATGTAGACATTCCAGTCGTGGCAGACTTTCCCGATGTGTTTCCTGATGAGTTGCCAGACGTGCCGCCTGTGCGTGAGGTTGAGTTCGCCGTCGACTTATTGCCAGGTACGGGCCCTATTGCTAAGGCACCCTACCGTATAGCATCGGCTGAGATGAGGAAACTAAAGGTACAGCTGGAGGACCTCCTCGACAAGGGATTCATTCGACCTAGTGTTTCTCCTTGGGGTGCTCCAGTATTATTCGTCAAGAAGAAGGACGGCAGTATGCGACTCTGCATCGACTACCGCGAGCTTAATGCGGTCACAGTCAAGAACAAGTATCCATTGCCACAGATCGATGATTTGTTTGATCAGCTGAGAGGGGCCAGTGTGTTCTCGAAGATAGATCTCAGATCTGGCTACCATCAGATTAGGATTGCAGAGGGTGACATAGAGAAGACAGCTTTTAGGACACGGTATGGACACTATGAGTTCACCGTTATGCCATTCGGGTTGACGAATGCACCAGCCACATTCATGGATTTGATGAACCGTCTCTTCAGAGAACAGCTTGATAGTTCAGTTGTGGTGTTCATCGACGATATTTTGATCTATTCGAAGACCAGGGAAGATCATGAGTTACATCTGAGACAGATATTAAGTATCATGAGAGAGAACCAGCTGTATGCCAAGCTCTCGAAGTGTGAGTTCTGGTTGGACAGCGTGTCATTTCTAGGACACATCATATCAGCAGACGGTATATCTGTAGACCCTGCTAAGATTGAGGCAGTAAAGAGTTGGCCAAGGCCGAAGACAGTCACAGACGTCCGTAGTTTTCTGGGTTTGGCGGGTTATTATCGAAGGTTCGTGAAGGACTTCTCCAAGGTGGCTAAACCAATGACTAATCTCATGAAGAAGGAGTCCCAGTTCTTATGGTCTGCAGAGTGTGAGCAGTCCTTTCAGACACTGAAGGATCTCCTGACATCGGCACCCGTTCTTACTATTCCTGAGGGCACCGATGGGTTCGAGGTATACTATGATGCCTCTGGAACCGGTCTAGGCTGTGTGCTTATGCAGCACGGGAAGGTAGTTGCCTACGCGTCCCGACAGCTGAAGAAGCATGAGGTGAATTACCCCACACACGACCTTGAGTTAGGCGCAGTAGTCTTCGCTTTGAAGATCTGGCGACATTATCTTTACGGTGTGACAGTCACTATCTACTCTGATCATAAGAGTTTACAGCACCTCTTCTCTCAGAAGGAGCTGAACATGCGACAGAGAAGATGGGTCAAGTTCTTGAAGGACTACGACATAGACCTGAAATACAAGGAGGGCAAGGCGAATATAGTAGCCGACGCCCTGAGCCGCAGAGTTCATTCATTGTTTGCACTTTTAGCGAGCAGCAGTATGATTGATGAGATACGAGCTGCACAGGAGAGTGATCAGTATATGGAGAGCATCAAGCAGAAAATGTTAGAGGGCTATTTTGAGAGTCAGAAGTATGACTTCGAACTGTGTGATGATGGCATGATTCGACTGAATGGCCGTTTGTGTATCCCGGAGTCTTCTCCTGACCTGAAGGAGAAGATACTCCAGGAGGCTCATTGCTCGTCCTTATCCGTCCACCCCGGTTCTTCGAAGATGTACAAGGACTTAAAGGTCCATTTCTGGTGGAGTGGGATGAAGAAGGATGTAGCTGACTACGTGACTAGATGCTTGACCTGCCAGAAGGTTAAGTTTGAGCATAGGAGACCTGGAGGTTTAGTACAGTCTATGCCTATTCCTTGCTGGAAGTTCGAGGACATCTCGATGGATTTCGTTGTCAGTCTTCCACCGACTAAGGGAGGACTGAACACGATTTGGGTCATTGTGGACCGTCTGACGAAGGTGGCGAAGTTTGTTGCTATGAAGGATACCTGGAAGGTCCCGAAGTTAGCGGACTTGTTCCAGAAGGAGGTGATCCAGCACCATGGTGTGCCAAAGACTATTGTTTCTGATAGGGACCCTCGATTTTTGTCCAGATTCTGGGGACAGGTTCAGGAAGCCTTGGGTACGAAGTTGAAGCTTAGTATGGCATTCCATCCACAGACCGACGGTTAGAGTGAGAGGACCATCCAGACACTAGAGGACATGCTGAGAGCATGTGCCTTAGATTTTCAGGGGAGTTGGTTAGAGCGACTACATCTGATAGAGTTTGCCTACAACAACAACTACCACTCCTCGATACAGATGAAATACCCCTAAATTAATTTAAATTAATTTAGGGGATTTCTTTTATTAAACCTTTAACAATACTATTATGTATTAAACTATTATATGGAATTGAATGTTAAATTAGTACAAGGAATATGAATATTAAATTATTATATGGAATTATGAATATAAAAGTTTATGGAGTGTGAAATTTTATTTAGGGGTTTTTCTCCTATTTAACCCTAATTATATATTATTATATAGTATTATGAATTTAATTAAGATTTATAAGTCAATAAATCTTGGGAAAATTTCTAAACACTCCAACTATATTATAAAGATTTTAGGAAGTGTTGGAACATGTTTTGAAACATTAAAAGTCCAATATAAAATTCTAGACACCTTAAAGCTTATTAAGCCTTGCGAAGTTGACTTTTTGAGAATGGTCAAAGCAGCCATGAAACCTTACCATAAATAGGGTTATGGAAAACCTGAAGATCGATAAAAGAACGTCAAAAACGGATCATCCTAGCCAAAGTTTGCTAGATTGAAGTTTTGAATCAAAATTTAAGAGATGCCACGTGTCCCTCTGTAAATGGGTCGCCCACACTTAGCCGATTCTTTCCCTGAATTTCGGTAACCGAACCAGTGTTTTTGACCTAACTTATACGGCTAAACTTCTTCATCTTTCCATATTTTTTAATGCCGCTTCTTTGTTGTCTTCTCCTACATTCCCTCTAAACAAACTATAACTCATCAAACCCTAACTCCTTCTGATCAACCGGAAAATCGAGTCAAAGTAGCCAACCTTGCGAAACCTGTTTCCGAATTCGATCTCTTCGTTTCAGGTAACTTGCGTTGATCATAACTTCTTCGTTACCCCAACCAAAAATTCGATTTCTTTAGCTCGTTGTAAAGATCTCTATTCCCTCTACAATTTCATGTTTATGCCCAAGTCGATTCGTAACCAGTTGGCGATATAGAGGTCTAAAGTTTCGGTCTCGCCAGCACTAAAAATAACACCGAAACAGAGAGGTAAACTCGCGATTTGCGACTTCAATTTCTTTCTGTATAGTGCGAGTTAGGTTTAGTTCTTGCTATCAATACGTAGATCTAAGTTTGCTCTTCCAATGAGCCTTTTACTGAATCCCAAACCTTAATAAGGTGGTTTAAATATAAATAATAAATTAAGACTAAAAAGAGTCTTAGAAATATTAGTAAACAATTTAATAAATAGTAAATATAATTAATTGCCTAAAATGAAAATTGTCGTATAATGAGTTTTGAATGGCTAAATGACCATCAATACTCTTTTATTAATATGTGTACTATTTAGTATCACATTTGGAAGTTTAAATTAATAAGAAATAAATATTTCACTTTTATGTGTTTTGTTATAGTGAATAGTGACTAAAATAAGCTAGTTTGTAACATATATTAACATGTGTAATTTAATTGAGCAATAAAGACTAGTAACCCCTTGTAATTAAAAGGGAGTCGGTTTGCTGTGGTGTGTCGACACCCTTGCTTACTGATTGAACAATAAGTGAGCAAGTAAATGAGTAGTTTAATAAGGCACTATTTGCTTTTCTACTTCCCTTACGTAGATAACTAATATCTACTAAAAGCAACTACAATATCCTCATCATTCTCTCTTTCCTTACTATCTCACGTAGCCTCCTCTTCCTGCTCTCTTCACGACGAACAGCACACCACAAACATGCAACTTCAATTTGTAACTTCTTACTCACTTGTCCAAATCTAAAACCGAGACCACCGATCTCTTAGTTTCTTCAAGCTCTTCGACGTAGTCCTTTCAAATCTTCAAGAGCTCCACTTTGGTGCCAAGAGGAATCTCCATGGAAGGAGCTTGAGTCCATCTTCTTACGTATTATCTTCTCCTTTGCTTCAAGGTATGGAAACTCAAAGAAAATGGTGTTTCCTCTACGTTTTATGTTAACCAAAGGTAGCTTAAAATCCCTTTGGAAATAACCTACGTTGTCTGTACAAACTACCTAAAGAGCCAATGGTTATGACTTAGAAAAATGTTCTCAAAGACTAGTAAAAAACATACGAACTGCTGTTTGTATTTGCAGGTGAGAGGCAAATATATTGTGGGAAATTCAGTGTTTAAGATTTATGCAATTTAAATTGTGCACTACGTTGTTATGTGGTGTATATTTGGGTGAAATTTTGAGTATAAGGGTGTACTGGGAAGTTTATATATCTGATAGGTGAAGAGAACTTGCGCAGCAGAGCATGAAAAACCAGTACGTCGTTTCTGTAAGTTTGGTCCGGGACCTAGGTCTTGGTTTGTCCCGGACCATATCAAAATCAGTCCGAGATTATACGTGGTCGTAGGTCCGGGACTTAGTCCTATGTAAGGGCCCGGACCAACCCCTAAAATAATACCGTGAGATTTCATTTGGCTAGGTCCGGGACTTGGCTCTTGTACAAGGACCCGGACCAACCTGTTAAAATTACCGAGGGATTTGCTTAGAATGGTCCGGGACTTAGGACTGAAGTCCCGGACCACCCCATTAAATAACCGAGAGTTTGTATAGGTCCGGGACCTAAGTTAGGGACCAAGTCCCGGACCACTACGTAAATTTGGTTTAAGTTAAACGATGTCTAAAGGGGGATAAGTAAGAGGTTGTTATGGAGTTATATAAGTCAGTTAGGAGAGTTATAATGACATTTTAAAAGGTGGGAAGTTAAAAAAATGTGGAAAAAATAACTAGAAATGTGAAGTAGTTAATGTTAACGGTGAACTAGTACGTTAATTGACCGACGTTACTAAATGTGTTTAGGATTCTCTCAAGGTGGGAACGAGTCGAGGCAAGGACCGAGGTATGGTTTTCTTGCAGTCTGTTGCCTACCGGTTTACACCGGCTTGGATGTGTTTGCTTTTCTGTGTGTTACGACCTTATAAGACTAAGACATGAAAGAGTTTACAGTTGTTATATATTATGATGTTTATGTTGTGACTCCTTTCCTTGGTGTGTCTAACCAGACCTAAACACTTGTTCGTGTGTGACTTAACAAGTTTATTTGTGTATCACTAACAAGTGCTAACCGGGGAATTGAGGAGTCCGGTCATGTTCCGGCCACGCGTGTGATGGATGGGAGTCGATGTCTATCCGGTTCGACTCTCTTGGTGTATGTATAGGTTGTATTCCAATTTGGTTTCAACTTTCCCTTAGCTTATCCAAAGCTAGTTTACTGACTCACGTCGGGCCACAGGGGCATACGAATGTTGTTTTCGGTGTGCTTGGGATTACTATATCCGACACGCCTTGGGTTTAAGTTAACCGTTCGATATAACTGGACGGTAACGAGGTTGGTAACGAGCTTGGCATGAGATTGGCAATAATCTCTAGGCTCACTGTGTAACTAATTATGGTGGAAGGTTCCTTGTGTGAACCGAATTATGGTGTTATGTATTATTATTGTGCTACGCAATTTCCCTTGCTAAGCTATGTTTATATATGTTGGATGTTTAAAATGAATGCCATGTTATCATGACAATTGGTTGCGCGTATCCCGGTAGCCGATGGGCTGCGCGTTAGCCATACCAGCAAAAGGTTGCTGACCCCCTCTGGGGGCTCCATATTTTATTTACAGGATGAGGATCGAAGAAGCGGAGTGGCTCTAGATCCTAGGTGTGAATACTTTTGGTATCTGTATAATAACCCGGGATGCGCCTGTGCTCCCGTAGTGTTGTTTATTTGGTACTGTTGTTTACAGTGACAGGTGTTTAAGGTTACAGTTGGTATGTAAGATAAATACTCGGTATGGTTTGGTTATGTTTATGTGTGGATGTTAGGACCTATGCTCGGGAGTCTGATCATCAGACCGATACACTTGTATTTATTCTGCCTAGTTAACCACGTGGGTGGTTAACGGCGTTGTAGCACCATAGTGTTTAGTTGTTGTTTAGTTGTTTGTTTCCGCTGCGAATTTCGGTAGTTGGTAAGTGCGTTGTAGGGGTGTTACAAAAAGTGGTATCAGAGCGAAGTATCGCTCTGATAGAATACCGAGCTAGAAACATACCGAGTTAGGAAACCCAACCCTAGCTACTAGGTGAACAGATTGGGAAGGTTAACCACTAACTAAGTGTGGAATTAGCTTGTTGTTGGAAAGATGTTACCACCGTTGGATTGGTAAGTGTGCAGGCATAGTGCTAATGAAATGTTCATGTGAATTCAGATGTCAGGTAGACCACGAGGTAGAGGCCGCGGGCGCGGTACTGGAGATGAGGGTGACCAGGGCGATGACACTACGGCACAGACCATGGCTGAGGCAGTAGCAGCCGCCGTTGCCCAGATGGTACCCCAGTTGGTTACTGCGATGCAGCAGGGGCAACAGCCCGGTGTTCAGCCACCACCACCACCGCCACGAGAGACCAATTGGGTCAAGGCGTTGGCTGATTTGAGACCGTCGTCATTCAATGGGGAGACCGACCCTAGTAAGCTGGAGGCGTACATCTCCGGGCTGGAGACCGCCTACGAGACCTTGGCAGTACCTGCTGAAGCTAAGGTCCGTCTTGCCGCTTACTACCTGAAGGGTTCGGCACAGAGTTGGTGGAAGCTTGTGAAGGAGGATAGGATGGCTGATCCTGCGTTTGGTTGGAGGGAGTACACGGCTCTACTGCGAGCTAAGTATTACCCTGTTCATGTACAAGAGGCCAAGCGCCTCGAGCTGGATAGTCTGAGGCAGGGGGATAAGATGTCGGTTGATGACTACTACACCGCATTCACTGACCTTATCCACTTGTTACCGGACCTTGGATATTCGAACCGGGTGCTGGTGAACCGGTTCTACAATGGTCTTAGCCACCGTCTCCGCTACGGGATGGGGCCAGTTGAGTATACTACCTTGCAGGTAATTAAATAGTGTTGTGAATCAGTTTTACTTAAGGAACGTTATGGGTTGGTGAGTTTTGTTTGCGGGGCATGGCTGACATCCTAAATTCAGGAGTGCTATCATGCCGCTGCTAAGGTTGAGATTACCGTCCGTCTGAGGGACGAGGAGAATGCGCACAAGCGCAAGGTCACGAACGAGGGTCAGGGTCAGCAAGGGTATGGGGGAGGAAAGAAAAAGAAATACTACCCTCAGCCCCAGAAGAGTCAGTACCAGGGTGACAAGGGCCAAGCCCAGACCACCACAGCCGACGAGCCACTGAAGCTCACATATGCGTATGCAGCAAAGCCTCTACGCTCCTACCCGCCTAAGGGTAATTGACTAACCATGTGAAACAAGTTGAAATATATGTTGTTAAGATGTGAGGTGAGTAATGATTGTGTATTGTTATAGCAGATAGCGCGGGCTCTGGACCGGAGCGCCACTTTTACTGTAAGTGGTGCAATGGAGACCACCCCGGCAAGGACTGCAAGGGGAACGACGTGCAGTGTCGTTACTGCCAGAAGATGGGGCACCGCGAGTTTGAGTGCTGGCAGAACCCTAATGGTAGGAACTATAAGCCAAAGGGGCAGTGGAAGGGTAAGACTACCGCGACCACCGAAAGCCCGAAGGCGATCATGCAGCAGCCCTCTGACAAGAAGTACACTGAATCCCAGAAGGGGAAGGGTACAGGGACCGGCAAGGCCGCCCTGAATGTAGTGGACCGGTCTGAGGCACCAGGACCCTCTTCTAGACCAGGTACCACCTAAACTGTTAAGTGAAAAGTGATTGCTTACCGCATTTCATGCATGAGTGTTGTGTTAGTGAGTCTAATGTACAATCACCTAAGTAGTGAATTAAAGAATAATGTGAAATGAAACCTTAGGAACCTTCTATATCTGTTATCCAATCCCGCCCACACCGAACCCTGAAGAGACAGCCATCAGCATCACCGAATTCCCACTGGAGCAATGTCAGGTCATCCAGCCAGGTATGATACTCTTAAATGGATACCTGACACCGGAAGCACAAATCCACATCATCAGGCGATGCAACGAACTTGGAGCAGCACCAGGAGGTTTCTACACACCCGAGTACCCGAGTGGTTCGAAGATGAAGCTGAAGATGATGTGCATGGGTAAGGACTGGAATCCTTACACCAAGTCATATCAAGAAGTGCGAGCTGAAGATGAAGCAACTGTACCAGGTATACCTGAGGAGTTCCTTACGGTTGTTAATCACGCCGTGGGAATTGCTCAGCAAGTTGAATCGGAACCGATTCCGAATGTTAAGGCAGATCTTTGTGTTGTGAACTTCTACCAGAAAGGTGGACGGTTGGGATTACACCAAGATAAGGACGAGTCACCCGAGTCTCTAAGTAAGGGAGTACCCGTGGTGTCTTGGTCCATTGGTGATACCGCAGTGTTTATATATGGCGAGCAGAAGCGTGGTGACCTCGCAAGGAAGTTAGTGTTGAAATCAGGTGATGTGTTAATTATGGGTGGACAATCAAGGATGTTATACCACGGTATCAAGAAGATCAAACTGAATACCGCACCATCAGTAGTGGTAAATGCCACACATCTGAAACCCGGACGTTTGAATTTGACTTTCAGGCAGTTTTAGCCTTGTGTAATCATGTAACGTATTAAGCCAGTTGTATGCTAAGGAAGCTATGTTTAGCCATGTCTGCAATGTAAACCAACTTATGGTGTAAGGAGTGTGTTATGAATAAGAGACGTTGTTTTGAAGTATGTCCAACGTGTTACTGTATACTTATGAGTTTGCAAATGAATTAGGCTGTGCACACGGAACGGGAGGTATGCTGAGTGTCTGCAATAAGGCAGAAGCCAGCAAGAGCGGCACAATCCTCACCGGTACCTTTCCAGTGAATGGCGTGGATGCATCGGTCTTGTTCGACTCTGGAGCCTCACATACATTTATTTCGCTATCATTTGCGAAGAGGCTGGGGTTAGACGGTGAAGAGATGCCAGACTTTGTAGTCACTCTCCCGTCGAAAGAGCGGATCAGGTGTACCCGCTACTACCGAGATGTTGTTATCGTATCAGGGAGGAAGAGTTTCCGATCGACTTGATAGAGTTCGACGGACTTGGTTTTGATGTGATTATCGGGATGAACTGGTTGGAGCGGTACAAGGGTAGAATCCTATGTGCCGAGCATCGTCTGCTTCTTCGGAGTCCATCTGGGGTTACTATATCATACCGCCAGAGGCCCAGGGAGCCTTCGACACAGATCATCACCGCCATGGCCATGTATCGTGAGATACGACGAGGGAATGATACCTCTGCTATGTCCAGGACATAGAGAGAGACCCTGAGTTTAGCCCAGATGTGCCGGTAGTCTCGGAGTTTCCTGATGTATTTCCTAAGGAACTGCCGGGCATGCCGCCAGCACGGGAGGTTGAGTTTGAGATTGATTTGATTCCAGGCACCGGGCCTATTGCGAAGGCACCTTATCGTATGGCTCCAGCAGAGATGACTGAGCTCAAGGAGCAGCTGAGAGACCTACTCGACAAGGGCTTTATCGCCCTAGTGTTTCACCATGGGGAGCGCCGGTCCTCTTCGTGAAGAAGAAGGACGGTAGCCTCCGCCTTTGTATTGACTATCGAGAGCTGAATGCAGTTACGGTGAAGAACCGTTATCCTTTACCACGCATCGACGACTATTTGATCAGTTGAGAGGAGCATCAGTGTTCTCAAGATAGATTTACGATCCGGTATCATCAGATTGCAGTCAAGGACAGTGATATTGAGAAAACAGCGTTCAGAACCAGATATGGACACTATGAGTTTACGGTTATGCCATTTGGTTTATCCAATGCACCAGCTAAGTTCATGGACCTGATGAACCGTTTGTTCCAAGATCAGTTGGACAAATCAGTGGTAGTCTTCATCGATGACATACTTGTGTATTCGAAATCAGAGGTGAGCATGAAAGCACCTAAGAGATGTGTTGCAAATACTGAGAAAGAATCAGTTGTATGCGAAATTTTCTAAGTGTGAATTTTGGTTGAACCAAGTTTCTTTCTTGGTCATGTGATTCTGAAGCCGGGATCGCTGTGGATCCGGCAAAGATAGATGCTGTGCGCACCTGGCCTAGGCCGAAGACAGTTACCGATATTAGGAGCTTCCTCGGTCTGGCAGGTTATTATAGGAGATTTGTGAGGGACTTCTCCAGTATCTCGAAGCCGATGACTTCCTTGATGAAAAAGGATGCACCATTCGAGTGGACAGCCGACTGTGATTTCTTTTCAGAAGCTCAAGGATGCTCTGACATCTGCACCAGTCCTGACTATACCAGACGGTCCAGATGGTTTTGAGGTTTATTGCGACGCATCAGGCAGAGGTATGGGTTGTGTGTTGATGCAACACGGGAAGGTCGTAGCGTACGCCTCCCGACAGCTGAAGAAGCATGAAGAGAACTACCCTACCCACGATCTAGAATTGGGTGCCATTGTCTTCGCATTGAAGATATGGCGACATCACTTGTATGGGGTAAGTGTGACAATTTATTCTGACCACAAGAGTTTAAAATACTTGTTCACTCAGAAAGAGTTGAACATGAGGCAAAGAAGGTGGGTTGAATTCTTAAATGATTATGACATCGATTTACAGTACAAGGAAGGTAAGGCGAATGTGGTAGCTGACGCACTGAGTCGCCGAGCACACTCTCTCCATTCGCTAGTCTCTCATACTAGCTTGGTTGAAGAGGTGCGGAGTGCTCAGATGACGGATCAGTATATGGTGGAGATTAGACAGAAGCTTATTGATGGCACATTCGAGGGTCAGAAGTACGACTTCAGACTCCACGATGATGACCTGATTAGGCTTAATGGCCGACTGTGTATACCGAGGAGTAGCGCTGACCTGAAGGAGCGCATACTCAGTGAATCCCATAGTTCTACGACTTCGATTCACCCTGGAGCTTCAAAGATGTATAGGGTATGAAACGTTATTTTTGGTGGGCTGGAATGAAAAGGATGTAATGATTATGTGTTGAGGTGTCTCACTTGTCAGAAGGTCAAGTTTGAGCACCGAAGGCCTGGTGTATGGTGCAGCCAATGCCAGTGCCTGAGTGGAAGTTTCATGACATTTCTATGGACTTTGTAGTAGGGCTTCCGCCTACAAGGGGAGGTCTGAATATGATTTGGGTTATTGTAGACCGACTGACCAAGGTGGCTCGATTCATACCGATGAAAGACACCTGGAAAGTGGCTAAGCTTGCAGAGCTCTTCGACAGGGAAATTGTTAGACATCATGGTGTACCAAAGACGATTGTATCGGACAGAGATACCAGATTCTTATCGAGGTATTGGAGGTCCACACGAGAAGCACTGGGTACAGAACTGAAATTGAGTACGGCGTTTCACCCACAGACAGATGGTCAGAGTGAGCGCACCATCCAGACACTTGAGGATATGTTACGTGCATGTGCACTTGACTTTCAGACCAGCTGGATTGATAAGTTACATCTGATCGAGTTTAGTTACAACAACAGTTACCATGCTTCGATCAAGATGTCTCCCTTCCAGGCATTGTACGGTAGACCATGCCGCACGCCTTTATGCTGGGATGAGTCGAGTGAGACGGTCATTATAGGACCAGAGTATCTGGAACAGGTTCAGGCAGAAGTTCGCCAGATCCGGGCTAACATGAAGGCAGCTCAGGATAGACAGAAGTCGTACGCTGATGTGCGCAGACGTGACCTGGAGTTCGCTGTAGGCGATCAGGTATTTCTTAGGGTATCCCCCATGAAGGGAGTGTTTCGTTTTGGCCAGAAAGGCAAGTTGAGCCCAAAATATGTGGGGCCTTATGTTGTGACGGAGCGGATAGGACCAGTAGCTTACAGACTTGATTTACCTGCTGAGCTGGGCAAGGTACATGATGTATTTCATGTGTCCCAGTTGAAGAAGTATATGTCTCATCCGTCTCATGTACTTCAGCCTGAGAGGCTAACCTTAGAGCCGACCATGCGATCAGTGGAGACTCCCGTACGGATTCTGGATACTAAGACTCGAGACACTCGCCATAAGTCCGTGAGACTGGTGAAGGTCCTCTGGTCTAACCAGGACGTCGAGGAGGCCACTTGGGAGCTGGAAGATAAGATGAAGGCGAAGTACCCGTTGTTGTTTACTTCATAGAGTTTTGTATGTGTAGGGTACGGGGCGTACCCCTTTTAAGGGGGGTAGAGCCGTTTCGGTTATGAATGCATTCGACATGTATTATATACATTGTCTATGTTATGTTACAGACCTTAGAGTCTGAATGGTATTATGTTGTTTGGACCTTAAGTCCGTGGTTATGTAAGCATGATGGTAATGTTGGTAATGTTGTTTCTGGAGGTATTGTTTTATAATCTTTCCCCGTGTTCTTATGTTTAGAAATGAGGGAAGTATGAACTTTGGGGACAAAGTTCTTTTAAGGGGGGTAGATTGAAATACCCCAAATCTTAATAAGTGGTTTAAATATTAAATAATAAATTAATAAGACTAAAAAGAGTCTTAGAAATATTAGTAAACAATTTAATAAATAGTAAATATAATTAATTGCCTAAAATGAAAATTGTCGTATAAATGAGTTTGAATGGCTAAATGACCATCAATACTCTTTTATTAATATGTGTACTATTTAGTATCACATTTGGAAGTTTAAATTAATAAGAAATAAATATTTCACTTTTATGTGTTTTTGTTATAGTGAATAGTGACTAAAATAAGCTAGTTTGTAACTATATTAACATGTGTAATTAATTGAGCAATAAAGACTAGTAACCCCTTGTATTTAAAAGGGAGTCGGTTCTGCATGTGGTGTGTCGACCCCTTGCTTACTGATTGATCAAATAAGTGAGCAAGTAATGAGTAGTTTAATAAGCACTATTTGCTTTTCTACTTCCCTTACGTAGATAACTAATATCTACTAAAAGCAACTACAATCATTCACTCTCTCATTTCCTTACTATCTCGTAGCCTCCTCTTCGCTGCTCTCCTTCACGACCGAACAGCACCACAAACATACAACTTCAATTTTTGTAACTTCTTGCTCACTTGTCCAAATCTAAAACCGAGACCACCGATCTCTTAGTTTCTTCAAGCTCTTCGACGTAGTCCTTTCAAATCTTCAAGAGCTCCACTTTGGTGCCAAGAGGAATCTCCATGGAAGGAGCTTGAGGCCATCTTCTTACGTATTGTTCTTCTCCTTTGCTTCAAGGTATGGAAACTCAAAGAAAATGGTGTTTCCTCTACGTTTTATGTTAACCAAAGGTAGCTTAAAATCCCTTTGGAAATAAACCTACGTTGTCTGTACAAACTACCTAAAGAGCCAATGGTTATGACTTAGAAAAATGTTCTCAAAAGACTAGTAAAAAAACATACGAACTGCTGTTTGTATTTGCAGGTGAGAGGCAAATATATTGTGGGAAATTCAGTGTTTAAGATTTATGCAATTTAAATTGTGCACTACGTTGTTATGTGGTGTATATTTGGGTGAAATTTTGAGTATAAGGGTGTACTGGGAAGTTTATATATCTGATAGGTGAAGAGAACTTGCGCAGCAGAGCATAAAAATACCAGTACGTCGTTTCTGTAAGTTTGGTCCGGGACCTAGGTCTTGGTTTGTGTCCCGGACCATATATCAAAATCAGTCCGAGAATTATACGTGGTCGTAGGTCCGGGACTTAGTCCATATGTAAGGGCCCGGACCAACCCCTAAAAAATACCGTGAGATTTCATTTGGCTTTCGGTCCGGGACTTGGCTCTTGTACAAGGACCCGGACCAACCTGTTAAAATTACCGAGAGAATTTGCTTAGAATGGTCCGGGACTTAGGACCTGGGTGAAGTCCCGGACCACCCCATTAAAAGTAACCGAGGGGATTTGTTAAGTATAGGTCCGGGACCTAAGTAAGGGACTAAGTCCCGGACCACTACGTAAATTTGGTTTTAAGTCATTAAACGATGTCTAAAGGTGGGGATAAGTAAGAGGTGATGTTATGGAGTTATATAAGTCATGTTAGGAGAGTTATAATGACATTTTAAAAGGTGGGAAGTTAAAATAAATGTGGGAAAGAAATAACTAGAAATGTGAAGTAGTTAATGTTAACTGAACTGGTACGTTAATTGACCGACGTTACTAAATGTGTTTAGGATTCTCTCAAGGTGGGAACGAGTCGAGGCAAGGACCGAGGTATGGTTTTCTTGCAGTCTGTTGCCTACCGGTTTACACCGGCTTGGATGCTGTTTGCTTTTCTGTGTGTTACGACCTTATAAGACTAAGACGTGGAAAGAGTTTACAGTTGTTTATATTATGATGTTATGTTGTTGTGACTCCTTTCCTTGGTGTGTCTAACCAGACCTAAACACTTGTTCGTGTGTGACTTAACGAGTTTATTTGTGTGATCACTAACAAGTGCTAACCGGGGAATTGAGGAGTCCGGTCATGTTCCGGCCACGCGTGTGATGGATGGGAGTCGATATCTATCCGGTTCGACTCTCTTGGTGTATGTATAGGTTTATTCCAATTTGGTTTCAACTTTCCCTTAGCTTATCCAAAGCTAGTTTACTGACTCACGTCGGGCCACAGGGGCATACGAATGTTGTTTTCGGTGTGCTTGGATTACTATATCCGACACGCCTTGGGTTTAAGTTAACCGTTCGATATAACTGGACGGTAACGAGGTTGGTAACGAGCTTAGCATGAGATTGGCAATAATCTCTAGGCTCACTTTGTATACTAACCATGGTGGAAGGTTCCTTGTGTGAACCGAAATATGGTGTTATGTATTATTATTGTGCTACGCAATTTCCCTTGCTAAGCTATGTTATATATATGTTGGATGTTTAAAATGAATGCCATGTTATCATGACAATTGGTTGCGCGTATCCCGGTAGCCGATGGGCTGCGCGTTAACCATACCAGCAAAAGGTTGCTGACCCCCTCTGGGGGCTCCATATTTTATTTACAGGATGAGGATCGAAGAAGCGGAGTGGCTCTAGATCCTAGGCTGCTGAAGTACTTTTGGTATCTGTATAATAAACCCGGGATGCGCCTGTGCTCCCGTAGTGTTGTTTATTTTGGTACTGTTGTTTACAGTGACAGGTGTTTAAGGTTACAGTTGGTATGTAAGATAAATACTCGGTATGGTTTGGTTATGTTTATGTGTGGATGTTAGGACCTATGCTCGGGAGTCTGATCATCAGACCGATACACTTGTAATTATTCTGCCTAGTTAACCACGTGGGTGGTTAACGGCGTTGTAGCACCATAGTGTTTAGTTGTTGTTTAGTTGTTTGTTTCCGCTGCGAATTTCAGTAGTTGGTAAGTGCGTTGTAGGGGTGTTACATTTACACATAGTCTAACTCGTTTTGTACTGCTAGTTATAGATCCTCAAAGTTGGCACCACGAACTGCTTAAAGTTCGAGTTTTTCCCAGTTTTCCGAATTGGAATTCACACAATTCGCACAATCCGGTGAGTCTCCGATCAAATTGCTCCGATATTGTGGTTCGTAGTCATGTTTTCGATCTAACCCATGTCTCAATTTAGTCAATTACGTGATAGATTAGGAGAATTTGTATGAATTGCATTCGAATTTAATTTTGTACCGAAATAAACCCTAACTCTCAAATCGATTTCGAATCTTGATATATACTGCATTATAATTGGGGAAACCGGTACCAATAGAACCGAAATTTGATTACGAAACTATAGAAACAAGAATCATTCAATTTGGTTCTATGAGTTGAGAGAAAAGATCGATTTAGTACTCGGTTCCGTTCTGGGGTTGCTGAAGAACTTGGGCGATGTCGGCCGTCCGATCGTAGTTAAAAGAAACGGACGGCCGAGATTAAAACGTTTAAGTTTAAGTGTCTAAGTTTTTATATTAATTTCAGAAATAAACCCTAACTTGTTGAATCTATTTAAATGCCTTCCCGAATGTATTTTGGCACGAAATTTTAACCACAGATTCCTTGTTAAATCTAGTTTATTCTGATATAAATTAATATGGGTTTTGAGTTTTTAAACGTAAGTTATGATTTTTGCAAGTTACGGGTTTTCTGGAATTATTTGGCCAAATTAAAAAGATATTTTTATGAAATAAAAATTTTATAATATGTCTAAAATGTTATAGTTACTGTATATTAAATTAGGGAATTTTTGGGCAATGGTAAAAGGTTTTAAAAATTGTGTTTATGAGTTTTTCATAGGAATAACCTATAATATAAGGTTTTTAATGTAACCAAAAATTAAAGTATGGTTTGTTAATTAACTTTTAAGCTGGGGAAAAATAAGGGAAATTAAATTAACATTTTATAACAGTAAGTTTATAAATGTTTTTGTATTAGCTTTTAAGAGAAGTGAAATTATGTACATATATGTATATATACTTACTTAAGTAGAAACTTATATAAATTAAGGAATTTAATTATCCTACATTTTATTTACTATATTATATGGAAGTTAATATTTTTAATTAAACTAAGGAATATATATATATTTACACATATATGTAAAAGAAATAAAATAGTAACTTAGGTTAAATCAAGGAGCTAAATTAATCTACACTTATATTAATTATATAATATGGTAGTTAATATACTTAATTGAAACTAAGGAAAATACTTTATTTTATTAACCATATTTTGGATGTAGGTGTGTGTAAAAGTTAATATAAATAATTAAATACAATAAAACTACATAAATAATTTTTTGTACAAATCCTAGTATATATAAATATATACACAGTAAACATAATAAAATTAAATACCTTATAGGAAATATAATACGAAGGAATTAATATGTTAAACTAAACCTCTCTGCATAATACTAATAGAAGAATATTATATGAGGCGGTATTAAATTATAGTTATGTATTAGGCTTAAGAATTACCTTTGAGTTTCTAAGGTTTATATATAACCATATTAGAATGTATGTATAGTATTATTTATCAGTAACCAGGATGTAAATCTAAAATTGTGATTAAGTGATTAATAAGTTAAAACTTAGGAAAAATTGTGATTAGATTACATAAAATGTTGCACAAATAGATCTTATTCTATAATTAATGATAAACAAATGTAGTATGATTACATCTAAATATTCTTAATATATAAACCATAATAAATAAGTAAAATACTTTTACATCTAAATGTGAGGTGGATTAGTAAGTCTAGATTTAATCATTTCTTAACATTTATGGTATTGGAATATAACTTAATGTTTTAAGATAAATCATTAAAAGGGTTATGATATAAAACTATATTAAACTATGATTTGGAAATTTATCTAAATAATAATCCTTAAGTTTCCTGGCATTAGATAAGCCATATGAAATACATTTATTACCAATACTTAGGATGTGAGTTTACAGTTAAGTGAGGTATTTGGTAGTTAGAATTTATAGAAGGTTTATAAATAGGAATTTGATACTTAAAACCTTTGAACCTTTGTCAGATAAAACTAAGTTACATCAGATATTATATTGATATACTTTACGGTAATGGGAATAATGTTAGGTTATTTGAATATAAATAAGAGAATTTTCATAGTAGATTATCTTATTAAATAATTAACAATTTCACTTACGAACCCGAATTTGATTCTTTGATAAATTCTACTCTATGTAGATATATTGTCCATCCTAAATACAATAAAGGAAATTTATTTATTAGGTTTTCCTTTGAAACCTTAGGTTTTGTAAAACAATTTAACACGTATTTAAGGCTTAAGTTTATTGAAGTTTGGTACAAAAGGATTATACATAGTCTATAGTGAATGGGTGTAAAAATAAAATGTTTAGGAGATTAAAGGTAAGTAAGAATACGTAAAAATATATTTAAACACCTTATTATATAAGTAATAATTAAGCTAATGTACCTTGTGAATACTAAATGTAAGTTCGATAGTCTAAGTTAACTATAATATAGTTGTTTCAAGATGAAAAGTAATTTAACATCTTATGTCAAGATTATTAGCTGGATGTAATAAAAAGTCTTTCTGGACTAAAGATAAGATAAATGAGCTAGTAGTCAATTAGGTTATGATATAATGCGTCTACAACACTGTGGTTCCAATATACAAGATGTAGATCTTAATTAAGTTAAGGGGAAAACTTAATCCCAATGGATTATCTAGTAGATATTGATAAAATACATAATCATTACATTGTGAATTAATAGTATAGTATTCTAAGATAAACCTATTGTAGGTCGTGAGACGATGTTATTCTAAAGTAAGAGTAAAAGTATTGAGCTTAAGAATTGTTATTGAAATTCTAAGATTGATTGAATAACATATAATGCACTTATGTTATAAAGGTCTTTAATGTGAGGATTGTGGTTAAATATGAATTAAGTGGATAGGAGTGGACAGTTAGCAGGTGTTAATAAAATACATTCCTAGATCCTACAACCTTGGGCTATACAACGTTCTCAGATAACTCAAAGATTATACATAACATTTAAGTGAGGGCTTAAAAGACAATTGAGACTTAGAAATGAGAGTAAGGAGTTTATTTAAGCTTAACATAGGCTACAAGTGATTGATGATAGACTACCTTTAATATTCTTCAGAGTACTGTTGATTGTTTGCGCAAGTTGGCTAGAACTGCTACAGCGTTACCCAGGTACGATTTCTCGTACTCCGATATGTTTGCTGATTGACTTGTGGAATGTTTTAGAAAACACTATCTGACTTTAAGAGAAATTTCTAAAAGGGAATGGTTGTATGACTAACTCAGCTTGTGTGACAAACTAAGCCTTGAATGTAAAACTCACTTGGGTATTGGTTCCTTCTACTTGGTTACCCCGTTAGACATTGGCTGCTTAGGGTTTACGCTTCTGCACTATGTAGGACTGAGTGTTTTGGTATTGCTCTGGGTAGTTGGTGATCTAGTGGGAATTTGGAAAAAAGGTCAATCTTGGAAATCTTTCTTTTGACTCTGGATATCATTTCATCCATGAGCTGGTTCTTGATGTTTCGACGTGCGCGCATCTTCAATGGTAATAGTGAGGGGCTGTATATCCCCTGTCCCAGAAAGGGACGTGATAGACAGTGAGGGGCTGTATATCCCCTGTCCTTAGTGGACGTGATAGATAGTGAGGGGCTGTATATCCCCTGTCCTTAGTGGACGTGATAGACAGTGAGGGGCTGTATATCCCATGTCCTTGGTGGACGTGATAAACAGTGAGGGGCTGTATATCCCCTGTCCTTAGTGGACGTGATTGGCGGTGGGGGCCATCTCTCCTAGTTAAAATTATTCCATTCTTGAGTTATTGGTTCTTGGATCTATTTAATCGTTCCTAGTCCTTTGTGACTATCTGAGTTTTTCTACTCCTAACGGGTATTGGGATTAACTGAGGAAATGGATGTTCTGTAACACCCCTACCATTAATACAGTGCTTACCGTCCAATTTCCTTACATATCAGATACACGCAGCGGATATATGCTTACATACAATGGGTGATACAATGCCGTTAGTCACCCACGTGACTAACAAGGCTACTACTTCTACATATAGCATCGGTCTGATGGACCGGAATCCCGAGTACTACGAGTCTACAATACATTCTCCGTTTACCAAATACTACTACAATCTTCATTCAATACAATACTCCAAGTACAATACAGTATAATCTACATACCGAGTTTACTAGGTTCCTTATACAAGTATAATACCTCTTCCAGTTCATACATACTCACTAAGAGACTACTTACTACCCATTCCTCACAACTACATTACTTTCTAAATACAAGGGGTGTGCTAGTTAATACACCTCTACATTCTGCTACTACTATCCAATGTAGTCACCGGTCTCGTGCCTTGACCACATTCGCTTCGGGTACCTGCACACTAAAAAATGTCCCCCGAAGGGGTCAGCTTTCGCCGAGCATGATAACCGCATACCCCGCGTACTAGTGAGGGTACGCCGACCACTTGGTCGAATACATGCGGTTGATTTCATTCAAACATACATGCATACATCTTATACACAATACAACAATACTTACGCAAGGCATACATACATACACTACATTACATACAAGGAATACAATAAACCATCCAATACATACTTACCTTCTTCCGAAATACACATACTCATTACATACACAATATACAATTCTTGTTAGCTTCATTGGTCCACTCGGGTTAATCGGGTGGAGATTACTCTTTTACTCGTTACTTCATACACATACATACTCATACTCATACTTACTTACGGATCCATACTTACTTACTCTTACTCTTACTCAAGTTAAGTCGTCGGGATCTCCGGCCCTGGGGACTACACCGTCCCACCTCCGGGATTTACTTGACTCACCAATCCGGGATGCTACCCATTTAAGGGATTTGGGCAGCGGACCAGTTTAAGAGTCAGGATTTGCAGCCAACCTCTTGTGACTCCGCATCCTCACGCGTGGCCGAAGCTATATCGGACTTGTACTCATTCCAATTTACTCACTTAAGTTAGGAGTTAGATAGTTAGGAATTAGCACAAGTCAACATCCAAGCCACAATAATACAATACACATATACACATACATACGAGGTACAATACATTACACAAGTACAATACGAGGTTCGAATACCATTCATCATCATTCATATATTTCATGAATTATACAAACTAGTGCTCAAGACAATAAATATCAAGCACAACATAAGTCAAGCACAGGTAAGTGCAATATAGTCCGATTCATGCATTTATCTTATTTAGGTGGTCAAATAAGCACACAAATCGGGGTAACCAGATTAGGATACAGGGCATGAAGAAATCATACCTTTCACCGTTGTACTTGTATCCCAACGTTCCTTCGGTGTTCACAATTCAGATCCTATTATACACATACAACCGAATAATTAATCTAACTATCATTAACTTAATTCGGTTACCCTTACGCTTCCTAACTCATACTTACTAGGTCTTCACATTCCTATACTTACATTTTATTTACTTACTTTTAATTACTTAACAATGGTTTACTTACACATATATGCACGTATGTGTAGGTGGGTATACATATACATATATATATGTATATATACTAGTTATAAGCTTACTGTTTTTTTTTTGGAAGTATAGGGCCGTCCGACCCACCGTCTGACCCAAGCCCTGGGTCGGACCATTCCAGTAAGGTTTTGGTCCTGTCGTCCAAGCTCCGTCCGACCCACGTCCGACTCACCGTCTGGGTCGGACGAAGTCAGAAACTTTGACATTGTAAAAATTTGCATGTCCGACCCATGACCGACTCACGGCTCTGGGTCGGACCATTCCAGAAAGTTTGGTTTTCGTTTCTCAAGCCCCGTCCGACCCACGTCCGACTCACCGACTGGGTCGGACGGAGTCAGAACCTTGCTACAGATTTTATTTTTCTTTCCCAACTTCACCCATTGTTTCCCCAATCTTTTTACAGGAAATCTCACATGTTTAAACACTACCTAGGCCCTTCAAATTGCCTTAGTTCATCCACTTTACATACTTACTAATTCTTACTTGTACAATTTCACTTCCATTCTTTACTTACTTCTCATTCTCATTCTAGCTTGTTTATACTCCTAATGACTCTTACTTATGATTACTTAAGTCTTAAGCAACTTATACAACCATCCCCAAACAAAGCCTTAACTTACAGCCCACTTAAAATTCCTCTCGGGTGAAATTTGGTGTTGGTCCGGGACCTTGTACACAAGGTAGTCCCGGACCATGAGTAGCTAACTCTCGAATTGATTTTTGTTATGGTCCGGGACCTTGTACATGGGGTAAGTCCCGGACCAGGCGTTTTGGGAAACTCTCGGATTGATTTTGGATAGTGGCCCGGGACCTTATACCAGAGGTAAGTCCCGGACCGATAATGAATTTGTACTCTCGGCTACTTTGGATGGTTGGTCCGGGACTTAACACAAGGCCTAAGTCCCGGCCCAGTAGTGGTCTGCTACGAATTGCATTTTTCTTCTTGCTCTGTTTCGTTCTCTTCTTCTTCTAATCACTTCCTAATGGTTTCTAATCTTAATATTACATGTTTAACTACTTATCCAAGCATCTAACTCACCTAAATCCCTCACCAAAATCAATTCCCTCAACCTACTGCTATCTCACCATTTCCACTGTTTCATTCTTTTCTTCCTTTCTGTTGCAGAGTTCGAGCTGCTGCTGCTTTCTTTCTTTCTTTCACAAATGTTACCAGCTCCTAAGCAAGATAGTTTCCTCTCTAAATTTTCACATGGTGTCCCCTAAAACTTAAGGTTTTCACACATTCATTTGCTCACACATGAAAACTCATTCAACCTGCATCAGTTTATATATGTATATGCATTCAGATGCAAACTCACGTTTACAACAGCTCACCATTTGTTTCTTTGACAGATTCTAACTTATCTACACAACTAATGTTATCAATACCATTATGCTCATCTGTTTATACGGTTACAGTAGGTTTTCATTTGTTAAACAATATACCTATACATACACACACATGCATTGCTCACGGCTGAACAGAGGTGAATCCTTACCTTGTTCTTGCTTTTGTTTTGTTTTCCTTCCTTTCCTTCTTTCTTCTTCCTTCCTCTCTTTCTCCCCGGTTTCAGTACTTCACAAATCTAATATCATAACACATACATACCCACAAATTCAATACCAAAAACTAACCCTAACCTTATTTACGTTTAAATGTAAGGTTTAGGGTTTAGAATTTCCTTTACCTCTCAAGGGTGCAAACAAAGCTTGGAGTGGTTCAAGAACAAGATTCCAACTCCACCAATGAGGCAAAAATCGGCTAGAACACAAGGAGTAAACAAGAGTTTTAGCTCAAATTTCGTTTTGCCTTTGAGGCTAGAAAAAGATGGAGTTTTTGAGAATGTTTTTACCTTACAAGAACAAGGAGAAGGAGGGCCTTCTAATGGTAGTCTTGAAGCTCCAAATGGGGTATACCCATGAAAAAAAATGCTCTTTTCTGGATTTTGAAAAGAGAGAATTGTTGCTCTTGATGAGAGGAAGACAATGGTATACTTTTTTATAATTTTTGGAAGAGTTTTGGGGGAGTTACAAAGGAGAGAAGGTGGTATTGTGTGAGGGTTTCTAATTCTCCATGGCTGTTCGGTGGGGAGCAACCAGAGAAAGAAAGAAAGGAAAATCAGAGAGGGGAAGGAGGTGCTGTACGTGAAGAAGGGAATGAGGGTAGGAGAGAGAGAATAAAGGTGAGGTGAGTGTTTACTTAATTATCTTTGTCTTTTGTAAATAGAGGGGAGTGTGAGGGGAGGGTCCGATCGGACACACACACACATAACACTTTTACTTTTTTTTTTGTTTTCAAAGTGGACACATAACTCTTGGTTATTTATGTTTCTACCCCACAACTTCCCGTTTCTGACAGTTTTTACTAATCTCTCGTTTTATTGATTTTATTGGTCCTAAAGCTTCACTAATATTTATTAATGATCATTTAGTTGACCAAAATTGTTACGAGTCTATTTGACCCGCTTAATGTCACGTTTTCCCGGTTACCTCGAAAACGCGCTTTAATGTTCATTAGTGTTTTTAATCCATTTTGAGGATCCGTTTTCTTCGGGATTTGTTCCCTCATATTTATTTAGACTTAATTAAGCCTTTAGAATCCTTATAATACGCTAACCGAGGTCTCATACCTCCTATGGTTATTTAACGCTTATTTAGCGTTTTTCGCTTTTAAAGCGTTTCTTTATTTCTTTTGGATTTATTTTCCCTTACAAATACTTCTTAACCATTATTAGGCTCTTAAATACCTATTAGGATAATTTAATCGCCATATTTAAGGTCGGGGTATTTCAATCTACCCCCCTTAAGAACTTTGTCCTCAAAGTTGTTCGAGGTTATAAGTTTACAATGCTTACTCATTCTTACATGTCTAATACTACGGTTATACAATCTTCCTCTTACTAATTCCCAAATCCATTACTCAAGGTTTCTACATACCATACCATCCAAATGTACTATAGTTACTCCAATCCGCGCTACTACTAACTATCTGGTTCCTCATTACAAAGTTCATACATACATACAGTGCAAAGCTATCCCCAAAGCAATGCAATACACAATACAATCCCGCAGGCACTCAGGTCATCTAGACACGGGACTCCTCTATGTCCCGCTGCCCTTGGAATAATACAACATACTACCTTACTATCTTCTTCGGTACACACTTCTAGCAGATCCTCATTCTCCATACTAGGGAAATTCTTCCACCACTACCAATTAAAATATTTTCTAAAACATACAAGTCCAAATTCCAATTTATATTCATTACTTCTATCCTATGTGTGATTCTTGTGACCACTTGAGGGGAGCTTCGAGAATCATTCGACCCTGATGTGATCAGCATCAGTGTTGAACTATCTTTCCACCCCAATTTGTGTTCGGTTTCCCTTGATCTGATCAGGATCAAGTTCGACTTCCCACATCAGTTTCAAACAAGCAAATAATTTAGTTGTTTTCATTTTCTATCTTTTTACTCTTCCTAGTCATTCATACATCTCCAAAGGATGGAGTCAGTCCATCAATCATCCTCACTCTATTTCCCAAATGCTTTACTCCATGGTTCAATCCTAATGCTCATTTCCTCAACCTTCACTATTTCCATCCATTACTCACCATCATATCCTATATTCTAACTACGGAATACTACACTTATAAGATTTAGTTGGCTTCAATTGTTTCACATATTTTACTTACGATTCCACTATTCATAAACTTCATTCATCTACTATCCTCATTCATTTTGTACTACTTCTTTAAAGGTTACAATACTTGTGGAGCTCCGTCCACTACTCATTACTTTTCTTTTACTAATACTCTTACACTGGTGTTACAAGATAGGTACGTTCCTCCTATGGTATTTGCATGTTTAATGCCTAGTTACCATAATTACAATATGAATGAGTACTTATGTTTATTTAACATAGTACCAATCATCAATTTGATTCTCATTTGTGCTATGCACATTACGGTTTAAGTGTTTTATTCATAAAACTTACATTAAGCGGTTTTCGCTCTACCCCCCTTAAAAGGGATTACGCCCACGTAATCTACCATATGTTATTATTATTAAGCATTGGTTTAATCAGTTTGGGCAACTGAAGCGTTTAGCTTCACTACGGTATACTATAGAATATGCTCTGGTCAAAGGGTCTTAACCATACCAATGGTTTAGTCTTTGCACCAAGAGTTCCTATATGAGTTTATTTAACTCATATTTAATTTGATTCTAGCCTAATCGGCTTCAAGACATTAATAGCCATTGTATTATGCTCACTAGGTATATTGTCTCCTAGCTAGGGCCCACTAGCTTCTGCTGCGCGACCCTGGTAGCTTGGGTTACTTACCCTTCGTGGTATCATTAATGTGCTATACATCACCTTCTCATCCGTCTATTATGGGAATAAGGTTTACTAAACAACTGCGGTATTCTTTTACCGTGTTTGAACTCAACGAGTTAAGATTTATAACCAGCTCTCTGGTAATCTACTGCACATGCTATTCGTGCTTCCACGATTATTCGTTAAGTTTCTCCGACTTATTTTCGGGCGAGGTTAAGTCACTACTTAGTTGTAGTACTTCCTCTGTTGTCACTAGCTTCTAAATCATACCAGTTCTCCTGGTTCAGTACAAGTGTTCTTTACTTGTATGACCTTGCATTTCTATGCGTCGGTCCTAGTGACTTTCCTGTATCTCCTTTCACCTTACATTCCAATGGAATTCACATCTTGTGATTACTAGTGTGTTATACACTCTTCGTGCTTCTTTGGCCTTAGGCCGCACTGTATGTTGCTAAGCTTGCTTGACTGGCTTATGCCATGTTTGTGGTGAAAGGGAGGATTTACTACGGTTTACATTCTCTATATCCCTAACCATCTCATTAGATCATTAGCTGAACAAGTGCAATGCCAAAACACTCAGTCATACAGAGTGCAGAGGCGTAAACGCTTGGCAGTAAGTCACTTATGTGATAGGAAGGAATATTTTTGTCTGTCGTTTCATACTTATACTCCGTGTCATTATCTGCTACTTCCTCATAGCGGTCGCTTGTTGCGCACCGTGTTCTTACTCACTGTACAACATTGTCTTTACTGTTTCTGTTACTGTGGTAGTTCATCTTTACTCATTGCCATTGTCGTTGGCACCATTTCCTTATGGTGTAAATACACTAGGAGGTTCCTAGTGCTCGTGTGTATGACGGTTGTCGTAGAATACTGCACGTTATCACCTTCCCATTGTGGAGATGTTCTGTTTCCAATTAGGTTTCATGTGTAGGTTAGCTTACCTCACATTTTATCATCATTTGTGATACAATTTACCACGTGTCTTGGTTGACAATGGATGAAGTAATTTATCGGGTTACTAGCTCTCTTGAGTGTTGGTCATTCATGGTTTTCAATGTGTATTCACGTTGATTGTTTTGACAATTACTGTCTTTCCAGTGCTGAGCACTAATGATAGGCTCTAGTTGTGTAGTTTACTCTGTCATTGATAATGAAAGTTCTTGTTGAGGGGTTTGTCTCCACTCATAGGTCTAATGACAAGGTTTGCTATGTTGGTGTTTACACAATGGTCCACTATATGTTTGGGTGTATATGGAGTATGCTTACTCCCTTAAGTCGTAATGGTTTAGAAATCTCATTTCCTTATCCCATCATCCCTTGGCAATATCTCTTGCGTGGTTTTATTGTTATAGTAGATGGAAGTCTTTTCTAGGGGTTCACATCATCACCGCATTTGTGATCTTCGGTTGACGAGGGGTACCTTCCCTTGGGTTTCTCGTAGTGTCCAAGTGTGGACTAGGCCAATGTTGGCATCATCACCTCATCAGTTTAGGCTTTTCTGTCATTATCTGCTACAGAAGGCATGGCGGTAATTAAGAACTCCGTCAACTGTATACTAGGCTGATGCTCTAGTGACAGTGACATTGAGTTGGCCATTACTCCAAGCCACTCAAAATGTTGGGTTTGAATATATGGTCCAGTTGTTGATTTCTTGTCGTATGAGGCAATATTTCTTGCGAGTCTTGTTAGTAATGGTGTGGGTTTTGCAACCGTTTAAGGTTACACAACGCGTCAGGGTTATGGCTTTAGAGCCATATTGCTGCAAGCTATGCTTTTGCAAGCTTCTTACACATGTTTCCACTCCATGTATACTGTCGTGGGTTGGAGGTATTATTGGGCTCCATGGTAAGTCGTGGCCTCACGCTTCCGTTCATAGGAGACCTTCTAAGGCAAATGGTGTTAGTAAGTGTCTCTCAGTATCTTAGGGCATTTCCTGTTAAGTGAAATCCCTTCGGGTCCTAACCGAGTGTTCGTTCTAACTTTCGTGCTTTTATCATGTCGCTGTTGTTCGACTGTTGCAATGCAGACACCCTTCAAGGATAGCTCCTGAGTGCTGTTGAAGCATGCCGTTACATCCGGCTAATGCTTATAATGTGTGTTGTCCTCTAAGCCGTCTTATGGTATTGTACTTGAGTCGTCCCCTTTTTGGGTTATAACATCTCCCGTTCTCGGGTAGACTGTTTACACTTGCTCCTAGTGCTTGAGCCTAGGGTTATATATCCTCTCCGATGATGGATTGTGCTTCGTAGTAATCTTGTGATTGCTCTTGGGAGTTCCGTCCCGTTTGCTGAGCATTGTGGTGTTCACGTTAGGCAACTGCCTTACTGTGTTTAGGCTGGGTATATCTTCCAGCTATCGCGTATTTGTTTGGTGTCCTCGAGACATGTCCAATGTCTATATTTGCTGGTCTGTGCTTTTTGCACTTCCCAGTCTTCATTCCTTATCTTCAGATGGATTCTCTGAGTCCCTTATACTTGTTCCTTAACTGAGTTTCCTTCTCCTTGATTGTCGGTGGTGTCCAGTTGTTCTGGTTTGAACTCACTCATGGTCCGTAGAACAGAGTTGACTACTTCCCGTGTGTCGCACACTACATGTATACATACGTGGGGTACCATATTGATACGTTACCACTTACCCAACTATATGTCGGGCCCACAAGCTCCTTCGGAGTGCGGTTGTCCCACATCCCGTAACGGGTACACTCGTAGTGTTCGTTACACGCCTAGGTGAAGTATTCTGTTGCCAACTCCTCTTGTATCATTCTATGATACTCACCATAATCATGTCGGTTCGGTTTTAAAATCCAAGGTTCATAAAAGAAGGTTATGGTTTTGAAAGGAAAATTTTGGGTTTTTTTTTAAAACAATGGTTCGGTGTTAAAAGAAATCTCTCATGGCATAGCCATGTTTGAGGTCTTGACCAAGTCTAGCTTCTCGCTGACTAGTATGTACAGTAGTCGGCGGTTAAGCCTTCCCAAGGTTTTCATACGCCTGGTTGTTAGGATGTGTGATCCTGTGGTTGTTTCGTTACAGTCACCGTACATTACTATGTACTTGTGACGTGTTAGTGTTCCTTTACATATCTCTGTCTTTACTGCACTTGCCTTGGCAAGTGCGTGGTATCGGTGGTTTTTGGATAATCCTATGCCAATCGCGGTATGGTTTCCATTTATGTTTGTTAGTCTCGTTGACGCTTCCCTCGATCTTATTGATCTATAATTGGTATACTCGCTCCTTTAGGTAGCTTCTTGGTGGTCTAGACATGGCTGTCGTAGATCTGGGTACTTCTCCAATCCTTGGAGATTCCCACTCTATTTGGTTTAGTATCGTTCCTGGTGGCTCGTTCCCACACATCTGTGGTGGTTGCTGAACCTTCCTCGTTCAGGTACTACGCTTGTGGTCCTGTTGGATTATATCTCACGGTTGTTATTATAGTTGTCTGAGCTATATTAGCCAGGTATTGCAACCTTAGTGGCGTTGTAATTCTGGAGTTAACTGCTCCCGACTATATCCTTAGTCGGCTAGCATACCGTTAGTGGTATTATTCAAGTATTACTATCCCGTAGACTTGTGTCTCGGGTTCCGTTACTGCTCCCTTTTTCATTCCGTTGCACGGTTAGTGCTTCTGTCCTGCTGTTGGTTGACTAGCTAGGTTTCGCGACTGCTAAGCAGGTCGCCCCATGCTGTTGCAAGTTATAGCCTCCTCGTGGTTGGAGTGCTCATTCTACCGCTATTACGTGCGGTGTTGTGGTTCAGCCGGGGTCCATCTCCGGGACTTCCAGTTCTTGGAATCTACCATGTGTCGGTTCTTGTTTAACGTGTGATTGCTTCACAACTGCCAGATCGGGTTTCCCCGTGTATGAGAAGACTTTTCTTCTCTCTGGCGTCCTTTCCTAAGTTATACAGTGGGGTTTGCGGCGGGGGGGACTGGTATTGTAGGTATCCGGTACTCACCGGTAGTTCCTAACTAGCATATCTCTAATGCTAACACTCAGCCCTTAGCCCTAAGCTTCTAATTCCTAACTCGGTATTCCTAAGCTCGGTACTTCCAGTCATCAGAGCGATACTTCGCTCTGATACCACTTTTTGTAACACCCCTACCATTAATACAGTGCTTACCGTCCAATTTCCTTACATATCAGATACACGCAGCGGATATATGCTTACATACAATGGGTGATACAATGCCGTTAGTCACCCACGTGACTAACAAGGCTACTACTTCTACATACAACATCGGTCTGATGGACCGGAATCCCGAGTACTACGAGTCTACAATACATTCTCCGTTTACCAAATACTACTACAATCTTCATTCAATACAATACTCCAAGTACAATACAGTATAATCTACATACCGAGTTTACTAGGTTCCTTATACAAGTATAATACCTCTTCCAGTTCATACATACTCACTAAGAGACTACTTACTACCCATTCCTCACTACTACATTACTTTCTAAATACAAGGGGTGTGCTAGTTAATACACCTCTACATTCTGCTACTACTATCCAATGTAGTCACCGGTCTCGTGCCTTGACCACATTCGCTTTGGGTACCTGCACACTAAAAAATGTCCCCCGAAGGGGTCAGCTTTCGCCGAGCATGATAACCGCATACCCCGCGTACTAGTGAGGGTACGCCGACCACTTGGTCGAATACATGTGGTTGATTTCATTCAAACATACATGCATACATGCTCTTATACACAATACAACAATACTTACGCAAGGCATACATACATACACTACATTACATACAAGGAATACAATAAACCATCCAATACATACTTACCTTCTTCCGAAATACACATACTCATTACATACACAATATACAATTCTTGTTAGCTTCATTGGTCCACCCGGGTTAATCGGGTGGAGATTACTCTTTTACTCGTTACTTCATACACATACATACTCATACTCATACTTACTTACGGATCCATACTTACTTACTCTTACTCTTACTCAAGTTAAGTCGTCGGGACCTCCGGCCCTGGGGACTACACCGTCCCACCTCCGGGATTTACTTGACTCACCAATCCGGGATGCTACCCATTTAAGGGATTTGGGCCGCGGACCAGTTTAAGAGTCAGGATTTGCAGCCAACCTCTTGTGACTCCGCATCCTCACGCGTGGCCGAAGCTATATCGGACTTGTACTCATTCCAATTTACTCACTTAAGTTAGGAGTTAGATAGTTAGGAATTAGCACAAGTCAACATCCAAGCCACAATAATACAATACACATATACACATACATACGAGGTACAATACATTACACAAGTACAATACGAGGTTCGAATACCATTCATCATCATTCATATATTTCATGAATTATACAAACTAGTGCTCAAGACAATAAATATCAAGCACAACATAAGTCAAGCACAGGTAAGTGCAATATAGTCCGATTCATGCATTTATCTTATTTAGGTGGTCAAATAAGCACACAAATCGGGGTAACCAGATTAGGATACAGGGCATGAAGAAATCATACCTTTCACCGTTGTACTTGTATCCCAACGTTCCTTCGGTGTTCACAATTCAGATCCTATTATACACATACAACCGAATAATTAATCTAACTATCATTAACTTAATTCGGTTACCCTTACGCTTCCTAACTCATACTTACTAGGTCTTCACATTCCTATACTTACATTTTATTTACTTACTTTTAATTACTTAACAATGGTTTACTTACACATATATGCACGTATGTGTAGGTGGGTATACATATACATATATATATGTATATATACTAGTTATAAGCTTACTGTTTTTTTTTGTAAGTATAGGGCCGTCCGACCCACCGTCCAACCCAAGCCCTGGGTCGGACCATTCCAGTAAGGTTTTGGTCCTGTCGTCCAAGCTCCGTCCGACCCACGTCCGACTCACCGTCTGGGTCGGACGAAGTCAGAAACTTCGACATTGTAAAAATTTGCATGTCCGACCCATGTCCGACTCACGGCTCTGGGTCGGACCATTCCAGAAAGTTTGGTTTTCGTTTCTCAAGCCCCGTCCGACCCACGTCCGACTCACCGACTGGGTCGGACGGAGTCAGAACCTTGCTACAGATTTTATTTTTCTTTCCCAACTTCACCCATTGTTTCCCCAATCTTTTTACAGGTAATCTCACATGTTTAAACACTACCTAGGCCCTTCAAATTGCCTTAGTTCATCCACTTTACATACTTACTAATTCTTACTTGTACAATTTCACTTCCATTCTTTACATACTTCTCATTCTCATTCTAGCTTGTTTATACTCCTAATGACTCTTACTTATGATTATTTAAGTCTTAAGTAACTTATACAACCATCCCCAAACAAAGCCTTAACTTACAGCCACTTAAAATTCCTCTCGGGTTAAATTTGGTGTTGGTCCGGGACCTTTTACACAAGTAGTCCCGGACCATGAGTAGCTAACTCTCGAATTGATTTTTTTATGGTCCGGACCTTGTACATGGGTTAAGTCCCGGACCAGGCGTTTTGGGAAACTCTCGGATTGATTTTGGATAGTGTTCCGGGACCTTATACCAGAGGTAAGTCCCGGACCGATAATGAATTTGTACTCTCGGCTACTTTGGATGGTTGGTCCGGACTTAACACAAGGCCTAAGTCCCGGACCAGTAGTGGTCTGCTACGAATTGCATTTTTCTTCTAGCTCTGTTTCGTTCTCTTCTTCTTCTAATCACTTCCTAATGGTTTCTAATCTTAATATTACATGTTTAACTACTTATCCAAGCATCTAACTCACCTAAATCCCTCACCAAAATCAATTCCCTCAACCTACTGCTATCTCACCATTTCCACTGTTTCATTCTTTTCTTCCTTTCTGTTGCAGAGTTCGAGCTGCTGCTGCTTCTGTTTCTTTCTTTTTTTCTTTCACAAATGTTACCAGCTCCTAAGCAAGATAGTTGCCTCTCTAAATTTGACATGGTGTCCCCTAAAACTTAAGGTTTTCACACATTCATTTGCTCACACATGAAAACTCATTCAACCTGCATCAGTTTATATATGTATATGCATTCAGATGCAAACTCACGTTTACAGCAGCTCACCATTTGTTTCTTTGACAGATTCTAACTTATCTACATAACTAATGTTATCAATACCATTATGCTCATCTGTTTATACGGTTACAGTAGGTTTTCATTTGTTAAACATATACCTATACATACACACACACGCATTGCTCACGGCTGAACAGAGGTGAATCCTTACCTTGTTCTTGCTTCTGTTTTGTTTTCCTTCCTTTCCCTTCTTTCTCTTCCTCCTCTCTTTCTCCCCGGTTTCAGTACTTCACAGATCTAATATCATAACCCATACATACCCACAAATTCAATACCAAAAACTAACCCTAACCTTATTTACGTTTAAATGTAAGGTTTAGGGTTTAGAATTTCCTTTACCTCTCAAGAGTGCAACAAAGCTTGGAGTGGTTCAAGAACAAGATTCCAACTCCACCAATGAGGCAAAAATCGGCTAGAACACAAGGAGTAAACAAGAGTTTTAGCTCAAATTTCGTTTTGCCTTTGAGGCTAGAAAAATGGAGTTTTTGAGAATGTTTTTACCTTACAAGAACAAGGAGAAGGAGGGCCTTCTAATGGTAGTCTTGAAGCTCCAAATGGGGTATACCCATGAAAACGAAAATGCTCTTTTCTGGATTTTGAAAAGAGAGAATTGTTGCTCTTGATGAGAGGAAGACAATGGTATACTTTTTTATAATTTTTGGAAGAGTTTTGGGGGAGTTACAAAGGAGAGAAGGTGGTATTGTGTGAGGGTTTCTAATTCTCCATGGCTGTTCGGTGGGGAGCAACCAGAGAAAGAAAGAAAGGAAAATCAGAGAGGGGAGGAGGTGTTGTACGTGAAGAAGGGAATGAGGGTAGGAGAGAGAGAATAAAGGTGAGGTGAGTGTTTACTTAATTATTTTTGTCTTTTGTAAATAGAGGGGAGTGTGAGGGGAGGGTCCGATCGGACACACACACACATAACACTTTTACTTTTTTTTTGTTTTCAAAGTGGACACATAACTCTTGGTTATTTATGTTTCTACCCCCAACTTCCCGTTTCTGACAGTTTTTACTAATCTCTCGTTTTATTGATTTTATTGGTCCTAAAGCTTCACTAATATTTATTAATGATCATTTAGTTGACCAAAATTGTTACGAGTCTATTTGACCCGCTTAAAGTCACGTTTTCCCGGTTACCTCGAAAACGCGCTTTAATGTTCATTAGTGTTTTTAATCCATTTTGAGGATCCGTTTTCTTCGGGATTTGTTCCCTCATATTTATTTATACTTAATTAAGCCTTTAGAATCCTTATAATACGCTAACCGAGGTCTCATACCTCCTATGGTTATTTAACGCTTATTTAGCGTTTTTCGCTTTTAAAGCGTTTCTTTATTTCTTTTGGATTTATTTTCCCTTACAAATACTTCTTAACCATTATTAGGCTCTTAAATACCTATTAGGATAATTTAATCGCCATATTTAAGGTCGGGGTATTTCATGTTCACTAACACATGAAGTGATTTCGTTCACTAACTTTATCTTTCAGTTTTTAACCTTTGTTCTTATCTTGATATCTGGATTTGGTGAATCGTGAAATGCTTGTTCCTGAGTGTTTTAAGTGACTGTTTTCAAGCTATTATTTATTTAAGAATTGTGTTATAAGTTGTTTTTGGAGGATCGTACCAGTTCCATTCCAGGGAACTGACCCGCCCCTTTCGGGGTGGGCTGCTTGGTTTCATCTTGCAGGTACGAATTGATTTACAGGTGGCCACGAAGAGAATGAGCGTTTGGGATGGGTGTTATACCCAAAATTTCAACCCCCCCGAGTAGTCTCTAAGGCATACGTGTTACAAAGGGCAGAGTGGTCAAAATGCACCAATGTAGGATTTTCCAAGGACATTCTCGGGATTTTCTATTTTCATATGACTTGTTCATTATCGCCAAACACTTCCAAATATCATAGTCATTATGAAAGGTATTTCATGATCTTCTGATAATATTTATTCTGGAAATTTAGCTTTTAATTCATATTATAAGCTAATTTCTTTAATAATTAACACATGAAATAGCCTCAAAATAGAAATTAAAAGGTTTCCAAAATTAAAATAAAATTGTCACATGGTTAGCATGACTACATACAGTCATAAACCTGAAATTATCTTATTTGGAACCTTAGCCCCAAATTTAAAAGAGAAATTCAATCATATTCGCAATTTTCTCTCTCCTTTGGAAAATACCGAAATCAAAACAAAATGTCATGAAATTTTAATACAAGATAGAGGATGATTTTTAGAGAATAATTCCGTTGGAAATTCGTTATTTCGACTTTCCAATAATAAGTTATGAATTATGTGAGATTCGAGATTGTGAGATTTTTATCTATTCGATATTTATCAAACTAATCCGATTCCAACTCTCAAATTCCTAAAATCATTCTTTACCTTCAGTTAAAATTTCATAATTTTTATCGGCTTGCAACATATTCTAAAAATCAGATTCCCTTAGAGCACAAATCAGTCTTTTAGATAAAGATCTTGCTCTATCTATTTGACCATGCTCTTTCTATAAAAGGACCCCCCAAAAACTAACTAGGGCAGAGGAGAACACTTCCAAAGTCAGAAAACACAGCCACAAACTTTCTCCCCACGTTTTAACACTTCCAAGCCTCAAATCAATACCGAAACACTGCAGAAATCACCCCGAAATCACCAAAAACTCATCCTTTCTTCTCCTATTGAGCTTCCAAGCACCAAAAACACACAAACCACCACAAAAACAAAAGAGAGACGTCCTTAACAGCATAAAGAAGAAGGAGTCTGAAGCACAATTCGAAGTCAATCCAAAACCGGCATCAACGAAGCACCAAAAGATCCCCGTTGTGAAGAGTCTCATTAAATCCGAAGGTAAAACAGGTTGAAGTCATGTTTTTCTGACTTTGTTCAACTTTAACTACTCTGTGTTAAAATTTGGAGTCTAATTGACTTTTTATCGCTTCTGAATTAGCGTTTGTTTTCGCTTCTGCCCAATAACTTGTTTGCTAAGTTTCGTGTTAAATTCGAATTCAAATTGTAAACTTTCAATCACTAACGTGTTTAGAATCTTTCAGGCTACCTACCCATAAAATTTGAGCCAAAAACACCACCGGGAGCCGCCCAAACGCCGCTGTCCGAGGGCGGTCCGCACCCACGGACGCTATGTCCGGGGTCCCGGACGCCCCCGGACGGTGGCGGGATATTTTTATTTTCAAATTTAGGGTTTTATAAAACATGTCCGGGCCCACGGACGTCCTGTCCGTGGCCCCGGACTTTTCAAAATCTCATTTCTGTTTAAATTTGACTTTTCTGTGTAATTAAGTTAACTAGGGTCCGTGGGTTCGGACATTAGGTCCGTAGCCACGGACGAAAACAAAACTTGACCTAATTCTGCCTCCGAAACCCTAGTTTAGGTATTTTAATTTCCACTTTAATTTTCTGTCAAAAAATGTTAAAAAATAAAAAACAGAAGCGCGCACTTAGGTTAAAAACGACTCGTAATAAGCCGTAATTAAACTAAGTAGAGGAAAAACGACTTCTAGGGGTAATGAAAGTAATTGAACCCTAATTAAGTCGAATATCAAGCCCCCGAACCCGAACTCTCCTTTCCTAATTTGATCTAGGTTAAAATTAGGTGGCGACTCTTAATAGGTTCCAGTGAGCTAGCTTAGGTTTTAATAATTTTTTTATACGACATAGTTATTAATCTTAGGTTAAGTGGACCTAAAACCCGGTTAGATCCTAATCAACTTTAATTAACATAGGATAGGGTTTAAAATCGAGGCTCACAGACTGGCGACTCTGCTGGGGACATACTTCTTAATTTTAACTTGTTTTAATTTTAAGAAAGAGGGCTTAACTCGAAAATGTTTATTTATGGCTTTATTACTCTGTTTGTTTACTTTCGTGCGCACTTTAATTTTCCGCACCTTGGCATCATATGAGAGCGAGGGTCCCACAAACCAATTTCACCCCGGGACCCGTTTGAGGGTCCCCTGTCAGGGACTCACACCTTTTAGGTGATGTGAATAAGCGGAGGAAAAGAGGAGGGTGTCGTCTAACCACACCCCCTTAATACCTGGGCTTTAGCCCCAAGCGTTTTCCTGGTAGTGCCCTTACCTAGCCCTTTGTTTGGTCAGTCAAAGACCCGACCGTAGACGCACACCTTCAGGTGATGTGAAAAGAGTAGGGAAGCCCAAAGAGAATAGCGTGCAAGCCCTATTCCTTTGTGGTGACCTGGGCCCGCCCCCAAGCACCTCTCCGGATTGATCCATACCCAGTTTGATTTAAACGTCTAGTGAGGACATGTTGAATTTGTGTGGGCCTTGTTTGCTTGTGTGATCGGCCCACTACCCAGCCTAGAGATTGATAGGAACTTCTCCTACATCGACCTAGCCCACACGAATTGGCAGCTCTATTTGTTTGCGGCCCAGAGGCCCTGTTTGGTTTAACATGTGAGTCGTTCGGGCTTCGGCTCAAAAGCCTAGACTAAGGTGATTTCTCTTCCGGCCCAATTTGAATTATCCAATTAGTCCTAGGCCCATAAAAAAGAGATCCACCTGAACTTGAGATAACTCACAAGTCCTGAAAATAAAACCTTTTTCGGTTTAGCAACCATCTTCTCTGGCCCGAAGAAAGTTAGGCCCATTTATGATTTAGGGACCATTCCAGCTCATGTGCTTACTTTATGCCCAAACACATTCCGGCCCAAGGGCTCATTCTAGTCTAGGTATACTTCTTATCATGACCCTAACCCAAAATCCTAGATCTAGGTGTCATCTTTTAGGCCCACCAAAATCACTCGGCCCAAATTCCAGTTCACATATAGAACAATCATTCTGGCCCAGTACCACACTCATAACTCATTCCGTTCGAGCCCATAGACCAATTCATAGTTTTGGCCCATGAGCTTCGGTTCATAAAACATTGGATCCAGGATAGTTTGCATAACTCATTCATTCCAGTTTCCGGCTTCAAAGCCCAACAAGAGCATCAAACAAATCTAGACTTCAAGGCTTATCCTTCGGCCCAATGGCCCATTCGCGGTCCATGTGATTTCTTTCAGCTTGTTTGCTCAATTCCTGGATTCAGGCCTACATGTCCGTTCTAGTCTAGGAATCACTCTAGTCTATGCACTTCACTCCCAGTTTGGCGAAGACTCAGGCCCAATTGCTTCCTACATAACCCATAGGTATTCCTAGTTCGGACATCTTACAGGGCCTACTCGAAGTTTGGAAGGAAGACGATCACAGTCATCTTAGCAACATCCCAGCGGTCAAGAGCTCGAGTCTTCAGCATGCCGACTTCAGACGGTTCAGCAGGATTTCGATTCAATAGAATTTTAGGGTTCCTATGCATTCTACTGCATAACCTGCCATAACACTCATCTTTCAAATGCACCTCTCATGTTTTTCAAAGAATGATCGTTTTCAAACCACCAATAAGAAGCATCGATTTTGTTGAATCATCTTCTTCCTCATGTTCACAAATGAATGACTTTTTCAAGTCTAAATGATAACACAAAAAAAAAGGTTTTGTTTCACACAAGTTTCTTTTGAGAAAATGGTTCATGAATTAATTATTTCCCGACAATGGAACACAAAGACTTGTATTTTGTTTCTGAAGTTTTGAGCATGCCTTACCAAACCCCACATCTTATCCCAAAACATCCAAATAACCCCCAAAGCGGTTCCAAATCCATATCTTTTAAATTGTCGTCACTAACCCCAAATCGATACTGGGGGCAATCTGAGTTTAGGTTCGTCATCTTTCATCTTTCGTTTAAGCGTGTGAACTAGTCTCTGAGTGAAATTCACGAGAGTGTCTTGAGCGGAAAAAGCATGAGCGAACGAGCGTGTCATTTTTACACGGCTCCGGTGAGACCACATCCAAAGGTGAGGTAAACGGCATAACTCCGACCGAAGGAGATAATTTGTAAATTTACGCTTAGACCTGTGAAAAGTAACAAAGAACGGATATACAACTATCAGGAATGACGAAGCACCTAGGTACAGCACCACATGGCCAAAAGCTTGCAAACCCTGTCATTAAACCCTAGGCACCCCCGCTGAGCCTTTCATATATCCCTTTTCGATATTATGAACTCCACAAAATAACCCAGCCAATGATGAATGTCCGACCCGGTGACCAAAGGAGGCGAGGAGCCCGACTCTCAGATAACATTCTCATCAGTCCAAAGAAGCAATGCCGCTATCAGCATGACAAAGCGATCCGTAAATGGTCCCAGAGTGACACAGGATCAAAAGAGCTCACATCAAAACAGCTCTCGAAGCCCAAAACCGGGAAACACAAGAACCCCGAAGGCAAAGCCAAGAAAGGATAAAACAAAAGGCAAACCCGAAGTGCCTCGAGAAAATCCAAATGACGAAAAGAGAAATGGTGCAAAGGACAACTTCAAAAGTCCAGGTCCAGAAGCTCGAAAACAACGTCAACATGAAGCAGCCAGACGACTTCAAGACAAGGAAGATGAATCCGAGAGAAGACGCAAGTTGCAGCTTTGGTCACCCATTTAAGCTCCACATACCTCAAATATCCCTCCATGATCCCGTTGTCTTTCATCACACCCCATGGCCACGTTATAAGCCTCAAAGACTTCCGACTTGGTAGTTGTGTATCCAATCACGTGAAAGTAACAGATCGAATGCGTAAATTCATCAAATATCAAATTCAATGGTCTACAAGTTGTGACCGTAAGTGAGAAACGAGTGTAAACACCAAACACGTCGAGTGTAGGTTAGGAAGCACCAAATCAGAACATAAGCCTTGACCCTGTGAGGACGAGACTCGTTCGCACGTTTGATCAAAGAAAATACTGGGGGCAATCGATCGGAATGATCGATTGCCATGAACTCTAGCTCAGATTGTCTTAGGGAAAATACTGGGGGCAATTGTTGGTTCCAACAATTGCTATGACAACACCAATTGGAACCCAAAGCTCAAACACCACCACCATCATCCCACCACAGGCCCACATAAGCCCTTACCTTCACTTCATACACTCCACAGGCCCACATAAGCCCTTACCTTCACATCATACACCATACCCCACCGGCGGCATGTTCATCTCGTAGGAGATAAATTACAAGTCCGAAGTCTATAGTTAGGAAATGATAATTTCACTTTCCTTTTCACTAAACAGAATTTTCATCAAACACTGCCACGTTTGACACCTCTTTCAACAATTTCTTGTCTTGAACAACTTTCCTTCAAACACTTCGGTTTCATAAACCTCATCATGGCCACATTTGGCACACTTTCTAGCAATGTCTTGCTTTGGACAATTTTTGATCCTTAACATTGCCATGTTTGGCACATTTTCCATCGATTTCTTGTTTTGGACAAGTTTTCCTACATACACTTTGATTGTATTTTGACATGCACATCATCATTGCCACGTTGGCACTTTCATAATCAACTTTCATCATGACCATTTGCATAAAGTTTACCTTGCATCCGTCCGTACGAAACTCCTCATCATAGACCAGAGATACAGATTCTCGCCCCGAAGATACAGATTCTTCAGAGATACAGATTCTCGCCCCGAAGATACAGATTCTTCGCCCGAAGATACAGATTCTTCACCCCGAAGATACAGATTCTTCAGAGATACAGATTCTCGCCCCGAAGATACAGATTCTTCACCCAAAGATACAGATTCTTCAGAGATACAGATTCTTTGCCCCGAAGATACAGATTCTTCACCCCGAAGATACAGATTCTTCAGAGATACAGATTCTCGCCCCGAAGATACAGATTCTTCAGAGATACAGATTCTCACCCCGAAGATACAGATTCTTCAGAGATACAGATTCTCGCCCCGAAGATACAGATTCTTCACCCCGAAGATACAGATTCTTCAGAGATACAGATTCTCGCCCCGAAGATACAGATTCTTCAGAGATACAGATTCTCGCCCCGAATGCAGATTCTTCAGAGATACAGATTCTCACCCCGTAGATACAGATTCTTCAAATTCTCACCAGAGTAGCAGAACTCACCCGAGTAGAAGAGCTCAATCCTATAGGCTCGTCATAAGACCTAGATCCATCCTTTAGGCTCGTCATAAGACCTAGTTCCACCTTTAGGCTCGTCATAAGACCTAGATCCATCCTTTAGGCTCGTCATAAGACCTAGATCCATCCTTTAGGCTCGTCATAAGACCTAGATCCATCCTTTAGGCTCGTCATAAGACCTAGATCCATCCTTTAGGCTCGTCATAAGACCTAGATCCATCCTTTAGGCTCGTCATAAGACCTAGATCCATCCCTTAGGCTCGTCATAAGACCTAGATCCATCCTTTAGGCTCGTCATAAGACCTAGATCCATCTCTTAGGCTCGTCATAAGACCTAGAACCATCCTTTAGGCCCGTCATAAGACCTAGTTGCATTCCCTTAGGCTAGTAGTAAGACCTAGAGTTACCCTTTAGCTTACCCACTCTCATCAAACACATTGCATTCATTTCATTCATATAGGCTCGTCATAAGACCTAGTTGCATTATCCAGGCGCGTCACAAGACCTGGCGACAGAAAGTTGGCGAGGTGATGGCAATAAATCCTCCTTTTGCGATGTCAACTTATTTTTGGGATCAACGAATGGTGGGCGAAGGCAATAAGTCCCCAGGGTTTTTACCAGGAGTTATCCCTGCACACCGGCTTGGGGGCGATGGCAATAAGTCCACATTGGGTCCAGCCAGGAGCATCAGCACGGTTTTCGGTCCCCAGAAGCATCCGAGCATCATCGGCATCATCAGCATCATCAACATCATCAGCATCATCAGCATCATCAACATCATCGGCATCATCGACACTATCAGCACCATTAGCATTCCAACATTCTTGCATTTGCATACCACCCAGTTTTCACATTTTAGGTAGTCGACGCCTTAGAATAGTCCAACATTACCTCATTTCTACCGTTAGGTTGTCAACGCCTTAGAATCGCTTGACATTACATCATTTTCATCACTTTAGGTAGTCAACGCCTTAGAATAGCTTGACATCATTTTCATCACTTTAGGTAGTCAGCGCCTTAGAATAGCTCGACAGCATATCGTCATTACAGGTAGTTGGCGCCTTCGAATAGTTCAACAACATCTCCTTCTCCTTTAGGTAGTCAGCGCCTTCGAATAGCTCGACACAACCCACTAGATTTCAAACGGCATACGAGGTCTTTTAAGATCCAAAATTTTGGGGTATCACTCAGGCATCAACTAGACTTTTCATATTCATTACAAAGCCTAGTTGACGGGGGGCAATCTGTTATACCCAAAATTTCAACCCCCCCGGAGTAGTCTCTAAGGCATACGTGTTACAAAGGGCAGAGTGGTCAAAATGCACCAATGTAGGATTTTCCAAGGACATTCTCGGGATTTTCTATTTTCATATGACTTGTTCATTATCTCCAAACACTTCCAAATATCATAGTCATTATGAAAGGTATTTCATGATCTTCTGATAATATTTATTCTGGAAATTTAGCTTTTAATTCATATTATAAGCTAATTTCTTTAATAATTAACACATGAAATAGCCTCAAAATAGAAATTAAAAGGTTTGCAAAATTAAAATAAAATTGTCACATGGTTAGCATGACTACATACAGTCATAAACCTGAAATTATCTTATTTGGAACCTTAGCCCAAAATTTAAAAGAGAAATTCAATCATATTCGCAATTTTCTCTCTCCTTTGGAAAATACCGAAATCAAAACAAAATATCATGACATTTTAATACAAGATAGAGGATGATTTTTAGAGAATAATGCCGTTGGAAATTCGTTATTTCGACGTTCCAATAATAAGTTATGAATTATGTGAGATTCGAGATTGTGAGATTTTTATCTATTCGATTATTTATCAAACTAATCCGATTCCAACTCTCAAAATTCCTAAAAATCATTCTTTACCTTCAGTTAAAATTTCATAATTTTTATCGGCTTGCAACATATTCTAAAAAATCAGATTCCCTTAGAGCACAAAATCAGTCTTTTAGATAAAGATCTTGCTCTATCTATTTGACCATGCTCTTTCTATAAAAGGACCCCCCAAAAACGAACTAGGGCAGAGGAGAACACTTCCAAAGTCAGAAAACACAGCCACAAACTTTCTCCCCACGTTTTAACACTTCCAAGCCTCAAATCAATACCGAAACACTGCAGAAATCACCCCGAAATCACCAAAAACTCATCCTTTCTTCTCCTATTGAGCTTCCATGCACCAAAACACACAAAACCACCACAAAAACAAAAGAGAGACGTCCTTAACAGCATAAAGAAGAAGGAGTCTGAAGCACAATTCGAAGTCAATCCAAAACCGGCATCAACGAAGCACCAAAAGATCCCCGTTGTGAAGAGTCTCATTAAATCCGAAGGTAAAACAGGTTGAAGTCATGTTTTTCTGTCTTTGTTCAACTTTAACTACTCTGTGTTAAATTTGGAGTCTAATTGACTTTTTATCGCTTCTGAATTAGCGTTTTTTCGCTTCTGCCCAATAACTTGTTTGCTAAGTTTCGTGTTAAATTCGAATTCAAATTGTAAACTTTCAATCACTAACGTGTTTAGAATCTTTCAGGCTACCTACCCATAAATTTGAGCCAAAAACACCACCGGGAGCCGCCCAAACGCCGCTGTCCGAGGGCGGTCCGCACCCACGGACGCTATGTCCGGGGTCCCAGACGCCCTGTCCGAAAGCCGGACGCCCCCGGACGGTGGCGGGATATTTTTATTTTCAAAATTTAGGGTTTTATAAAACATGTCCGGGCCCACGGACGTCCTGTCCGTGGCCCCGGACTTTTCAAAATCTCATTTCTGTTTAAATTTGACTTTTCTGTGTAATTAAGTTAACTAGGGTCCGTGGGTTCGGACATTAGGTCCGTAGCCACGGACGAAAACAAAACTTGACCTAATTCTGCCTCCGAAACCCTAGTTTAGGTATTTTAATTTCCACTTTAAATTTCTGTCAAAAAATGTTAAAAATAAAAAAACAGAAGCGCGCACTTAGGTTAAAAACTCGTAATAAGCCGTAATTAAACTAAGTAGAGGAAAAACGACTTCTAAGGGTAATGAAAGTAATTGAACCCTAATTAAGTCGAATATCAAGCCCCCGAACCCGAACTCTCCTTTCCTAATTTGATCTAGGTTAAAATTAGGTGGCGACTCTTAATAGGTTCCAGTGAGCTAGCTTAGGTTTTAATAATTTTTGTTATACGACATAGTTATTAATCTTAGGTTATAAGTGGACCTAAAACCGGTTAGATCCTAATCAACTTTAATTAACATAGGATAGGTTTAAAATCGAGGCTCACAATGGGACTAGGTTTTGTGGAGAGTTAATGTGTTTAATTTCTATTATGTTTGTGTTAAGTTTTTCTCGAGTTCAGACCGTAGCTTTTGTAGATTGTAAGTTGTAATTGGTGAGGTTTGGTGCCGGGTGTTTGGAACCCGATGGTCTGTAATCGCCTTAGAGTTTTATTTCCGCTGTATTTATGGTTAATATGGGCGTTACAGAAAGTGGTATCAGAGCGTAGTTACGCTCTGAACCTGAGAAAACAAGCCGAGTGAAATTCTTAGATTATAGGCACGACTCTAACCCTTTTTGGAATTGTGAACGATTCCTTTACACACTTTTCTTTTTGTGAATGTTGTTGAGTGGATGTGTTTTTTTTGTTATACGTTCCAACAATAAACTACAGAGTGTATGTATATTTATATTATATATTATATAATAAGATATATATATATATATATATATAAGTTTGGAACATCCTATATTAAGTACGATAAGATTTTGGTTGAGATAAACCAAATATTAAGCTATTTCTCAAAAGCATGCTCATGGAGAATACATTGCTAAAAATGCAATCCTTTAAAAGCTAGTACACAAATTCCTAGAATTTTAAATAATACTTTTGGTTGAAAACAGTGTACAAATAGACTTTACATAATTAAATTAGTATTGATATTATGTGAAAGTACTTCAACTCCTTTAAAGTTTGAAAATAAATCTCATGTACTACTTGGTATCAATTTATTACCTAAAGATAATGTTTAAGATAAATCTTAAGTCTAGAAAATTATTAAGCTAACAAGAACTAGTAGCGTATTAGAAAAGATCAACATCTGAACTTGTAAAACACATTGAAACTCTATGTTAACTTTAGAAAGAAACACATAAACCTAACACCCTACGGGAAGTGCCTGGTGCGATGAACTCCAAGGCTGAAAGTAGTGGGGGTGCACACCCACTTCTAGAAGTTTAAGGGCTAGACAAGCCTTGTCATCTAACTGTAAATAATCTTCTACGTAGGTGATGGATTGTGTTGAACTTGAGGGGAAGTGGTGGTAAGACGTTACCATCATGAAATCTTGAGCTAGGCATATTTCATTGCTAACCACAATGAACAAATCAAAATTTGTATCTTAAGATCCGGTATTAAAACTCATAAATGTAAAGGGATTATTGAGTTAAATCTTTGGTGAAAAATACCTATATATGGAGGAAGGGGATTAAGTTTGGGTACTCCAAGATACAACATCCACCCCTGGTTGAATATAAAAAAAATCAATAAAAGAAGTTACTTAAAGATTGAGTGAAGAGAAGAGTAATACTAAACTAAATATCATTGATCCTTAAATACTTGAGTATTGAGCATCTTAAAAAAATTGAGAGTTACTTAAAGACTGGAAATTCTCATGTTTACTTGGAAGTTTAACATTATACATGTATAAAATTTTAAAAGACACACTAAGAGTGATATTTACCAAAAGCCACCATTATCTAAGGGAGTACTAAGATTTAATAATCAGGAGAATACTTACATAGAACAAACCTTAAGAAAAAATAATTACCAAGAGTGAGTGAGTTTTCATTAGACTAGCTCATTTGACTTAAAATTTTAGACAGAGTCCCTACCTTAAAAAATATATAATATATAAATTTTAAGATAAAGGAATCAGATTTTGGAAGAACTTCCTAAAATTCTGCCTTGGGCGAAGTTTATATAATAAGTAAATTTTATAAAGTAAACACTGAATGAATCGTCTAAAATACGATAGTTAATTATAGAAACAATTGAAACTTGAAAAGTCACAGAAAATATTTATCTTATAGAGTTTTAACATATGGTTGACTAATAAACCTTTGAAGATAATTTTGGAAGATTATTGAGGATTATTAAATTATCTGAAATATTATTTTAAACTACTCAAGTACGTTACACCTGGTTTATAGCTTGGTAATACAATTGATATGATAAATGATCATATATAGACATATAATTCGTATCAGACATTAAATGAATGGATAATAATCATAAGATAAAATTTTATAACCACCAAGGAAATACAATTACATAACAATCAAGAGATACAGGTATATGTAACGATCATAGATAAAATCAACGGTGCAATAAATTCACAACAAAGCTGGTTAATAAGGTGTTGAATTATTTGAATGTGTCGTTAGTAGCGGTACGAGGGCGTACCTTAGCTCTTTTAAGGGGGATATGCTGGCATACTCCTCCTTCGTTATCTCATCCGGATTATGCCTCGTTGCATTGTTAGTAAAGGGAGAACAGTATTAGCAGAATGAGAGGTGTTTGTATGTGCTTGGATTTTTCAATATGACACAGTATGTGACTGTTGATTTTCATCATGCTATGTCTTGGTATATCTTGGTTCGTTTTGAGTTTGAGTGGTCTTGAGTGGAATGTTGTTATGGAGATGGATGGAAATAAAGGATTGGTTTGGTATGGAATTTCATTGGAATTATTATTGTCTCAGTACACCCGAAGCGGTGTGAGTGCCTATTAGTTGATTTTTAAACTTCGAGGCGAAGTTTCTTTTAAGGGGGATATACTGAAATACCCCTAAATAATTTAAATTAATTTAGGGGATTTCTTTTATTAAACCTTTAACAATACTATTATGTATTAAACTATTATATGGAATTATGAATGTTAAATTAGTATAAGGAATTATGAATATTAAATTATATATGGAATTATGAATATAAAAGTATTATATGGAGTTGTGAAATTTATTTAGGGGTTTTCTCCTATTTAACCCTAATTATTATATTATTATATAGTATTATGAATTTAATAATAAGATTTATAAGTCAATAAATCTTGGGAAAATTTCTAAACACTCCAACTATATTATAAAGATTTTAGAAGTGTTGGAACATTGTTTTGAAACATAAAAGTCAATATAAAATTCTAGAAACCTTAAAGCTTATTAAGCCTTGCTAGAGTTGACTTTTTGAGAATGGTCAAAGCAGGCCATGAAACCTATACCAATAAATAGGTTATGGAAACCATGAAGATCGATAAAAAGAACGTCAAAAAAGGATCATCCTAGCCAAAGTTATGCTAGATTGAAGTTTTGAATCAAAATTTTAAGAGATGCCACGTGTCACTCTGTAATGGGTCGCCCACACTTAGCCGATTCTTTCCCTGAATTTCGGTAACCGATACCAGTGTTTTGACCTAACTTTAGACGGCTATAACTTCTTCATCTTTCCATATTTTTCAATGCCGTCTTCTTTGTTGTCTTCTCCTACATTCCCTCTAAACAACTATAACTCATACAAACCCTAACTCCTGCTGAATCAACCGGAAAATCGAGTCAAAGTAGCCACCTTGCGAAACGTGTTTCCAGAATTCTAGATTCTCTTCGTTTTCAGGTAACTTGCGTCGATCATAACTTCTTCGTTACCCAACCAAAATTCGATTTCTTTAGCTCGTTGTAAAGATCTCTATTCCCTCTACAATTTTCGTGTTTATGCCCAAGTCCGATTCGTAACCAGTTGGGAGATATAGAGGTCTAAAGTTTCAGTCTCGCCAGCACATAAAATAACACCGAAACAGAGAGGTAAACTCGCGATTTGCGACTTCAATTTCTTTCTGTATAGTGCGAGTTAGGTTTAGTTCTTGCTATCAATACGTAGATCTAAGTTTGCTCTTTTCAATGAGCCTTTACACATAGTCTAACTCGTTTTGTACTGCTAGTTATAGATCCTCAAAGTTGGCACCACGAACTGCTTAAAGTTCGTTTTTTCCCAGTTTTCCGAATTGGAATTCACACAATTCGCACAATCCGGTGAGTCTCCGATAACACCCCTACTACGCACATAACTATACTTGATCGCAGCGGAGATAAACAACTAAACAATAACTAAACGATTGGTGTTACAACGCCGTCAACCACCCACGTGGCTAACAAGGCTGAATAAATACAATTGTACCGGTCTGATGATCAGACTCCCGAGCATAGAACTAACAACCATATATATATAACAATATAATACCGAGTATCTACAAAAATCCTTCACTGTTTGATTCACTGTAAACCGTCACCAACAAGTATATAACACGCCACGGGTGCACAAGCGCAACCCGGGCTAACATCCAAAATACTTCAAAAGTAAACTACTCTCTTGGACCTAGAGCCACTCTGCCTCTTCGATCCTCATCCTGCAATAAAAATATGGAGCCCCCGAGGGGGTCAGCACCTTTGCTGGTATGGCTAACGCGCAGCCCATCGACTACCGGGATACGCGCAACCAATTGTCAGGATGACATGATATTTATTTTAAACACACAACACATACATATATAACATAACAAGGGTATTGTACACATCATAACACACATCACAAACATACAAATCCTTTTAGGAAGAGAACCAACACAGTTAGTCCCCATTGAGAGCTTCGAGAATGTTGCCACGCTCATACTTAGCTCGTTACATAACTCGTTACCGTCCGGTTAGATTGAACGGTTAACTTAACACAAGGTGCCCGGATATAGTGATCCAAGCACACCGAAACAAAACATATAGTATGCCCCTGTGGCCCGACGTGAGTCAGTAAAATAGCCTTGGTTAAGCTAAAGGGAAGGTTAGAAACCAAATGGAAACTTAACCATAACATACAGAGAGAATCGAACCGGTTATGACATCGACTCCCATACTCACACGCGTGGCCGGAACAGACCGGACTCCTCACTTCCCCCGTTAGCCCATGTTAGTAGTTCAACATTGAGCACAACAACAATTCACAATAATAGGTCAAGTCTTGTTAGACACTCACATGGGAAGAGAGAGTCATGATTAACAACATAATAATATTTAACAACTGTAAACTCTTTACATGGTTTAATCTTACAAAGTCATAAACACACGGAAAACAAACAACACACAAGCCGGTGTAAACCGGTAGGCAACAGACTGCAAGAAAACCATACCTTGGTCCTTGCCTCGACGGATTTCCACCTTGAGAGAATCCTAAACACATTAGTAATGTCGGTTAATTATTTATTTAACTTCAAACTTACTAAGTATTTAACATGATTGTATGACATGTTTTAATGCCTATCTTACCCTAGGTTACCTTCATTATACACTCTAGGGTTAACTACATAAGTCACATTCATTTCTGTTTTTTTTTTTACATGTTTGGTCCGACCGACCCACCGTCCGACCCACAACTGGGTCGGACCCTCCCAGTGGTCTTCGGGTCTGAAAAACTTTACCTTGACCGACCCATGTCCGACCCACCATTCTGGGTCGGTCCATGTGCGAACATTTTCCCAACATTTTACAGAGGCTCGACCGACCCATGTCCGACCCACCCTTTTGGGTCGGACCGTCACCGAACATTTTCCTAACATTTTACAGAGGCTCGACCGACCCACATACTGGGTCGGCCCCTGGGTCGGTCGCCTACTAAACTTACCTAAACTTGCCAATTCTTCACCAAACTTCTCCTAAGCCTCTTAATGCTTCCTAGCAACATTTGGCAACCTTACATCCACATACAACATCCATGAAACTCATTTTCTAATTCCTTAAAACATTACTCTTTCCTTGTAAAATTCCTTAACACTTATGTTATTTTATACTAGGTTCCTAGATGTGTTTCATACCTAAGGCAACTACTATCCCAAAATGCTTTCTCCTTAACTTAACATCATCTCCCAAGCATCATTCTCACATCTCCTTATATCATTACTTCAAATAAAACATCTTGAACTCTTATTCATTTCCTACACTTTCTAACTCACCAAACTTATGTAACACTTAGAACTTCTTACTTCCTACCTAGATTTTGACATGGGTTCCCCTAGAACATTACCATGCCTAAACACTTTACCTTCTCCTTTAAACACACAAGAACATCCAAAAACCAAGAACACTCTCATACACAATTTCACCAAATTTACACTACATCACAATATAGTGCATAACTTAAATTGCATGGCACTTAGGCCCTTAAATGCTTAAATCATAAACACTGAATTTCCACAATATATATGCCTTTAACCTGCAAATACACTCAACATACACATATGCCCTTTACTAGTCTCTTAAGAACACTTCACTAGGTCATTCCCCATTGGCTCTTTAGATAGTTTTAATAAGCATTATAAGCTCATTTCTCCTAAGGCATTAAAATAGCATTAGGTTAGTAGATTTACCTCTTTTGAAAATCACTCTTTCTTGTTTCCTTTAGAAAACCAATAGAGTACTTGATTCCTTGACAAGTTCTAAACAATATACAAACTTTATAATGAGTATTCAAGCTATAGGCTTCATCTCATTGTAAACCCTAATTTGACATTGTTTCAAAAACATTAATGTAGTTGTTTTACCTTGTTCTTTGAAGAGAGTTTGGATATACAACAAGAGAGGACTCCACCTAGTCCATGAAGAGTTGAAATGAAGCTAGAACAAAGTCACACAATGAGCTATCAATGTGTATTTTCGGACATGACAAAAACAAGGAGGAAACTTGATTTTTGTTTGAGATTCCTTACCTAGAAGCAAAGGAGAGTAATAATATGTAAAATCCAAGCTCAAGCTCCTTCAATGGTGGAACACCTTGGCACCGAAATGGAGCTCTGGAGTTTTGAGAAGATAGGAATGAAGAGCTTGATGAGAGGAAGAGATTGGTGGTATTTGTTTTGATTTGGACAAGTGAGTTGATTTGCAAGTGGTCAAAGTTGGAGCTCATGGTGATAGTGGTATTACCGAGAGAGAACAAGGAAGAAGGGAGAAGAGTGGTGTTTGCAAACCGTGGGAATGAAGGAAAGAAATGAGAATGAAGATAGAAGTTGCTTTTAGAAGATATTTATGTTATAAAGTAAAAAGTAGTTTTACTTAGTTTGCTTTAATTACTCATTACCTTAACTAGAGAGTGGTGAGTCACCACACTTATAAAAACCGGCCCCCTTTATTAGTATGAGGGTGTTTTAGTCTTTGTTTGTCAATTTAATTACTTAATACAACATATGTTACAAATTAACTTATAAAAAGTACTATTCACCTATACAAGGCACATAGAAGTGAAATTTTTGATTTCCCACTAATATAGCCACCCAAATGTGATACTATATAGTACACATATATATTTAAGAGTAATGATGGACATTTAGCCATTCAAAACTCATTTACAAGACAATTTTTCAAAAACGTGCTTTAAGACTTCTTAAAGCACATTTTGTGTTTTAACTTGTTTTCAAGCTTGGTTTTCTTTGGTAATTGGTTTAATAAGTTCATTAGTATATAAATGAAGTCTTGGTAAGCTCATTAGGCCTTACTCAAGTTTATCCCAAGCTTAGAGCACATTTTAGCTCTTATTGACTTTAAAGCACATTTGTGTTTCCTTTTGTTTAAATTTGTTTAGTAAGGTTTCTAAGACTCTTTTTAGTCTTGTTACACCCTATTTAGGTGTTTAAACAACATAACTAGGTTTGGGGTATTTCAATCTACCCCCCTTAAAAGAACTTTGTCCCCAAAGTTCATACTTCCACTTAACATTAAACATTAGAACATGAGAACACATATTAACAACACTTCTATATCACATTAACAACATCTTACATCATATCGGACACGTGGTCCAAACAACAAAACATCACAACATCATTCAGACTCAGCGGTCTGTAACATTAACAACATGACAATACAACATGACAATACAACACAGACAATGTATTCAAATACATGTTATATACATAACCGAAACGGCTCTACCCCCCTTAAATAGGGGTACGCCCCGTACCCTATACATACAAATACTAAGAAGTAAACAACGACGGGTACTTCGCCTTCATCTTATCTTCCAGCTCCCAAGTGGCCTCCTCAACGTCCTGGTTAGACCAGAGAACCTTCACCAGTCTCACGGACTTATGGCGAGTGTCTCGAGTCTTAGTGTCCAGAATCCGTACCGGAGTCTCCACTGATCGCATGGTCGGCTCTAAAGTTAGCCTTTCAGGCTGAAGTACATGAGACGGATGAGACATATACTTCTTCAACTGGGACACATGAAATACATCATGTACCTTGCCCAGCTCGGCGGGTAATCAAGTCTATAAGCTACCGGGCCGATCCGCTCCGTCACAACATAAGGTCCCACATATTTTGGGCTCAACTTGCCTTTCTGGCCAAAACGAAACACTCCCTTCATGGGGGATACTCTCAAAAATACCTGATCGCCCACGGCGAACTCCAGGTCACGTCGGCGCACATCTGCGTACGACTTTTGTCTATCCTGAGCTGCTTTCATATTATCCTGATCTGGCGAACTTCTGCCTGAACTTGCTCAAGATACTCTGGTCCTATAATGACCGTCTCACTCGACTCATCCCAGCATAATGGCGTGCGGCATGGTCTACCGTACAATGCCTGGAAGGGAGACATCTTGATCGATGCATGATAACTGTTGTTGTAGCTAAATTCGATCAGATGTAACTTATCAATCCAGCTGGTCTGAAAGTCAAGTGCACATGCACGTAGCATATCCTCAAGTGTCTGTATGGTGCGCTCACTCTGACCATCGGTCTGTGGGTGAAACGCCGTGCTCAATTTCAGTTCAGTACCAAGTGCCTCTCGTGTAGACTTCCAATATCTGGATAGGAATCTGGTATCTCTGTCAGATACTATCGTCTTTGGTACACCATGATGTCTTACAATCTCTTTATCGAATAATTCTGCCAACTTTGCCACTTTCCAGGTGTCCTTCATCGGAATGAATCGAGACACCTTGGTCAGTCGGTCAACTACCACCCAAATCATATTAGACCTCCCCTTGTAGGCGGAAGCCCAACCACGAAGTCCATAGATATGTCATGGAACTTCCACTCCGGCACTGGCATTGGCTGCACCATACCACCAGGCCGTCGGTGCTCAAACTTGACCTTCTGACAAGTGAGACACCTCAACACATAGTCATTTACATCCTTTTTCATTCCAGCCCACCAGAAGTATCTTTTCATACCTTTATACATCTTTGAAGCTCCGGGGTGAATCGAAGTAGTAGAACAATGGAATTCACTCAATATGCGCTCCTTCAGCTCAGCGCTACTCCTGGGTATACACAATCTGCCATTGAGCCTAATCAGGTCATCATCGTGGAGTCTGAAGTCGTACTTCTGCCCTCGAATGTGCCATCAATAAGCTTCTGTCTAACCTCCAACATGTACTGATCCGTCATTTGAGCACTCCGCACCTCTTCAACCAAGCCAGTATTAGAGACTAGCGAATGGAGAGAGTGTGCTCGGCGACTCAATGCGTCAGCTACCACATTTGCCTTACCCTCCTTATACTGTAAATCGATATCATAATCATTCAGGAATTCAACCCACCTTCCTGCCTCATGTTCAACTCTTTCTGAGTGAACAAGTATTTCAAGCTCTTGTGGTCAGAATAATCGTCACACTTACTCCATACAGGTGATGTCGCCATATCTTCAATGCGAAGACAATGGCCCCCAATTCTAAGTCGTGGGTAGGGTAGTTCTCCTCATGCTTCTTCAGCTGTCGGGAGGCGTAAGCCACGACCTTCCCGTGTTGCATCAACACACAACCCATACCCCTGCCTGATGCGTCGCAATAGACCTCGAAACCATCTGGACCGTCTGGTAGCGTCAGAACCGGTGCAGATGTCAGAGCATCCTTGAGACTCGCGAAAGCCCTCTCACAGTCGACTGTCCACTCGAATGGCGCATCCTTCTTCATCAAGGAAGTCATCGGCTTCGAGACACTGGAGAAGTCCTTCACAAATCTCCTATAGTAACCTGCCAGACCGAGGAAGCTCCTGATGTCGGTAACTGTCTTCGGCCTAGGCCAGGTGCGCACTGCATCTATCTTTGCCGGATCAACAGCGATCCCGGCCTCAGATATCACATGTCCAAGGAATGATACTTGGTTCAACCAAAATTCACACTTAGAAAATTTAGCATACAACTGATTTCTCCTCAAAGTTTGTAACACATCTCTCAGGTGGCTTTCGTGCTCACCTTTCGATTTAGAATACACAAGAATGTCATCGATGAAGACTACCACTGATTTGTCCAACTGATCTTGGAACAAACGGTTCATTAAGTCCATGAACTTTGCTGGTGCATTTGATAAGCCAAACGGCATAACGGTGAACTCATAGTGCCCATACCTAGTTCTGAAAGCTGTCTTTTCGATGTCACTGTCACGGATGGCAATCTGGTGATATCCGGAACGTAGGTCTATCTTGGAGAATACTGATGCTCCCCTAAGCTGATCAAATAGATCGTCGATGCGTGGTAAGGGGTAACGGTTCTTCACCGTCACAGCATTCAGCTCCCGATAATCAATACATAGGCGGAGGCTACCGTCCTTCTTCTTCACGAAGAGGACCGGCGCTCCCCATGGTGACACACTAGGGCGGATAAAGCCCTTGTCGAGTAGGTCTCTCAGCTGCTCTTTGAGCTCTGTCATTTCTGCTGGAGCCATACGGTAAGGTGCTTTCGCAATGGGTCCGGTGCCCGGAACTAAATCAATCTCGAACTCAACCTCTCGTGCTGGCGGCATGCCCGGCAGTTCCTTAGGAAATACATCAGGAAACTCCGACACTACCGGCACATCTGGGCTAAACTCAGGGTCTCTCTCTGTCCTGGACATAGCAGAGGTATACATCACTCCCTCGTCGTAACTCACGATACATAGCCATGGCGGTGATGATCTGAGTCGAAGGCTCCCTGGGCCTCTGGCGGTAAGATATGGTAACCCCAGATGGACTCCGAAGAAGCAGTCGATGCTCGGCACACAGGATTCTGCCCTTGTGCCGCTCCAACCAGTTCATCCCGACAATCACATCAAAGCCTAGTCCGTCGAACTCTATCAAGTCGATCGGAAACTCTTCACTCCTGATTCGAACAATAGCACCTCGGTAGTAGCGGGTACATCGGATCCGCTCCTTCGACGGGAGAGTAACCACGAAGTCTGGCATCTCTTCACCATCTAACCCCAGCCTCTTCGCAAATGATAGCGAAATGAATGTATGTGAGGCTCCAGAGTCGAACAAGATCGATGCATCCACGCCATTCACTGGAAAGGTACCGGTGAGGATTGTGCCGCTCTTGCCGGCTTCTGCCTTATTGCAGACACTCAGTATACCTCCCGTTCCGAGTGCACAGCCTAATTCATTGGCAAACTAATAAGTATTGGGTAACAACACGGTTTATATGTTTCAAACAACTCCACTTTATTCATTAACACACTCCTTTTTACAACATTTATTGGCTTATACTGTCGCCATGATCCACACTTACAACATCCTTAATACATACTGGTTTGTCACATAATTATACAAGGTTTAAAACTGTCTGAAGGTCAGATTCAAACGTCCGGGTTTCATGTGTGTGGCATTGATCACTGCCGACGGTGCGGTATTCAGTTTGATCTTTCTGATGCCATGGTATAGCATCCTTGATTGCCCACCCATGATTAATACATCTCCCGATTTTAGCAATAGCTTCTTTGCGAGGTCAGCACGCTTCTGCTCGCCATACACAAATACTGCGGTATCACCAATGGACCAAGACACCACGGGTACTCCCTTACTTAGAGACTCGGGTGACTCGTCCTTGTCTTGGTGCATACCCAACCGTCCACCTTTCTGGTAGAAGTTTACAATGCATAAATCTGCTTTTACACCCGGAATTGATTCCGTTTCAACTTGCTGAGCAATTCCCACGGCGTGGTTAACGACCGCGTGGAACTCCTCTGGTATACTTGATACTGTTGCTCCATCTTCAGCTCGAACTTCTTGATATGACTTGGTGTAAGGGTTCCAGTCCTTACCCATGCACATCATCTTCAACTGCATCCTTGCTCCGTTCGGGTATTCGGGTGTGTAAAACCCTCCTGGTTTTGCTCCAAGTTCGTCGCATCGTCTGATGATGTGGATTTGTGCTTCCGGTGTCAGGTATCCATTTAGAAGTATCATACCTGGCTGGATGACCTGACATTGCTCCAATGGAAAGTCGGTGATGTTGATGGTGGTTTCTTCAGGGTTCGGTGTGGGTGGGATTGGATAACATATATTGAAGGTTCCTTAAAGTTTAGAGTACTCTAGTTAGGTAAATCTCACACTATACTTTATTTATTCACTCACATGGTCGTTTATTTAAACTCACTCACACACATGCATGAAATGCGGTATGCAGACACTTATTACATTCAACAACTTAGGCGGTACCTGGTCTAGAAGAGGGCCCTGGCGCCTCAGACCGGTCCACCACATTCAGGGTGGCCTTGTTGGACCCCGACCCCTTCCCCTTCTGGGACTCCGTGTACCTCTGATCTGGGGGTGGCTGGTTCGCCGTCTTCTGGCCATCGGTGGTCGCAGTGGCCTTACCCTTCAATTGCCCCTTGGGCCTGAAGTTCCTACCGTTCGGGTTCGACCAGCACTCATGGTCGCGGTGACCCATCTTCTTACAGTACCGGCACTGAACATCATTACCCTTGCAGTCCTTGCCGGGGTGGTCGCCGTTGCACCACTTGCAGTAATAGTGGCGCTCCGGTCCAGAGCCCGTGCTAGCTGCTATCACAATACACCATTAATACTTGTTTCACCTTATTAACATACACTCTAACTTATCACACAGGTTTAGACAATTACCCTTTGGTGGGTAAGAACGTAGGGGCTTGGCCGCATACGCATAGGTGAGCTGCAGAGGCTCATCAGCAGTGGTGGTCTGGGCCTGGCCCTTGCCACCCTGTTGCTGTCCTTTCTGGGACTGGGGGTATGATTTCTTCTTCTTCCCTCCCCACTGCCCTTGCGTGCCTTGGCCCTCGTTCTGAGCCTTGCGCTTAGCGCACTCTCCTCGTCCCTCAGACGGACGGTGATCTCCACAATAGCAGCGGCATGATAGCACTCCTATATTTAGGGTGTCAGTTATGCCCCGCTAGACAAATTCACATCACATTATCACATTGTACACACTTATTCACATTACACTGTAATCCCTTTACCTGCAAGGTGGTATATCCAGTAGGCCCCATGCCGTAGCGCAGGCGATAGTTCAGACCGTTGTAGAAACGGTTCACAAGGATCCGGTCTGAGTAACCCAGATCCGGTAGCAGGTGGATTAGTCCGATGAAGGCTGAGTAGTACTCATCTACCGTCATCTTATCCCCTTGCCTCAGGTTGTCCAACTCCAGGCGCTTGGCCTCTTGCACATGTATAGGGTAGTATTTGGCTCGCAGAAGAGCCGTGTACTCCCTCCACTGGAATGTCGGATCAACAACTCTACCCTCGCGCACAAGCTTCCACCAGTTTTGTGCCGCGCCTTTCAGGTAGTAAGCAGCAAGTCGTACCTTGATCTGCTCAGGTGGTGCTAGGGTTTCGAAGGCGGTCTCCATCTCGGAGATGTATGCCTCGAGCTTACGGGGATCGGTCTCCCCACTGAATGAAGGCGGCCTCAGATCAGCCAACGCCTTGACCCAATTGGTCTCTCGTGGCGGTGGTGGTGGCTGAACTCCAGGCTGTCGCCCTTGCTGTATAGCAGCAACTAGGTCGGGTACCAGCTGAGCTACGGCGGCTGCAACTGCCTCAGCCATGGTTGTGCCGTAGTATCCTCACCCTGGTCACCCATACCTCCAATACCGCGCCCGCGGCCTCTTCCTCGTGGTCTACCTGCCATCTGAATTTGTACGAACATCTCATTAGCATTATGCTTGCACACTTATCGGTCTAACGACTGTAACGCTTCCCGATAATAAGGTATCTCCACACTTAGTTAGTGGTTAACCTTTCCAAATCTGTTCACTTAGGTAACTGTAGTTAGGTTTCCTAACTCGGTATATCCCTAAGCTCGGTATTCTAGTCATCAGAGCGATACTTCGCTCTGATACCACTTTTTGTAACACCCCTACTACGCACATATCTATACTTGGAATCGCAGCGGAAATAAACAACTAAACAATAACTAAACGATTGGTGTTACAACGCCGTCAACCACCCACGTGGCTAACAAGGCTGAATAAATACAATTGTACCGGTCTGATGATCAGACTCCCGAGCATAGAACTAACAACCATATATATATACAATATTATACCGAGTATCTACATAAATCCTTCACTGTTTGATTCACTGTAAACCGTCACCAACAAGTATATAATACGCCACGGGTGCACAGCGCAACCCGGGCTAACATCCAAAATACTTCAAAAGTAAACTACTCTCTTGGACCTAGAGCCACTCTGCCTCTTCGATCCTCATCCTGCAATAAAAATATGGAGCCCCCGAGGGGGTCAGCACCTTTGCTGGTATGGCTAACGCGCAGCCCATCGACTACCGGGATACGCGCAACCAATTGTCAGGATGACATGATATTTATTTTTAAACACACAACACATACATATATAACATAACAAGGGTATTGTACACATCATAACACACATCACAAACATACAAATCCTTTTAGGAAGAGAACCAACACAGTTAGTCCCCATTGAGAGCTTCGAGAATGTTGCCACGCTCATACTTAGCTCGTTACATAACTCGTTACCGTCCGGTTAGATTGAACGGTTAACTTAACACAAGGTGCCCCGGATATAGTGATCCAAGCACACCGAAACAAAACATATAGTATGCCCCTGTGGCCCGACGTGAGTCAGTAAAATAGCCTTGGTTAAGCTAAAGGGAAGGTTAGAAACCAAATTGGAAACTTAACCATAACATACAGAGAGAATCGAACCGGTTATGACATCGACTCCCATACTCACACGCGTGGCCGGAACAGACCGGACTCCTCACTTCCCCCGTTAGCCCATGTTAGTAGTTCAACATTGAGCACAACAACAATTCACAATAATAGGTCAAGTCTTGTTAGACACTCACATGGGAAGAGAGAGTCATATTAACAACATAATAATATTTAACAACTGTAAACTCTTTACATGGTTTAATCTTACAAAGTCATAAACACACAGAAAACAAACAACACACAAGCCGGTGTAAACCGGTAGGCAACAGACTGCAAGAAAACCATACCTTGGTCCTTGCCTCGACGGATTTCCACCTTGAGAGAATCCTAAACACATTAGTAATGTCGGTTAATTATTTATTTAACTTCAAACTTACTAAGTATTTAACATGATTGTATGACATGTTTTAATGCCTATCTTACCCTAGGTTACCTTCATTATACACCTAGGGTTAACTACATAAGTCACATTCATTTCTGTTTTTTTTTTTTACATGTTTTGGTCCGACCGACCCACCGTCCGACCCACAACTGGGTCGGACCCTCCCAGTGGTCTTCGGGTCTGAAAAACTTTACCTTGACCGACCCATGTCCGACCCACCATTCTGGGTCGGTCCATGTGCGAACATTTTCCCAACATTTTACAGAGGCTCGACCGACCCATGTCCGACCCACCCTTTTGGGTCGGACCGTCACCGAACATTTTCCTAACATTTTACAGAGGCTCGACCGACCCACAACTGGGTCGGCCCCTGGGTCGGTCGCCTACTAAACTTACCTAAACTTGCCAATTCTTCACCAAACTTCTCCTAAGGCCTCTTAATGCTTCCTAGCAACATTTGGCAACCTTACATCCACATACAACATCCATGAAACTCATTTTCTAATTCCTTAAAACATTTACTTATTTCCTTGTAAAAATTCCTTAACACTTATGTTATTTTATACTAGGTTCCTAGATGGTGTTTCATACCTAAGGCAACTACTATCCCAAAATGCTTTCTCCTTAACTTAACATCATCTCCCAAGCATCATTTCTCACAACTATCTCCTTATTCATTACTCATCTAACTTCTACTTTCTCACTCTAACTCACCAAACCTTATGTAAACACTTAGAACTTCTTACTTCCTACCTAGATTTTGACATGGGTTCCCCTAGAACATTACCATGCCTAAACACTTTACCTTCTCCTTTAAACACACAAGAACATCCAAAATCACCAAGAACACTCTCATACACAATTTCACCAAATTTACACTACATCACAATATAGTGCATAACTTAAATTGCATGGCACTTAGGCCCTTAAAATGCTTAAATCATAAACACTGAATTTCCACAATAAATATGCCTTTAACCTGCAAATACACTCAACATACACATATGCCCTTACTAGTCTCTTAAGAACACTTCACTAGGTCATTCCCCATTGGCTCTTTAGATAGTTTTAATAAGCATTATAAGCTCATTTCTCCTAAGGCATTAAAATAGCATTAGGTTAGTAGATTTACCTCTTTTGTAAAATCACTCTTTCTTGTTTCCTTTAGAAACCAATGGAGTACTTGATTCCTTGACAAGTTCTAAACAATATACAAACTTTATAATGAGTATTCAAGCTATAGGCTTCATCTCATTGTAAACCCTAATTTGACATTGTTTCAAAAACATTAATGTAGTTGTTTTACCTTGTTCTTTGAAGAGAGTTTGGATATACAACAAGAGAGGACTCCACCTAGTCCATGAAGAGTTGAAATGAAGCTAGAACAAAGTCACACAATGAGCTATTTCAATGTGTATTTTCGGACATGACAAAAACAAGGAGGAAACTTGATTTTTGTTTGAGATTCCTTACCTAGAAGCAAAGGAGAGTGATAATATGTAAAAATCCAAGCTCAAGCTCCTTCAATGGTGGAACACCTTGGCACCGAAATGGAGCTCTTGGAGTTTTGAGAAGATAGGAATGAAGAGCTTGATGAGAGGAAGAGATTGGTGGTATTTGTTCTTGATTTGGACAAGTGAGCTTGATTTGGCAAGTGGTCAAAGTGGAGCTCTAATGGTGATAGTGGTATTACCGTGAGAGAACAATGAAGAAGGGAGAAGAGTGGTGTTTGCAAACCGTGGGAATGAAGGAAAGAAATGAGAATGAAGATAGAAGTTGCTTTTAGGAGATATTTATGTTATAAAGTAAAAAGTAGTTTTACTTAGTTTGCTTTAATTGCTCATTACCTTAACTAGAGAGTGGTGAGTCACCACACTCATAAAAACCGGCCCCCTTTATTAGTATGAGGGTGTTTTAGTCTTTGTTTGTCAATTTAATTACTTAACACAACATATGTTATAAACTAGCTTATAAAAAGCACTATTCACCTATACAAGGCACATAGAAGTGAAATTTTTGATTTCCCACTAATATAGCCACCCAAATGTGATACTATATAGTACACATATATTTTTAAGAGTAATGATGGACATTTAGCCATTCAAAACTCATTTACAAGACAATTTTTCAAAAACGTGCTTTAAGACTTCTTAAAGCACATTTTGTGTTTTAACTTGTTTTCAAGCTTGGTTTTCTTTGGTAATTGGTTTAATAAGTTCATTAGTATATAATGAAGTCTTGGTAAGCTCATTAGGCCTTACTCAAGTTTATCCCAAGCTTAGAGCACATTTTAGCTCTTATTGACTTTAAAGCACATTTGTGTTTCCTTTTGTTTAAATTTGTTTAGTAAGGTTTCTAAGACTCTTTCAGTCTTGTTACACCCTATTTAGGTGTTTAAACAACATAACTATGTTTGGGGTATTTCAACAATACATAAAGCGTGAGGCACAGATCTGTTTGTGCTCTCTCCCCATTTGTTCTTCTAATGGGCCCACTCGCTCCGTACTGAGGTGCAGACCCATGAACATAGGCTCAGTTCGCCTCTTTTCATTGCTGTGAATCCTCTGGTTTGGATCACTAGCGTACATGCGTGTGTCTTCTCTCACTGATATTCATCTTGAGGTGCAATATGACATTGGCTATTGTTAGTACTTAGTGCTCTTTTCACTTGTCTTTGTAATACTAAGACGTACCAGCCTACATGTCCACGGAGATAAAGCTTGTCATCCGTGCCTCCTGGTGGTTTTGTCCCGGAGTAACACACTGTTGTAGTTCTTTGATGCACACTCGTGTTGATATCCATTACATCTTCTTGTATTCCCACTAGATTAATAACTGCAAGAGTGCAATACCAAAACACTCAGTCATACAGAGTGCAGAGGCGTACACTCTCAGCAGCTAATATCTAATGAGTCCAACAGATAAGATGAGCGAATTATCCTGTGAGTGGTACATTTCCAAGTCCATTGTTCCTTGCTTAAGGTATCTGCTAGTACATTAGTTTGTCTCTCATCATTGCGTAGTCACGCGTTTCTGTCCACATCATCTCGTAGATTTCCTCTGGATTGCAAGAACTTGCTCGATCCTTATGAGGATTCTACATATTATTCGTCCATAATGGGTTTCCATGTTTCTTTCCTTAGTGTTCACGTCCTTGAAAGGTTTCCTTGTCTTCACTGTATACTGTCTACTGCTCTGTGTTGAAGGTTCTTTATTTCTCTAGCCCGTTGGTTTAACTGCGGCTCTTCTCGTCCATCTTCGAGGTAATCTGTATTACTGTCCTTAGTACGGAGTTGACTACTTCTCGTGTTCCTTACACTACTTGTCTACATACATGGGGTACCGTACTAATACATTACTACTTACCCGACTAACTCATAAATAAGTCTGTCAGGCCACATGCTCCTATCGGAGTGCGGTCGTCCCATGTCTCGTTTAGTAAACTGGTAATGTCTGTCACACGAGTATTGTGAAGTATTCTGTTGTCAAGCTCCCTTTGATGGATATCCTTTTAGTTGTTTATTAGTTCATGTTGTCGGTTATCCCGTTGTAAGTGCTATTGCCCTAGTGGCATAGGTGTAAGTAAAATTTGTGCTATATTTAGCAAAATTGGTTCTCTTATCTCGATCTCATTGAGTGTACACATATTCCTTTCATCCCTGTTTATCATGATCACATCTCATCCATAGTTCATATTCGTTCCCCTATCCGTTTAATTGGATATATTGTAGATTGCATAATAGCTTGAGCAACTTGGCTCTCCACTTCCCAACCATCCTCACTGACGGTGGTGCATCTACAAAGGGTATGCTTGTCCATAAGGACTAAACATTCATCACTAGTAGTGATTAGCATTAAATGCGGGTATACACTGATGGTATTTGGCTAATAAGCCTTGTCTGAAAATTCTCGAACAATTAAACTGGTGTGGTTTACGATCACAGTGGCTGTATAATTTCTTCAGTTGTAGTGGTTGGACTAACGGTCTTCCCGAGATTTCATAGGTTTCTAATCTTAAGGTTTGTATGAAAAGTTGATATGGAAATTGGTATTTAAATTTTAGCATATAATAAGAGATTAAAATTAGTAGTAGTTGCAGTTGCTGCACTTGTCGTAGCAAGTGCGCAAGGCAGATGGAAATTTCAGTGGTTTACTCGTCATAGCGCTTGCAATAGCAAGTGCGCCATGCAGGTGGAAATTTTGGTTCAGTAATTACCGGTCTCATTGACTCTGCGTCGTTGAGTATGGCTACATGATAATGTAAGCATTAACATTCTGTTCATATATATAATCCGTCAAGGTTCCAAGGTTACTCGCATCGAGTCCACACAACTAGTCTCAAAAGTCATACACAAAAGGGCGAGCGGTCAATGACACACTCCCACATATTTACAACATATCTTTGTCTAACATCCAAGGTAAGTACATAACAAGGTAAGCAAAAGTCTTCCACCAGCGTTCTCATGGAGTTCAGGGTACTCATGCCCTATCTACTCCCTTGCCTCTCTGGGCTCCAGCATCAGTAGATGTCTGGCCATCCTGACCGCCTCGTGGTACTCCAGATCCTCCAGCTGAGGTCTTCTGATTATTCCTCGGTGGCCTGTAGTTACGGCTCTCAGGGTTCATCCAACACTCGAACTCCCGGTGGCCCTCTTTCTTGCAGCACCAACACTCAACTTTGCGGCCATTGCAGTCGACCCCAGGATGATCCTTCCCACAACGCTTACAATAGAAATGGCGCTGGGGCTGTCCGGTGCCTAATGGTAGCATTTAGTTTAAGTTAAAATCTGATGATATAAAGGTTAAGGTTACAATTGAATTTAAGAGGTAGGTGTTCTCACCCTTAGGAGGCACGGATCTCAAAGGCTGAGCATCTATAGCTGGGCCGGTCAACCGAAGGACGGGCTCTTTCCCCTTCGCTCCCTGGTGACCCTGCTGCCCTTTCTTTTTCCCTTCTTCTGGCTATCGCCTGGAGATGCTCCTCCACCCTCAGACTCTCCCTCAGGGTTCTTTCTCTTCTTGGCCCCGAGAATCTCTTCCCGAGTCTGGAGCATTAGCTCCGTCCTTGAGGCAGCGTCATAACACTCCTGGAATCTCATTGGTAAGTTCTCACAAAGTTAATCGGTAATGTAGTAAGTAAAGAATTTATGGCTTTCATGTTAATACCTGGATAGTAGAATAGAGGGTAGCACCCATCGCCATCTGGATGCGAAACAACAATCCCCCCCGGAACTTCTCGACCTTCACGGTCTCTGAGTAATCAACACCGGGGATAAAGTCCAGCAGACCAATGAATCGAGCGTAGTACTCATCCACGGTCAGACCTCCCTGGGATAATGTCTCGAACTCACGGCGCTTCTTCTGCTTGAGATGTGCCGGATAGTACTTCCCCCTCAGCAACTCGACAAAGGCAGCCCACGAAAAGTCGGGCATAGCCAGGTGATGGTCCGTGACCAACCTCCACCAAGTGCTGGCTGCATCCTTCAGATGGAAAGCAGCAATGACGACCTTCTTGTCGGCAGGTACTTGCAAAGCTTCGTAGGCCTTCTCATGTTCAACAATAAAACGCTCCAAGGCTACGGGGTCTGGCTCCCCAGAATATGTAGGTGGTCGGGTCTCGGTAACTGACTTCAGCCAGTTCGTTTCCCAGGGCTGTGGCGGGTGGGCTGGTGTTCCTCCAATCTGAGTACCAAGCTGTGCGAGAATGGCAGCAATCGTCTCTGCAACTCCTGGAATCACGGGGTCACCGCCTCCACCTCTACCACTACCACGCCCTCTAGTTCCCCCAGACATCTGTAGTACAGTATGTCACATAAATACTCGGTAATTTACCGTACACAACCAATAGATATTGAATTGCCTTTAAGGGCTAATATATCACGCAATTTGCGTTACTAAACACAATACTTTTTAAGACGAATCGTCTCGTACCTCACCAACGTTTCCCGTAATTTCCCAAGTCCTAAGCTCACTGTCTTAACCTATTTTCTCGTCATCAGAGCGGTACTCCGCTCTGATACCACTTTTGTAACACCCCTCTCCTTAAACACGTAATAATCTCTCGTAGCAATAAATAAAACGTCTTACAGCAGAAGAATAAATAATAACAAAAATACTCACTCGGGTGTCACCGGCCATTACTCGCCCATGCGAGTAACGAAGCCAAACTATATCCAACATCCAACAATAAAACAAACTGCTAACCGCTGTGATAACGAGATAACTCCTATACATCATACTAAGTCCATAAACCATAAACGTCGATAAGTGAGCGTCTACCCAATCCCGAATATACATAACCGTATCATAATACAATCCACCATCTATATTGTTATTCAAATAAACTCCACGAGCGGTAATTAAAGTAAACTCTAACTACCCTGTTCCCGCACTTCGGCTTCGGCAATGATCAACAACCTGCAATGAGAGTAGTATCAGCGATAAACGCTGAGTATGCCGGGCCTGGACCCTAATGGTCACTTAGTCATTTTAACCATCTTATTATTAGATTGGTTTCATGCTTTACCATTTTACAGTTATAATCAATACTGTAATATACATGCATAAATTCATAATCAACCATCCAAACATTCATAAACACTTAACCATTCACCAATTCAAACAGTCATAATATATCACAACAACAATTGTATATCAAACATATCGAATAATAGTACTGAATAAACGCCGTAGCGAACACCATCCTTTGTTAATTTAATTTGGCCTTTAAGGCCCCATCCATCCAAACCATGTTAAATAAATACCAGTTGGGCGTCATGTTGTGACAACCCGATAACCTCACCATGGACAGTAGTCCTCCCATACACACAAAGGTGCTCATTTCGCCAGAGGTCCGGAGGCCCCTGACTATTCTCTTTGTCTCGTAAGACGTCCATATAAAGGCCGTAGCCACCTGACCCACAATCCAAATAGGGCTCGTTGGGTATAAACCTGGAGCGGAACCCGATCGGGAACCCCTCAGTGATCACAAATGCGCAACCAGGTAGTTCGTAAACTACACTGGATTCCTCACCCCAACTCACACCATCTCTCTCTCATAATGTTTAAGATATGCTCTTATTCTTATGGAGAATATAATTATTAATTAGCTGCCCAATGGGTCCCACGCATACCTAGAAGTAATCTAGGTTATATTCATGTTCGAGATCCATGCTCTAGAGACCGACAATGTCGTGACTCGTTCCTAAGTGTTTTTCTTAGGTTGTCATATACTTAATATTAATACTATGATATTATATCAAGTAACTGTCTTGTCATCACAATAACGTATATGTATGTTTATATAAGTCGATCTATAGTCGACGTAGTGTTAGTCCCGTAGGACGCCCGTGCATAAATAATTAATGCAGTAACACATAATCACATACACGTATCCAAAACACATAACACACAAGTGATATCTACCAAATCCGAGCACAAGGAATTCCTTAGGACAACTCGGATCAAACCCCTTTACATACCGTACACCTCAGACCTAGGATGCGCAGTGTAGTCCACTAGCTCGTCAGGCACGCACGTCTGAAAGGCGATCTAAACTGTAATAAAACTATAAGTCAGTCTCCATGACTAACTAAATCCGGTATTTCCGAATAACAAGTAACCTCGACAGTTCATCCCCGGATTTCTACAGTTAATTGTTACGGGTTTCTCTAAACTGGTCGGCTTCGTTACTAAAACTCGTATGTCGAAATGTTTCGACTGTTAAGTTTAATTCATTATATTTCTTTAATCTTATCCCCCATTTAATTTAGGTACATAACCTATAGTTGCATGTATGCATGCATTATGTATTATATTACATTATTTTTCCACCATCCTTATAATACATTGTATTATATAATCCATTAATCCTTTAATAATTATATTTGAATTCAAAAACTTATAACACATAGTTTATAAACTATTTTCATGTAATAACCACCACCATTATATTATATGGTTTCCAACCATAATATATATCCATCCTTATATACATTATTCTTGTATATGTATATATATTTACCATATAGGTAAGTTCCATGAGTTATAAAACTCTTATATTATATGTTACATTTTATCATCTTATATTAGATGATTATTCCCATTAGTTGCATTATATTATACAACTTATATTAAGATTATTAACCTAATATTATGTAACATTTTATCGTGTATAATTACAACTCCTAAGGTTTATTCAATATATACCTTAGTTTATAAATCTTATTTATTTATAGTTTGTCACATTCTTTAATGTGAATATCCTTACTTATATTAATTCCATCTAAACCATATGATTGTTATAACATTTATAACATAGTAGACCATAGTCTAAAATTCATATTTCTAACCTTAATAATTCGGTACAGCCCTTATCTTTATTTTAATTTCATTTTGACCACATAACATTATGTAATGTTATTCCATATACTAATATCATATAATATGATATTTTTATTTCCTTTAATTTATAACCTATAGTTTTTGTACAAGACTATATTATATTGCAGCATAGGCATATACATTTATACCTTATTCTTTTCCATAATCCATAGTTTCCTTTATTTACAAAATCACCCCATTATTTATACCATGTTATATATATAATATAATATAACATTTTTAACTTATAAAATGGTATAACCTATGATTATATAAAATATAAATTTCCTAACAGACCCAATATATATTCTATATTATTCTCCAACCCTTTTAACTTTCCAAATTTACAATTTGACCACTTATATAATGTTATGTAATATATATCATATATTATAACATTTTAACCCTTAATATAAATATAACCTATGGTTATATATTATTACAAAATGCGAACAGACCCCTTATCCTGTTCTTAATTATTTTTCAACCCTTTCACTTTCTACAATTGCCATTTGGCCCAATATATAACATATAGTTTTGTAATATCATTAAAACTATATATTATACATATATCTTATTAAACACTCTTATATTATTCTAAAAATCACTAAATTTCACCTAAGGGTTATAATTACCCTTACTAACCATATAGTTTCGGTATTTTACATTTCCACCCCATCTTTTATTCCAAAGTGTCATAATGACATAATAACTATATATTATACATATATAGTTTATTTTAATTCCAAAACCAACCAAATAAATTCCTAAAAATTCCTAATAGCCCATGGGTGTTTATAATACCATTTTACACCCTTAATTCTCGGTAATAACATATATACCACATATGTTATAAAAATGTTACAATTAAATACTTATCTTATTATAAAACCTTAAATAAGTTATTTAACTTATCTAATTTGGTCAAAACCTACCATATGGTCAAGGTTGACCTCCTTAATATTGCCCTGACCATTAATTTCCATATATTACGGTTTGTACCCCTATTTTTCAGAAATTACCATTTAACCCCCAAAACTTTATAAAATCTTATAATTTTTATTTAAACTCCTTTAAACCTCCAATTTTCGGCTTTATTATTATATAGCCCCCAAATTTAATTTAATTACATATTATACCCCAATTCCTTGCGGTAATGTATTTTTGCTACTTAAACTTAATTAAAACCTTATAAATACATAAATAAAATGGCCTAAAGTACATGGCCTTATTACAAACATTAGCTTATAAAATAAATTACATAAATGCCCAAAAATGCATTAAACTCTCGGCCATACCCATATCTTTTCCATATTTACCAATTTTCCACATAATGTCTTAAATTTGACAATTATGTTAATTAATTACTTATATAAATTTACTAAACCATTCCTTAATCACCTAAGGTCAAAATAAGACCTTAATAAACTCATTCACTCACGGCATATATATACACATATGTATATACACATATTAATATACCAAGTGTAGGTTTAAGTGATTTATACCTTATTTTAGCCAAGATAAGGCCTTGTTTCGTCACGGCAATTTAGAGGAATATTTCCACAGCTTCTTAGATGAGTTCTAACAGAAATATAATGATATGGTTAGGTCCCAAACATGAACTAACCATAAGAGTAATTTAAGTCATGAAAGACATGAACTTTTACCTTGAAAAATCAAGGATCTCCCAAGTTGCTCTCTGCCTAAATTTCCAACAGAAAGAAGGCATCAAAACACTCTTTAAACTCAGCTATATAACAGCCAATGATCTAGGTAGAAGAAAGCTAGGGTTTACCTTGATGAAAATGGCTTAAAATGGAGTTTAAGCTTGGAATCAGCCACCAAATGATGTGGTTGCAATTGCTACTGATCAAGCATGATAAATGGAAGATTATAAGCCAAGGGAAACAGGTTTTACAACCGGTAATGATAGGAATAAAGATATAAGTGCTTAAAGCACATTTTTATACCTTAAGAACAAGATTAGAATTCTCCACCTCCTTCCCTTGTTACAGCCGAGAATCACCCTCCTTTTAACCTCCAAAACAAGATAGAAACATGGATGGAAATGATTGATGTTTAGCTCCATGGAAAGAGGAAAGAAATGTGAAGAGAATGAACATATAAAAGCTTAATAAGCTTACCTAGGTAGCAAAGTGTTCTCTTCTGAAATTGGTGAGTTCCTACGGTAATGGAGGAGCAAAAGAGAGAGTATGGCTGAGTGGAGTCGGCTGGAAGGAAGGAAAATGAGAAAAGAAGCTAGTTTTGCCTTTTAAGTTAATTAATGTTACTTTATGTAATAGTAAATGATGATTCATTAGATTGGATAGATATTTAGGTTGCTTAATGGGTGGGTATGACAGCTAATATGGGGCGGCAATGCTTGGTTTGGTCAATGGATGACATTTGACCATAGTTTAAGTTAAGTAATTAAATGTTATTTTGGGTACTATTCATCCAAAATCACCCATTTTGATTTTATTTTTAAACTTTGATTTAGACTTTATAATATAGTCTATCATGTCACATTAATTATATAAAGAATGTAATCTAGTCTTTAAAGTGACAAAAAGTCATTATCTTAGAGCTCATACACAAAAACATGCTTTAAGGTGTTTTAGCGCACATTTTGTGTCACAAGGTGCTTCTGAGCTTATTTTTCTTTGAGAACTGTTTTGTTGTGTTCCTTACATGATAATTGATCATAGGAATCTAATTTTATATCATTTAGAGGTCATAAGACCTTTAAGGTTTCTTAGAGCACATTTTTGCCCTACTTGACCTTGAAGCATGTAAATGCTTTTTATTTGTGTTGGAGTGTTGTCCAATGATTGTAGTATGTTTTTTTATGTGTTAGTATGCTTAGGACAAAGTTTTAGGTCCTAAGAAGTTCATTTGGGTATGTATTTACCCTAAACAGTCAAAGGGTGCAATATCTTGCTTTGTGTTGACCATTGTTGTTCTCAATTGCCTTTTAAGGCATGTTTAGGCCTTAATTAATGTGATTAGATGTTTAATCCATGTTTAATTAGTTTGGGGTATTTCAATTACTACATTTTTTTAAATCATATTAACGTTGTAAACATATAATGTTGTTTTTCAAAAAATGATATCTGAAAGTAATTTAACCCAAGAAGTTTGTAGTTGATTAGTAGCGAATTTTGCTAGTTACTTTTTTGTTCTGATCAATAATAGAATATTTTTTTAAAAAAAGTGTTGGATTTGTTATTTATGTGTTTACACTATTAATATGATTTAAAATTAATTTATACTGCGAATAGTAAAAACTTTACTATTTGCAGTACAATTGTTTTTCACCAAACTTAGTTGAATAAGTTGGAATGTTATGGGGAGAGACTTTTTTCTAACCATAATTCATAAACGTGTTGTTATACTTTTCTGGATTTATAATCTTTGGTAGATGTTTGGACGTGGAATAACGTGTTGTTATACTTTTCTGGATTTACAATCTTTCCGTTGGATTGTATTATGGCGATATTTTTTCATTGAATAATGCAAATGGACATTTGAAACAACTTTCATTGAACACCTTGAATCACAACTAAGTTACATAACATATATTTCAGTAGATGTTTGGATTATTAAATAGTTATTCACTTTCGATTATGTGATTCATGGGGTTTGAATTCTAGGACTTTTGTGCTGGAAGGGATCCCTTGGGAGATATTTTGGATGATTTTGTGCGAGAAATACATGGTACCGATTCCTATGAGTGTGTTGATGCATGTGAAATATCCTAGCGAAAGCATACTGTATTAAACAAGTTCAATAGCGACAATACAAGATTTGTTTTCCTACTCAATACACGTGCTTGCTCTCCAATCATCAAGCTACAATCTTGCTGATTTGAAAGCTCTGCAGAAGATTAAAATAGATACTAAGAAAGAAAAAATGAATGTTTTTCGTTTATATACCCGATGCTAGTTCTTAATGATGATCCAGGGATTCCTCAAGTGTTCGGTGTTTTTATAACTACAATGCATAGCCAAAAAGAAACTAGGTGCAAAATTGATTCTGAAAAATTAACATTTAAGAGCAATGAAGAGCAAAAGAAACGATGCATTTCTAGAAAAATTTTGGCATAGTCTACCCTGTTTTTCTTCTCTGCCCTGGTTCTAAGAACCTCCACAAAATCAACCAGAAGGTCATCAATAAGATCACGAGCAATTTCAGCAATAATTTCACCATCACCAAGTCCACTAGAAAATAACTACATCCATACTACAATCTTAAAACAACAAAAACATAAAATCCTAAACTATGGCCCTCCATACTAGTGATAGTACAAATCCCATATAGATAAGGTACTGAAAACATCATCTATCCCATGTTCAGTTTGCCTCTGTTCCTCATGCGGCATCTCCTCACGGTAGTAACGCCAGTCTCAGCTACGATTCCCCGGAGAGTAAGGCCTACCAACCTCAGTTGCCTCACTCATGAGTTGTAACATAATATTATAAAGTTAGTCTAGCATTCATAAAATGCTATAATCAACTGAAATTATACAAAGGAAGAGATCAACTTACTAAGGCGGGATCCGGCCGATGAACGAAGGTGTTTTCGTATATGTCAGGATTCATGATCTTCGGATGGGTGTGTTTGACGTACCAATCCAGATAATCTCCGTCACATGCATGCAGGGCCGCCTGTGTCTTAGTGAACCCTGGAGCAGGACCACACTCACATGTGGTGCCCCACACACTATACATGGGGGGTACACACATCTATAGGGGGTTCCCTTTCTCCCTCTTTTTTTGGATCTAATGTTCGGTCTAATAGGGGGAGGTGGGATACACTGAACGTACCCGAATTGGTGAAGACAACGCTCCGGCATATATGGCTAATTCACGGTCATGTACTGCAGTCTGCAAGGTACCCCTGTACCAAGAGCGACCCTGTTCTCATTCACCTTCTCGCGACTGTAGGGCAACCAATCAATCTACATTGGATCACAGGGAAACGTAAGCATCAATAATAAATAATAATGTAAATAATACAAATTGAAATTGTTGTACCACTTACATTTCTTGCTGTCAGAGCATCTATATGCTTGCGGTAGTTCTCCAGTGAATCTTTATTTTTCTGCTGGGAGGTGGACCTAACCCATCTCATAGCCCACGGTCTATCATCCCCATCACGCCAGTCAGCACTAACTGTTGGTCTAAGAGTGGGGAAGTACGCATATATCCAGCACTACATAAATTTAAAAAAGAAATTATGCCAACTATTAATGTGAATTCTTGAAAATGTATTACACATTGTTGTACATTAAAACACTTACCTTGAGAAGGGTCAAAGAGCCAGCAATGCTATTACAGTCAGCACGAGATGCTATCCCCAGCTCGCGATACAACCACGCAAGAGTACCTGCTCCCCATGCGTACCTCTTTAGCTTCGTATGTTTACCCATGGGAGTGACTAACCAGAATGGTAGAGGACTTATGCGTGAATTCCCCTTATTAGCAAAGATGGTAGTTGCGAGAGCATAGTAGAGCCCACCGCACGCCTGCTTCATAGGTACCCTCGGGCCAGTCGAACACCACTCTATAAGTGGACATGTCTGAATAGCACCAGTATGCCACATGAATTTCATCATCTGGTCAACGTCGTCCTCAAAATCTAACAACGTAGCCATCGTCTCCTTAAGCTCACTGTTTGACGGATTCCCCACAACTGGATGACCAACGATTGGGATCCTCAGTATCTGCCACACATCATGAAGTGTGATCATCATCTCTCCAAAAGGCGTGTGGAAAGAATTGGTGTCTGGCTGCCACCTCTCCACAAAGGCCGAGATCAATGACATGTTGTTGAAACCCCATGTGACATCTAGCAGATGATCCAACGCTGAGTGCTTAATCATATTTCTTGCCCTTTTGATTTTTCAAGAGGCTTGTAGCTTAAAGTTTTCCTTTCTCTTCGGCCCTATTTACAGAGGAGTTTCACTTAGATTATTGGTACAAATTTCAAGCTTAACCAACTCTTTACTTTCAAGGTTTATTTTAGAGTTTTTACCTTTACAAAGATGGACTTTTCCACACTTGGTTGCCATGTTTTTCTTGGATGTTTCAAGGGGTTCCCAACCTCCAATTTCCTGCAATAATACAAGGAAAAATAAGGTTCAAAAAATAGAAGTATACACACCCCATAATCCAAGGTAAAAGCTTCAGGCACAAAGATAGGTTTTAAGCTTGGCTTATTACGTTAGAGTGTCAAAATGGTGGTCTTGCTTCTTTAAAATTTCGGCCAACACTAGGAAAGCATGAAGGAGGTTAGTTCCTTGGTAGATCTAATAGGGAATGGTGATTTAAGCATGAACACATTAAAGCGCAAAACTATACCTTAGTAAAATGACTAAGAAAATTATCGGTTTGACATTCGATTTACTACACTTGTTACTTAGTCACTTAAACTTTATTTTAAATTACCCAAAACTTGTAAAATAAGTTTATAAGTATATTTAGGTCATTATGAATCATTTTATACAGCAAGCACACCCTAGTTCCCTTATTTTACTCTTTAACCCCAAAATTTCACAAACTTGTCATTTAAGTACTTAAACCTTATTTTAACTTACTCAAACTTATAATATAAGTTCATAAACATAAATGTATCATTGTAAATCATTTTATACAGAAAAATTCGGCCCTATACATAACTATCCCTTTATTTTTCAAAATTGCATTTTAGCCCCTTTGTACTTATCATTTTGTACTTAAAAGCCCTTTAACTCATTCTAATGCTTTAACTTTGTTCAAAGCACATTACAAACTTAAAATACAGTAAATAAAACAGTAGGCATTCGGCCTTAATAGTTACAACACCAAAACACCATTAAAATAACATGTAACCCTAACATAAAAGTTTACCTCCAAAACACCATTAAATTACCTTTTTGACATTCGATTTACTATACTTGTTACTTAGTCACTTGAACTTTATTTTAAATTACCCAAAACTTGTAAAATAAGTTTATAAGTATTTAGGTCATTATGAATCATTTTATACAGGAAGTACACCCTAGTTCCCTCATTTTACTCTTTAACCCCAAAATATCACAAACTTGTCATTTAAGTACTTAAACCTTATTTTAACTTACTCAAACTTATAATATACATACAAAAATTATCATTATAAACCATTTTATACAGAAACATTTCAGCCCTATACATAACTAACCCTTTAGTTTTCAAAAATTGCATTTTAGCCCTTTTTTACTTATCATTTTGTACCTATAAGCCCTTTAACTCATTCTAATGCTTTAACTTTGTTCAAAACACATTATAAACTTAAAATACAGTAAACAAAACAGTAGGCATTCGGCCTTAATTTTTACAACCACCAAACACCATTAAAAGACATAAACCCTAACGTAAGTAGGTAACCAACTCTTTACTTTCAAGGATTAGTTTAGAGTGTTTACCTTTACAAAGATGGACTTTCCCACACTTGTTTCCCTTGTTTTTCTTGGTGGTTTCAAGGGGTTCTCAAGATCCTATTTTCTGCCATAATACAAGGAAAAAGATAGTTAAAATATTAGAACTATACAATGACTACATCATTTATGATTTATAATTATTCTACAATTGTAACTCTTGACTTTAATTGTCATTCTCATAATATTTGAGTTGTTTTATGTACTTGTTAAATTTAATATGTCATGTATAATTAGTTTAATAAATATAAAATATTTATTAAAAAAATTAGCTCGCCCCAACACATGGGGCGAGTTTGGACAGGTCGCCTCCGCCGCCATGGTTAGTTGCGCCTGCTCGTGTCTTCAACTGGGGCAAGTTGGGAGAACATGCCTCTTCATCCACGGCGAGTTTGGATAGGTCGCCTCCACCACCATGGTTAGCCTCGCGTTCTCGTGTCATCCTCTAGGGCGAGCTAGGCGATGTCCCGGCTTCATCCAGGGCGACGTCGACTCGAGTCTTCTGGCGAGGCGAGGCGCCGCGCTTCACCTTTGCAGGAAAGATGAGCCCAGCCATCTCGTGTCCATCTCTGAGGCGAGAGAAGCCCAGGCGCCCCAACGGTTGAAGCGAGCAGCTCCGAGTCGCGGCAAAAGGCAGGGCTAGGGTGCCCAGCTCGTGTCAACGGGTGAGGCGACTCCATTAATGGAGTTTCAAAGTTTTTTTTCCAGATTTTTTTTATGTAGATCTAGGCTAATTGAATCTGTTTTTCTAAATTCTAACAACATATTCGAAATCACCACATCAAGATCTATAACTTGCAAAAAAAAATTGAAAAACTCACCGGAAAATTTTCCGGCAGTGGTCAGCGGTGGTCCGGCGGTGGCTCCGGTGATTAGGAAGAGAGGATTCCAGCGAGGTAATTTGGAGGAGAGATGGTGCGTGCGTGAGAAATGAAGATACGGGACATGTCCCGTTTATATATAACGTGCGTTTTGCAGCGTTTTTCAGAAAATGCTCGTTTTGACTCGTTTTCGACATATTAATGTCGTTTTGTAGTAAATACAGTAAAAAACAATAACTTAATATAAAATCATAATTATAACGTCCAAACGCAATAAAAACAGGTTTAACGGCTTTTACTACTACGAGAGTGTTTTTTACCCAGAATTGACGTTATCAACTACATTTTCAGTACGACGTTTCTGAAACTGTAACAATGTCTGTAATTAATCAACGTAACTAAAACGTCATTTACCAATACCAACTCACAATATATTATAACGTTCGAATGCAGTAAAAATGGGTTTAACGTCTTCTAATACAACGATAGCATTTTTTACGGTTCACGGTGATGAAATGCAAAAATTGGCCACGGCCACGGAAGGCATAATAACATAATATTAAGATGTTATACCTTGATTTAATGAGCTTTAAATGCCTAATTGGCCACGGAAGCTTGGGGATAATTCTTCCACAGCTGAATTTACATGTTTTACAGCAAAACAAGGATATAGTTTAGTTCCAAAGTTGAGCTAACCATAAGCTTAATACCATGAAAACCTAGATTTTCACCTTGAAATTCCTAGCTTTTCCTTAGGTATTTTTGGCCTATAGTTGGAGACAATTTAGAGTATCAAAATCACCATAAAACCATGGCAATTAGCAAGAGTAAACAAGCTGGAAAGGCATTAGAAGTTACCTAGACAGAAATGCCTTAAGAAGTGAAATTTGCCTTCCAAATCGGCCATCACTTGGAACAAGGTCTAATTACTGCTTCTACATGAAATTGAAGATAAAATGAGTATATAAACTCATAGCAAGCAGCTAGTAATTTTCAGAATCAAAAGAAAGAAGCTTAAGGTAGATTTTTACCTTAAAATGGAATTTTGACCATCTTTGGTCCTGTTGTAGTTTGAGCCAAAAATGAATACTTACTTGATATTGAACCATGGAAAGTGCTAGATAGTTAGCTCCATGTGTAGGTAATGAAGAGATGAAGAAAAATGAGCTAATTTATGCCTTAGAACATTACCTTAGGCTGAGTGAGTGAGTTGGATTTCTACCTTGATAGCTCAAGAATAAGCTTGGGAGGTTCTGAATGAGCAAGGAATTTGGCTGGAACAGGAAAGAGGAAAAGATAAAGGATGATTTGGTGTTTAAATGAAAGAAAAGTAATTAATGGAATAGTAAAATGGTGATTCACCAAATTGGCTTGATATTTGCTTAAGGTCTGATGTGCTGTCCTCCTCCCCTTTATTATGCCGCCCTCATATATTCAAAGAAGGTCCAAGTCTTGACCTTTGACTTGGCTTAGTCAACATTACTTAAAATGCACTATTTTGGTTACTATTCAAATGAATGCCATATTTGTGATTTTTTTTTTTTGAAATCTTTGAATTAGACCCTCTAATGTGGTACATTATATTACATTAGTATAACAAGGTGTAATACAGCCCCTAACACCACTCAAAACCCACTTAGAAAGTCAATTTTCTCAAAAACATGCTTTAAGGAGTTTTAAAGCACATTTTGTGTTTGAACATGTTTTTGAGCTTGGTTTTCTCTAAGAATGGTTTTATTGTGTTCATTACTTAATTACAATTCTAAGGAATCCACTTTGGATCCTAATTGAGGTTATACAATCTCTATGGTTTCTTAAAGCACATTTTTGGCTTTACCGATCTTAAGCATGTTTTTACCTTGTTGAGATCTTAGATTGTTCCTCAATGGTATTAAAATGATTATTCGTCTTCTTAGACCATTAATAGATCATTTAATTAAGTTTTAGAAGTTAGGGGTATTTTCATGGAAAAAGATTAAAATACCTCTACTAGTTAACGAAGTACTTTTAAAGTTCACAATATGTCCCTAAGTGTTAAAAATTCACAAAAAATTCAAAATACAATAAAATATAATAATATATAAAAATTATAAAAAATGAAAAATAAGAAAATATCATAAAATAATAAAAAATTCATTTTTTAAAATTACTCAATACCATAAAAAGAATATTGTGTTCTGAACTAACAATGTAAACCAATTACATACCATAATTTATACCAAATAAGTACCATACATTTTTAATTATTATTTTCTATCAATTCAAATTATTTCTTCAAAGTAAATTATTTTATATTTTTTAACTTATATTTAGAAATTTTCGTTTTTTAATTTAGTTCTATTTTAGAGAAACAATTGCAAAATACAATAAAAATATAAAATAATAAATAAAATAATTTCTAAATAAAATTTCTAAACATAAGTTAAAAAATATAAAATAATTTACTTTAAAGAAATAATTTAAATTAATAGCATATAATAATTAAAAAATGTATGGTAAAAACTATGATAGTTATTTGGTATAAATTATGGAACGTAATTGGTAATTGGTATAATTATTTGTTTAGAACACAATATTCTTTTTATGGTACTGAATAAATTTTTAAAAATAAAATATTTATTTGTTTTAGAATTTTAATTTTTTTCTTTTGAATTTTTTTGAATTCATGAATTTTTTATCACTTAGGGGCATATTGTGAACTTTGAAAGTACTTTGTTAACTAGTAAGGGTATTTTTATCTTTTTCCCATCTGGTCAATGACTATAGTTGCATTTCATGGATTTTTACATAAATATAATGACATTTTGTGACTTTGTTTTCTTTAGTGGCACTTCATGAATTAGCTAAAAATACAGTGGCATTTCATGAAATTTCCCATTTGTTTTTAAGCGGTCACATGGTCTGTAACATAATGCTTTGGTGTTAGTAGTTTGTTGCTAACGAATGAATGTTTATGTGACTTATTGTTTATAAAGAAACATTAAATAGTTATAATTATCAATTTATTAATTTAAAATGTAATTTTTTATTATTATTCATATAAATTATTCAAAGTAAGACCAATAATGAACATGTTTTGACAAGTTTAAAAAAAATATGAATGAGACCGCACAACATTAATAATACATCATAAAACAATAATATAAATATTGTTTTATGTCAGATAAATATCTAATCACTAATAAATTTTAAAATACATCATACAACAACACTAACACACCATACAACAATGATAATAAATTATAAAACAATAATAATTAAACCACAATTCCCAAATTAATACGTTAGAAAAATATTTAATTTTTCTTCTTTAAATCATAATATCAATTTTAATAAATCATTTTATCATTTTAATATATCATCATAACATATATAAGTAAATTTTATATATTTAGCCCAAAATATCTTGGACGAGTTTTATTTTAAAGACTTTATATTTTACAAGTTATAATTCATTAAAATTTAATTTAAATCTTACCCTCTAATATATCATATAAACAATCCAATTGACATAGTTAGTTGGAGCAGTTTTGTGACAGCCGGTCATTCGGTCTATCTGCATATAAAGTGTGCCTTGGGG
>CM041776.1:261785708-261867528 GCA_023374045.1 Limonium bicolor
CTTGTGCCGCTCCAACCAGTTCATCCCGACAATCACATCAAAACCCAATCCGTCGAACTCTATCAAGTCGATCGGAAACTCTTCACCCTGATTTGAACAATAGCACCTCGGTAGTAGCGGGTACATCTGATCCGCTCTTTCGACGGAGAGTAACCACGAAGTCTGGCATCTCTTCAACCATCTAACCCCAGCCTCTTCGCAAATGATAGCGAATGTGTGTGAGGCTCCAGAGTCGAACAAGATCGATGCATCCACGCCATTCACTGGAAAGGTACCGGTGAGATCGTGCCGCTCTTGCCGGCTTCTGCCTTATTGCAGACACTTAGTAATGCCTCCCGTTCCGAGTGGCACAGCCTAATTCGTTGGCAAACTAATAAGTATTGGGTAACAACACGGTTTTATATGCTTCAAACAACTCCACTTTATTCATTAACACTCTTTTACAACATTCATTGGCTTATACTGTCGCCATGATTCACACTTACAACATCCTTAATACATACTGGTTTACCACATAGTTACACAAGGCTTAAAACTGTCTGAAGGTCAAATTTAAACGTCCGGGTTTCATGTGTGTGGCATTGATCACTGCCGACGGTGCGGTGTTCAGTTTGATCTTCTGATGCCATGGTATAGCATCCTTGACTGACCCCCCCATGATTAGTACATCTCCCATTTCAGCAGTAGCTTCCTTGCGAGGTCAGCACGCTTCTGCTCGCCATATACAAATACTGCGTATCACCAATGGACCAAGACACCACGGGTACTCCCTTACTTAGAGACTCGGGTGACTCGTCCTTGTCTTGGTGTATACCTAACCGTCCACCTTTGGTAGAAGTTCACAATACATAGATCTGCTTTTACACTTGGAATTGAATCCTTTTCAACTTGTTGAGCAATTCCCACGGCGTGGTTAACGACCGCATGGAACTCCTCTGGTATACTTGATACTGTTGCTCCATCTTCAGCTCGCACTTCTTGATATGACTTGGTGTAAGGGTTCCAGTCCTTACCCATGCACATCATCTTCAATTGCATCCTTGCTCCGTTCGGGTATTCGGGTGTGTAAAACCCTCCTGGTTTTGCTCCAAGTTCGTCGCATCGTCTGATGATATGGATTTGTGCCTCCGGTGTCAGGTATCCATTTAGAGTATCATACCTGGCTGGATGACCTGACATTGCTCCAATGGAAAGTCGGTGATGTTGATGGTGGTTTCTTCAGGGTTTGGTGTGGGTGGGATTGGATATATATTGAAAGTTCCTTTAGTTTAGAATACTCTAGTTAGGTAAATCTCACACTATACCATTTTACTCTCATGGTTGTTACTTAAACTCACTCACACTCATGCATGAAATGCGGTATGCAAACTTATTACATTCAACAGTTTAGGCGGTACCTGGTCTAGAAGAGGGCCCTGGCGCCTCAGACCGGTCCACCACATTCAGGGTGGCCTTGTTGGACCCCGACCCCTTCCCCTTCTGGGACTCCGTGTACCTCTGATCTGGGGGTGGCTGGTTCGCCGTCTTCTGGCCATCGGTGGTCGCAGTGGCCTTACCCTTCCATTGCCCCTTGGGCCTGTAGTTCCTACTGTTTGGTTCTGCCAGCATTCATGGTCGCGGTGACCCATCTTCTTACAGTATCGGCACTGAACATCGTTACCCTTGCAGTCCTTGCCGGGGTGGTCTCCGTTGCACCACTTGTAGTAATAGTGGCGCTCCGGTCCAGAGCCCGTGCTAGCTGCTAATCAATACACCATTAATCTTGTTCACAACTTATTAACATATACTCTAACTTATCACACAGGATTAACAATTACCCTTAGGTGGGTAAGAACGTAGGGGCTTGGCCGCATACGCATAGGTGAGCTGCGAGGCTCCTCAGCAGTGGTGGTCTGGGTCTGGCCCTTGCCACCTGTTGCTGTCCTTTCTGGGACTGGGGGTATGATTTCTTCTTCTTCCCTCCCCACTGCCCTTGCGTGCCTTGACCCTCGTTCTGAGCCTTGCGCTTGAGCGCACTCTCCTCGTCCCTCAACGGACGGTGATCTCCACAATAGCAGCGGCATGATAGCACTCTATATTTAGGGTGTCAGTTATGCCCCGCCAAATAAATTCATAACACATTAACACATTGTACACACTTATCACATTATACTGTAATTCCTTTACCTGCAAGGTGGTATATCCAGTAGGCCCCATGCCGTAGCGTAGGCGATAATTCAGTCCGTTGTAGAAACGGTTCACAAGGATCCGGTCTGAGTAACCAGATCTGGTAGCAGGTGGATAAGTCCGATGAAGGCTGAGTAGTACTCTCATCTACCGTCATCTTATCCCCTTGTCTCAAATTATCCAACTCCAGGCGCTTGGCCCTTGCACATGTATAGGGTAGTATTTGGCTCGCAGAAGAGCCGTGTACTCCCTCCACTGAACGTCGGGTCAGCAACTCTACCCTCGCGCACAAGCTTCCACCAGTTTTGTGCCGAGCCTTTCAAGTAGTAAGCAGCAAGTCGTACCTTGACCTGCTCAGGTGGTGCTAGGGTTTCGAAGGCGGTCTCCATCTCGGAGATGTAAGCCTCGAGCTTACGGGGATCGGTCTCCCCACTGAATGAGGGCGGCCTCAGATCAGCCAACGCCTTGACCCAATTGGTCTCTCGTGGCGGTGGTGGTGGTGGCTGAACTCCGGGCTGTTGCCCTTGCTGAAGCAGCAACTAGATCGGGTACCAACTGGGCTACGGCGGCTGCAACTGCCTCAGCCATGGTCTGTGCCGTAGTATCATCACCCTGGTCACCCATACCTCCAGTACCGCGCCCGCCGGCCTCTACCTCGTGGTCTACCTGCCATCTGAATTCATATGAACATCTCATTAGCATTATGCTTGCACACTTATCGGTCCAACGATGTAACCTTCCGATATAGGTATCTCACACTTAGTTAGTGGTCCACCTTCCCATATATGTTCACTTAGGTTCTGTAGTTAGGTTTCCTAACTCGGTATACCCTAAGCTCGGTATTCTAGTCATCAGAGCGATACTTCGCTCTGATCCACTTTTTGTAACCCCCTACTACTCACATAACTATACTTGGAATCGCAGCGGAAAATAAACAACTAAACGGTAACTAAACGATTGGTGCTACAATGCCGTCAACCACCCACGTGGCTAACAAGGCTGAATAAATACAATTGTACCGGTCTGATGATCAGACTCCCGAGCATAGAACTAACAACCATATATATACATCAACATAATACCGAGTTTTACATAAATCCTTCACTGTATACTCACTGTAAACCATCATAAAAGTATATAACGCCACGGGAGCACAGGCGCATCCCGGGCAACATCCCAAAAGTACTCCAAAAGTAAACTACTCTCTAGGATCTAGAGCCACTCTGCTCTTCGATCCTCATCCTGCAATAAAAATATGGAGCCCCCGAGGGGTCAGCACCTTTGCTGGTATGGCTAGCCGCAGCCCATCGGCTACCGGGATACGCGCAACCAATTGTCATGATGACATGTATTTATTTTAAAACACACAACACATACATATATAACATAACAGGTATTGTACACATCATAACACACATCACAAACATACAATTCCTTTTAGGAAGAGAACCAACACAGTTAGTCCCCATTGAGAGCTTAGAGAATGTTGCCATGCTCATACTTAGCTCGTTACATAACTCGTTACCGTCCGGTTAGATTGAACGGTTAACTTAACACAAGGTGCCTCGGATATAGTGATCCAAGCACACCGAACAAACACATAGTATGCCCCTGTGGCCCGACGTGAGTCAGTAAAATAGCCTTGGTTAAGCTAAAGGGAAGGTTAGAAACCAAATTGGAAACTTAACCATAACATACAGAGAGAATCGAACCGGTTATGACATCGACTCCCATACTCACACGCGTGGCCGGAACAGACCGGACTCCTCACTTCCCCCGTTGCCCTTGTTAGTAGTTCATCATTGAACACAACAAACAATCACAATATAGGTCAAGTCTTGTTAGACACACACAAGGGAAGAGAGAGTCATAGTTAACAACATAATAATATTTAACAACTGTAAACTCTTTACATGGTTTAATCTTACAAAGTCATAAACACACAGAAAAACAAACAACACACAAGCCGGTGTAACCGGTAGGCAACAGACTGCAAGAAAACCATACCTCGGTCCTTGCCTCGACTGGTTTCCACCTTGGAAGAATCCTAAACACATTAGTAACGTCGGTTAATTAACGCACTAGTCCATTGTTAACATTATCTACTCACACTACTAGTTTATTTTTATTTTACACTATTACAACTTTTCATCCTTTTAATTGCCTTTAAAACTCACCTAACATGTCTTACTTAACCTCATAATATCATTACTAACCTACTACCATTTTTAGATAACAATTCCCATCTTAAAACAATAATTTTTGGTCCATATAGTGGCCTGTCCGAACTTGTGTCCGAGCTTCCAAGTTCGGACACAAGCCGTGATTTTTGACAGAAAACAGACACATGTCCGAACTTGTGTCCGGACTTCGGAAGTTCGGACATGAGTCGAGGAAAATCCTAACCAGAAATTCATACGTCCGAACATGTGTCCGGACTTCCCAAGTTCGGACACAGTTCGAGGATAATCCCTAAGAAATAACAGGTGCGTCCGAACTTCCAAATTCGGACGGTAGTTCGGACACTACCTAAAATCCAGAAAACTGTAAGCGTAACAGGGCATGTCCGAGCTTCCAAGTTCGGACGGAAGTTCGGACGTGCCATTATACTCAATTTCTAAGCCTTTAAACACTTAACCAAATTCCTCCAAAGCCTCCAACACTTATAGTGTCTTCTCCTTAAGTTTCTAAGTGATGCTCCTTGCCTATTCCAATCATTATTCCTAGGTATTTCTTCCACACAACATCATTACTTTTAACATCATTTCTTACAAACTAAACTCCTTAAGTCATTCTTGAAATCCCTTTTCCTAAGCTTACACTTTCTCCTTATTTTACCAAAGTTTGCCTAAGCCTTCATCTAAGTCCAAAATGACTTTGGTACATACTAAAACCTCAAGATCATGCCTAAGTCCTTATTACACTCTAGAACACTTCCTAGTTCATCAAAATTCCTTTACAACATCTTGAACTCCTTATGCATTTTCTAAATTTCGACATAGTTTCTCCTAGCATTTTTTACACCTTAGCACATTATTTTCATCATTAATCATCCTAGAACACTAAGAACACCAAGAACACTTTCTTACACAACTTCACCAAATTCACACTACATCACAATATAGTGCATAACTTAAATTGCATGGCACTTAGGCCCTTAAAATGCATGGCTCTTAGGCCCTTAAAGTGCTTAAATCATAAACACTGAATTTCCACAATATATATGCCTTTAACCTGCGATTACATACAACACACATATGTTATTTACTAGTCTCTTGAGAACATTTACTAGGTCATTACCATTTGCTCTTTAGGTAGTTTTAATAAGCAATTATAGCTCATTTCTCCTAAGGCATTAAACAACATTAAGTTAGTAGATTTACCTCTTTTTCCAACACACTTCCTTCTTGTTTCCTTACAAAACCGTATGGTATTTTGATTCCTTGTCAAGTTCTAAACAATATACAAACATTATAATGAGTATTCAAGCTATAGGCTTCATCTCATTGTAAACCCTAATTTGACATTGTTTCAAAAACATTAATGTAGTTGTTTTACCTTGATCTTTGAAGAGAGTTTGAATATATAACAAGAGGACTCCACCTAGTCCATGAAGAGTTGAAATGAAGCTAGAACAAAGTCACACAAAGCTATATCAATGTGTATTTTCGGTTAAGGTAAGAACATGGAGGAAACATGATTTTTCTTTGAGATTCCTTACCTAGAAGCAAAGGAGAGTAATAATATGTAGAAATCCAAGCTCAAGCTCCTTCAATGGTGGAACACCTTGGCACCGAAATGGAGCTCTTGGAGTTTTGAGAAGATAGGAATGAAGAGCTTGATGAGAGGAAGAGATTGGTGGTCTTTGTTTTTATTTGGACAAGTGAGCTAGGTTTAACAAGTGGTCAAAGTTGGAGCTTCCATGGTGGGTAGTATTACCGAGAGAGAACAAGAAGAAGGAAGAAGAGGTGTTTGGACCGTGGGAATGAAGGAAAGAAATGAGAATGAAGATAGGATTTGCTTTAAGGAGATATTTATGCTTATAAAGTAAAAAGGTAAGTTAATTAGTTTTCTTTACTTACTTATTATTATCAACTAAGAGTGGTGAGTCACACACTTATAAAACCGGCCCCCTTTATTAGTGTGAGGGTGTTTTAGTCTTTGTTTGTCAATTTAATTACTTAATACAACATATGTTATAAACTAGCTTAAAAGTACTATTCACCTAAACAAGGCACTTAGAAGTGAAATTTTTGATTTCCCACTAATATAGCCACCCAAATGTGATACTATAGTACACATATATATTTAAGAGTAATGATGGACATTTAGCCATTCAAAACTCATTTACAAGACAATTTTTCAAAAACGTGCTTTAAGACTTCTTAAAGCACATTTTGTGTTTTAACTTGTTTTCAAGCTTGGTTTTCTTTGGTAATTGGTTTAATATGTTCATTAGTGTATAAATGAGGTCTTGGTAAGCTCATTAGGCTTACTCAAGTTTATCCCAAGCTTAGAGCACATTTTAGCTCTTATTGACTTTAAAGCACATTTGTGTTTCCTTTTGTTTAAATTTGTTTACTAAGGTTTCTAAGACTCTTTTTAGTCTTATTACACCCTATTTAGGTGTTTAAACAACATAACTAGGTTTGGGGTATTTCAATCTACCCCCCTTAAAAGAACTTTGTCCCCAAAGTTCATACTTCCACATAACTTAAACATTAGAACATGAGAACACATATTAACAACACTTCTATATCACATTAACAACATCTTACATCATATCGGACACATGGTCCAAACAACAAAACACACATCATTCAGACTCAGCGGTCTGTAACATTAACAACATGACAATACAACACAGACAATGTATTCAAATACATGTCATACACATAACCGAAACGGCTCTACCCCCCTTAATTATAGGGGTACGCCCCGTACCCTATACATACAAATACTAAGAAGTAAACAACGACGGGTACTTCGCCTTCATCTTATCTTCCAGCTCCCAAGTGGCCTCCTCAACGTCCTGGTTAGACCAGAGAACCTTCACCAGTCTCACAGACTTATGGCGAGTGTCTCGAGTCTTAGTGTCCAGAATCCGTACCGGAGTCTCCACTGATCGCATGGTCGGCTCTAAAGTTAGCCTTTCAGGCTGAAGCACATGAGACGGATGACATATACTTCTTCAACTGGGACACATGAAATACATCATGTACCTTGCCCAGCTCGGCGGGTAAGTCAAGTCTATAAGCTACCGGGCCGATCCGCTCCGTCACAACATAAGGCCCCACATACTTTGGGCTCAACTTGCCTTTCTGGCCAAAACGAAACACTCCATTCATGGGGGATACTCTCAAAAATACCTGATCGCCCACGGCGAACTCCAGGTCACGTCGGCGCACATCTGCGTACGACTTCTGTCTATCCTGAGCTGCTTTCATATTATCCCTGATCTGGCGAACTTCTGCCTGAACTTGCTCAAGATACTCTGGTCCTATAATGACCGTCTCACTCGACTCATCCCAGCATAATGGTGCGGCATGGTCTACCGTACAATGCCTGGAAGGGAGACATCTTGATCGATGCATGATAACTGTTGTTGTAGCTAAACTCGATCAGATGTAACTTATCAATCCAGCTGGTCTGAAAGTCAAGTGCACATGCACGTAGCATATCCTCAAGTGTCTGTATGGTGCGCTCACTCTGACCATCGGTCTGTGGGTGAAACGCCGTACTCAATTTCAGTTCAGTACCAAGTGCCTCTCGTGTAGACTTCCAATATCTGGATAAGAATCTGGTATCTCTGTCGGATACAATCGTCTTTGGTACACCATGATGTCTTACAATTTCTTTATCGAATAGTTCTGCCAATCTTGCCACTTTCCAGGTGTCCTTCATCGGAATGAATCGGGCCACCTTGGTCAGTCGGTCAACTACCACCCAAATCATATTCAGACCTCCCCTTGTAGGCGGAAGCCCTACTACGAAGTCCATAGATATGTCATGGAACTTCCACTCCGGCACTGGCATTGGCTGCACCACCATACCACCAGGCCGTCGGTGCTCAAACTTGACCTTCTGACAAGTGAGACACCTCAACACATAGTCATTTACATCCTTTTTCATTCCAGCCCACCAGAAATATCTTTTCATACCTTTATACATCTTTGAAGCTCCGGGGTGAATCGAAGTAGTAGAACAATGGGATTCACTCAATATGCGCTCCTTCAGCTCAGCGCTACTCCTGGGTATACACAATCTGCCATTAAGCCTAATCAGGTCATCATCGTGGAGTCTGAAGTCGTACTTCTGACCCTCGAATGTGCCATCAATAAGCTTCTGTCTAATCTCCATCATGTACTGATCCGTCATCTGAGCACTCCGCACCTCTTCAACCAAGCCAGTATGAGAGACTAGCGAATGGAGAGAGTGTGCTCGGCGACTCAATGCGTCAGCTACCACATTTGCCTTACCCTCCTTGTACTGTAAATTGATGTCATAATCATTCAGAAATTCAACCCACCTTCTTTGCCTCATGTTCAACTCTTTCTGAGTGAACAAGTACTTTAAACTCTTGTGGTCAGAATAGATCGTCACACTTACCCCATACAAGTGATGTCGCCATATCTTCAGTGCGAAGACAATGGCCCCCAATTCTAAGTCGTGGGTAGGGTAGTTCTCCTCATGCTTCTTCAGCTGTCGGGAGGCGTAAGCTACGACCTTCCCGTGTTGCATCAACACACAACCCATACCTCTGCCTGATGCGTCGCAGTAGACCTCAAAACCATCTGGACCGTCTGGTAATGTCAGAACCGGTGCAGATGTCAGAGCATCCTTGAGACTCGCGAAAGCCCTCTCACAGTCGACTGTCCACTCGAATGGTGCATCCTTCTTCATCAAGGAAGTCATCGGCTTCGAGACACTGGAGAAGTCCTTCACAAATCTCCTATAGTAACCTGCCAGACCGAGGAAGCTCCTGACGTCGGTAACTGTCTTCGGCCTAGGCCAGGTGCGCACTGCATCTATCTTTGCCGGATCAACAGCGATCCCGGCCTCAGAAATCACATGTCCAAGGAATGATACTTGGTTCAACCAAAATTCACACTTAGAAAATTTAGCATACAACTGGTTCTTTCTCAATGTTTGCAACACTCTCAGGTGCTTTCATGCTCACCTCTGGATTTCGAATACACAAGTATGTCATCGATGAAGACTACCACTGATTTGTCCAACTGATCTTGGAACAAACGGTTCATTAAGTCCATGAACTTTGCTGGTGCATTTGACAAGCCAAACGGCATAACTGTGAACTCATAATGCCCATACCTAGTTCTGAAGGCTGTCTTTTCTATATCACTGTCTCGGATGGCAATCTGGTGGTATCCGGAACGTAGGTCTATCTTGGAGAATACTGATGCTCCCCTCAGCTGATCAAATAGATCGTCTATGCGTGGTAAGGGTAACGGTTCTTCACCGTAACAGCATTCAGCTCCCGATAATCAATACATAGGCGGAGGCTACCGTCCTTCTTCTTCACGAAGACCGGCGCTCCCCATGGTGAAACACTAGGGCGGATAAAGCCCTTGTCGAGTAGGTCTCTCAGCTGCTCCTTGAGCTCTGTCATCTCTGCTGGAGCCATACGGTAAGGTGCTTTCGCAATGGGTCCGGTGCCCGGAACTAGATCAATCTCAAACTCAACCTCTCGTGCTGGCGGCATGCCCGGCAGTTCCTTAGGAAATACATCAGGAAACTCCGACACTACCGGCACATCTGGGCTAAACTCAGGGTCTCTCTCTATGTCCTGACATAGCAGAGGTATACATCACTCCCTCGTCGTAACTCGTGATACATAGCCATGGCGGTGATGATCTGTCGAAGGCTCCCTGGGCCTCTGGCGGTAAGATATGGTAACCCCAGATGGACTCCGAAGAAGCAGTCGATGCTCGGCACACAGGATTCTGCCCTTGTACCGCTCCAACCAGTTCATCCCGACAATCACATCAAAACCCAATCCGTCGAACTCTATCAAGTCGATCGGAAACTCTTCACCCCTGATTTGAACAATAGCACCTCGGTAGTAGCGGGTACATCTGATCCGCTCTTTCGACGGGAGAGTAACCACGAAGTCTGGCATCTCTTCACCATCTAACCCCAGCCTCTTCGCAAATGATAGCGAAATGAATGTGTGTGAGGCTCCAGAGTCGAACAAGATCGATGCATCCACGCCATTCACTGGAAAGGTACCGGTGAGATCGTGCCGCTCTTGCCGGCTTCTGCCTTATTGCAGACACTTAGTATACCTCCCGTTCCGAGTGCACAGCCTAATTCATTGGCAAACTAATAAGTATTGGGTAACAACACGGTTTATATGCTTCAAACACTCCACTTTATTCATTAACATTCTCTTTTTACAACATTCATTGGCTTATACTGTCGCCATGATTCACACTTACAACATCCTTAATACATACTGGTTTATCACATATTATACAAGGCTTAAAACTGTCTGAAGGTCAAATTCAAACGTCCGGGTTTCATGTGTGTGGCATTGATCACTGCCGACGGTGCGGTGTTCAGTTTGATCTTTCTGATGCCATGGTATAGCATCCTTGACTTGCCCACCCATGATTAGTACATCTCCCGATTTCAGCAGTAGCTTCTTTTGCGAGGTCAGCACGCTTCTGCTCGCCATATACAAATACTGCGGTATCACCAATGGACCAAGACACCACGGGTACTCCCTTACTTAGAGACTCGGGTGACTCGTCCTTGTCTTGGTGTATACCTAACCGTCCACCTTTCTGGTAGAAGTTCACAATACATAGATCTGCTTTTACACTTGGAATTGATTCCGTTTCAACTTGTTGAGCAATTCCCACGGCGTGGTTAACGACCGCATGGAACTCCTCTGGTATACTTGATACTGTTGCTCCATCTTCAGCTCTCGCACTTCTTGATATGACTTGGTGTAAGGGTTCCAGTCCTTACCCATGCACATCATCTTCAATTGCATCCTTGCTCCGTTCGGGTATTCGGGTGTGTAAAACCCTCCTGGTTTTGCTCCAAGTTCGTCGCATCGTCTGATGATATGGATTTGTGCCTCCGGTGTCAGGTATCCATTTAGAAGTATCATACCTGGCTGGATGACCTGACATTGCTCCAATGGAAAGTCGGTGATGTTGATGGTGGTTTCTTCAGGGTTTGGTGTGGGTGGGATTGGATAACATATATTGAAAGTTCCTTTAAGTTTAGAATACTCTATTAGGTAAATCTCACACTATACTTCATTTATTTACTCACATGATTGTTACTTAAACTCACTCACACTCATGCATGAAATGCGGTATGCAACACTTATTACACAATTTAGGCGGTACCTGGTCTAGAAGAGGGCCCTGGCGCCTCAGACCGGTCCACCACATTCAGGGTGGCCTTGTTGGACCCCGACCCCTTCCCCTTCTGGGACTCCGTGTACCTCTGATCTGGGGGTGGCTGGTTCGCCGTCTTCTGGCCATCGGTGGTCGCAGTGGCCTTACCCTTCCATTGCCCCTTGGGCCTGTAGTTCCTACTGTTTGGGTTCTGCCAGCATTCATGGTCGCGGTGACCCATCTTCTTACAGTACGGCACTGAACATCGTTACCCTTGCAGTCCTTGCCGGGGTGGTCTCCGTTGCACCACTTGCAGTAATAGTGGCGCTCCGGTCCAGAGCCCGTGCTAGCTGCTATACAATACACCATTAATACTTGTTCACAACTTATTAACATATACTCTAACTTATCACACAGGATTAGACAATTACCCTTAGGTGGGTAAGAACGTAGGGGCTTGGCCGCATACGCATAGGTGAGCTGCAGAGGCTCCTCAGCAGTGGTGGTCTGGGTCTGGCCCTTGCCACCCTGTTGCTGTCCTTTCTGGGACTGGGGGTATGATTTCTTCTTCTTCCCTCCCCACTGCCCTTGCGTGCCTTGGCCCTCGTTCTGAGCCTTGCGCTTGAGCGCACTCTCCTCGTCCCTCAGACGGACGGTGATCTCCACAATAGCAGCGGCATGATAGCACTCCTATATTTAGGGTGTCAGTTATGCCCCGCCAAATAAATTCATAACACATTAACACATTGTACACACTTATTCACATTACACTGTAATTCCTTTACCTGCAAGGTGGTATATCCAGTAGGCCCCATGCCGTAGCGTAGGCGATAGTTCAGTCCGTTGTAGAAACGGTTCACAAGGATCCGGTCTGAGTAACCCAGATCCGGTAGCAGGTGGATAAGTCCGATGAAGGCTGAGTAGTACTCATCTACCGTCATCTTATCCCCTTGTCTCAGATTGTCCAACTCCAGGCGCTTGGCCTCTTGCACATGTATAGGGTAGTATTTGGCTCGCAGAAGAGCCGTGTACTCCCTCCACTGGAACGTCGGGTCAGCAACTCTACCCTCGCGCACAAGCTTCCACCAGTTTTGTGCCGAGCCCTTCAAGTAGTAAGCAGCAAGTCGTACCTTGACCTGCTCAGGTGGTGCTAGGGTTTCGAAGGCGGTCTCCATCTCGGAGATGTATGCCTCGAGCTTACGGGGATCGGTCTCCCCACTGAATGAGGGCGGCCTCAGATCAGCCAACGCCTTGACCCAATTGGTCTCTCGTGGCGGTGGTGGTGGTGGCTGAACTCCGGCTGTTGCCCTTGCTGAATAGCACAACTAGATCGGGTACCAACTGGCTACGGCGGCTGCAACTGCCTCAGCCATGTCTGTGCCGTAGTATCATCACCCTGGTCACCCATACCTCCAGTACCGCGCCCGCGGCCTCTACCTCGTGGTCTACCTGCCATCTGAATTCATATGAACATCTCATTAGCATTATGCTTGCACACTTATCGGTCCAACGATTGTAACGCTCCCCGATAATAAGGTATCTCCACACTTAGTTAGTGGTCAACCTTTCCATAATGTTCACTTAGGTATCTGTAGTTAGGTTTCCTAACTCGGTATATCCCTAAGCTCGGTATTCTAGTCATCAGAGCGATACTTCGCTCTGATACCACTTTTTGTAACACCCCTACTACTCACATTACTACACTTGGAATCGCAGCGGAAAATAAACAACTAAACGGTAACTAAACGATTGGTGCTACAATGCCGTCAACCACCCACGTGGCTAACAAGGCTGAATAAATACAATTGTACCGGTCTGATGATCAGACTCCCGAGCATAGAACTAACAACCATATATATACATCAACATAATACCGAGTATTTACATAAATCCTTCACTGTATACTCACTGTAAACCATCATAACAAGTATAAATACGCCACGGGAGCACAGGCGCATCCCGGGCAAACATCCAAAAGTACTCCAAAAGTAAACTACTCTCTAGGATCTAGAGCCACTCTGCTTCTTCGATCCTCATCCTGCAATAAAAATATGGAGCCCCCGAGGGGGTCAGCACCTTTGCTGGTATGGCTAACGCGCAGCCCATCGGCTACCGGGATACGCGCAACCAATTGTCATGATGACATGGTATTTATTTTAAAACACACAACACATACATATATAACATAACATGGGTATTGTATACATCATAACACACATCACACAAACTACAATTCCTTTTAGGAAGAGAACCAACACAGTTAGTCCCCATTGAGAGCTTAGAGAATGTTGCCATGCTCATACTTAGCTCGTTACATAACTCGTTACCGTCCGGTTAGATTGAACGGTTAACTTAACACAAGGTGCCTCGGATATAGTGATCCAAGCACACCGAACAAACACATAGTATGCCCCTGTGGCCCGACGTGAGTCAGTAAAATAGCCTTGGTTAAGCTAAAGGGAAGGTTAGAAACCAAATTGGAAACTTAACCATAACATACAGAGAGAATCGAACCGGTTATGACATCGACTCCCATACTCACACGCGTGGCCGGAACAGACCGGACTCCTCACTTCCCCCGTTAGCCCTTGTTAGTAGTTCATCATTGAACTCAACAAACAATTCACAATCATAGGTCAAGTCTTGTTAGACACACACAAGGGAAGAGAGAGTCATAGTTAACAACATAATAATATTTAACAACTGTAAACTCTTTACATGGTTTAATCTTACAAAGTCATAAACACACAGAAAAACAAACAACACACAAGCCGGTGTAAACCGGTAGGCAACAGACTGCAAGAAAACCATACCTCGGTCCTTGCCTCGACTGGTTTCCACCTTGGAGAATCCTAAACACATTAGTAACGTCGGTGAAATACCCCAAACCTTAATAAGTGGTTTAAATAATAAATAATAAATTAATAAGACTAAAAAAGTCTTAGAAATATTAGTAAGCAATTTAATAAATAGTAAATATATTAATTGCCTAAAATGAAAATTGTCGTATAAATGAGTTTTGAATGGCTAAATGACCATCAATACTCTTTTATTAATATGTGTACTATTTAGTATCACATTCGGAAGTTTAAATTAATAAGAAATAAATATTTCATTTCTATGTGTTTTGTTATAGTAAATAGTAACTAAAATAAGTTAGTTTGTAACATATATTAACATGTGTAATTTAAATGAGCAATAAAGACTAGTAACCCCTTGTAATTAAAAGGGAGTCGGTTTGCTTGTGGTGTGTCGACACCCTTGCTTACTGATTGAACAATAAGTGAGCAAGTAAATGAGTAGTTTAATAAGGCACTATTTGCTTTTTACTTCCTTACGTAGATAACTAATATCTACTAAAAAGCAACTATAATCATTCATTTCCTTCATTCTCTCATTTCCTTACTATCTCACGTAGCTTCCTCTTCGCTGCTCTCCTTCACGACCGAACAGCACACCACAAACATACAACTTCAAAATCTTGTAACTTCTTACTCACTTGTCCAAATCTAAAACCGAGACCACCGATCTCTTAGTTTCTTCAAGCTCTTCGACGTAGTCCTTTCAAATCTTCAAGAGCTCCACTTTGGTGCCAAGAGGAATCTCCATGGAAGGAGCTTGAGTCCATCTTTTCACGTATTATTCTTCTCCTTTGCTTCAAGGTATGGAAACTCAAAGAAAATGGTGTTTCCTCTACGTTTTATGTTAACCAAAGGTAGCTTAAAATCCCTTTGGAAATAAACCTACGTTGTCTGTACAAACTACCTAAAGAGCCAATGGTTATGACTTAGAAAAATGTTCTCAAAAGACTAGTAAAAAAACATACGAACTGCTGTTTGTATTTGCAGGTGAGAGGCAAATATATTGTGGGAAATTCAGTGTTTAAGATTTATGCAATTTAAATTGTGCACTACGTTGTTATGTGGTGTATATTTGGGTGAAATTTTGAGTATAAGGGTGTACTGGGAAGCTTATATATCTGTTAGGTGTAGAGAACTTGCGCAGCAGAGCATGAAAAATACCAGTACGTCGTTTCTGTAAGTTTGGTCCGGGACTTGGGTCTTGGTTTATGTCCCGGACCATGAATGTAAATAAGGCCGTGAGTTGTAAATAGAAAGAGGTCCGGGACTTAACCCATATGTAAGGGCCCGGACCAACCCCTTAAAATTGTCCGAGAATTATACGTGGTCGTAGGTCCGGGACTTAGTCCATATGTAAGGACCCGGACCAACCTGTTAAAATTATCGAGAGAATTTGCTTAGAATGGTCCGGGACTTAGGATTTGGGTGAAGTCCCGGACCACCCCATTAAAAGTAACCGAGGGGATTTGTTTAGTATAGGTCCGGGACCTAAGTAAGGGACTAAGTCCCGGACCACTACGTAAATTTGGTTTTAGGTCACTAAATGATGTCTAAAGGTGGGGATAAGTAAGAGGTGATGTTATGGAGGTATATAAGTCATGTTAGGGGAGTTATAATGACATTTTAAAAGGTGGGAAGTTAAAATAAAATGTGGGAAAGAAATAACTAGAAATGTGAAGTAGTTAATGTTAACGGTGAACTAGTGCGTTAATTGACCGACGTTACTAAATGTGTTTAGGATTCTCTCAAGGTGGAAACGAGTCGAGGCAAGGACCGAGGTATGGTTTTCTTGCAGTCTGTTGCCTACCGGTTTACACCGGCTTGGATGCTGTTTGCTTTTCTGTGTGTTACGACCTTATAAGACTAAGACATGAAAAGAGTTTACAGTTGTTATATATTATGATATTGTATTGTTGTGACTCCTTTCCTTGGTGTGTCTAATCAGACCTAAACACTTGTTCGTGTGTGACTTAACAAGTTTATTTGTGTGATCACTAACAAGTGCTAACCGGGGAATTGAGGAGTCCGGTAATGTTCCGGCCACGCGTGTGATGGATGGGAGTCGATGTCTATCCGGTTCGACTCTCTTGGTGTATGTATAGGTTGTATTCCAATTTGGTTTCAACTTTCCCTTAGCTTATCCAAAGCTAGTTTACTGACTCACGTCGGGCCACAGGGGCATACTAATGTTGTTTTCGGTGTGCTTGGGATTACTATATCCGACACGCCTTGGGTTTAAGTTAACCGTTCGATATAACTGACGTAACGAGGGTGGTAACGAGATTAGCATGAGATTGGCAATAATCTCTAGGCTCACTATGTACTAATTATGGTGGAAGGTTCCTTGTGTGAACCGAATTATGGTGTTATGTATATTATTGTGCTAGCAATTTCCTTGCTAAGCTACGTTATATATATGTTGGATGTTTAAAATGAATGCCATGTTATCATGACAATTGGTTGCGCGTATCCCGGTAGCCGATGGGCTGCGCGTTAACCAATACCAGCAAAAGGTTGCTGACCCCCTCTGGGGGCTCCATATTTTATTTACAGGATGAGGTCGAAGAAGCGGAGTGGCTCTAGATCCTAGGTTGTTGAAATACTTTTAGTATAGTGTAATAAAACCCGGGATGCGCCTGTGCTCCCGTAGTGTTTTTAGTTGGTACTGTTGTTTTACAGTGACAGTGTTTAAGGTTACAGTTGGTATGTAAGATAAATACTCGGTATGGTTTGGTTATGTTTATGTGTGGATGTTAGGACCTACGCTCGGGAGTCTGATCATCAGACCGATACACTTGTATTTATTCTGCCTAGTTAACCACGTGGGTGGTTAACGGCGTTGTAGCACCATAGTGTTTAGTTGTTGTTTAGTTGTTTTGTTTCCGCTGCGAATTTCGGTAGTTGGTAAGTGCGTTGTAGGGGTGTTACAAAAAGTGGTATCAGAGCGAAGTATCGCTCTGATGGCTAGAATACCGAGCTAGAAACATACCGAGTTAGAAAACCCAACCCTAGTTACTAGGTGAACAGATTGGGAAGGTTAACCACTAACTAAGTGTGGAATTAGCTTGTTGTTGGAAAGATGTTACCACCGTTGGATTGGTAATGTGCAGGCATAGTGCTAATGAAATGTTCATGTGAATTCAGATGTCAGGTAGACCACGAGGTAGAGGCCGCGGGCGCGTACTGGAGATGAGGGTGACCAGGGCGATGACACTACGGCCAGACCATGGCTGAGGCAGTAGCAGCCGCCGTTGCCCAGATGGTACCCAGTTGGTTACTGCGATGCAGCAGGGGCAACAGCCCGGTGTTCAGCCACCACCACCACCGCCACGAGAGACTAATTGGGTCAAGGCGTTGGCTGATTTGAGACCGTCGTCATTCAATGGGGAGACCGACCCTAGTAAGCTGGAGGCGTACATCTCCGGGCTGGAGACCGCCTACGAGACCCTTGGCAGTACCTGCAAGGCTAAGGTCCGTCTTGCCGCTTACTACCTGAAGGGTTCGGCACAGAGTTGGTGGAAGCTTGTGAAGGAGGATAGGATGGCTGATCCTGCGTTTGGTTGGAGGGAGTACACGGCTCTACTGCGAGCTAAGTATTACCCTGTTCATGTACAAGAGGCCAAGCGCCTCGAGCTGGATAGTCTGAGGCAGGGGGATAAGATGTCGGTTGATGACTACTACACCGCATTCACTGACCTTATCCACTTGTTACCGGACCTTGGATATTCGAACCGGGTGCTGGTGAACCGGTTCTACAATGGTCTTAGCCACCGTCTCCGCTACGGGATGGGGCCAGTTGAGTATACTACCTTGCAGGTAACTAAAATATAGTGTTGTGAATCAGTTTGTACTTTAAGTGAATGTTGACGTGAGTTGGTGAGTTTTGTTTGCGGGGCATGGCTGACATCCTAAACTCAGGAGTGCTATCATGCCGCTGCTAAGGTTGAGATTACCGTCCGTCTGAGGGACGAGGAGAATGCGCACAAGCGCAAGGTGACGAACGAGGGTCAGGGTCAGCAAGGGTATGGGGGAGGAAAGAAAAAGAAATACTACCCTCAGCCCCAGAAGAGTCAGTACCAGGGTGACAAGGGCCAAGCCCAGACCACCACAGCCGACGAGCCACTGAAGCTCACATATGCGTATGCAGCAAAGCCTCTACGCTCCTACCCGCCTAAGGCATAGCGCGGGCTCTGGACCGGAGCGCCACTTTTACTGTAAGTGGTGCAATGGAGACCACCCCGGCAAAGACTGCAAGGGGAACGACGTGCAGTGTCGTTACTGCCAGAAGATGGGGCACCGCGAGTTTGAGTGCTGGCAGAACCCTAATGGTAGGAACTATAAGCCAAAGGGGCAGTGGAAGGGTAAGACTACCGCGACCACCGAAAGCCCGAAGGCGATCATGCAGCAGCCCTCTGACAAGAAGTACACTGAATCCCAGAAGGGGAAGGGTACAGGGACCGGCAAGGCCGCCCTGAATGTAGTGGACCGGTCTGAGGCACCAGGACCCTCTTCTAGACCAGGTACCACCTAAACTGTTAAGTGAAAAGTGATTGCTTACCGCATTTCATGCATGAGTGTTGTGTTAGTGAGTCTAATGTACAATCACCTAAGTAGTGAATTAAAGAATAATGTGAAATGAAACCTTAGGAACCTTCTATATCTGTTATCCAATCCCGCCCACACCGAACCCTGAAGAGACAGCCATCAGCATCACCGAATTCCCACTAGCAATGTCAGGTCATCCAGCCAGGTATGATACTCTTAAATGGATACCTGACACCGGAAGCACAAATCCACATCATCAGACGATGCAACGAACTTGGAGCAGCACCAGGAGGTTTCTACACACCCGAGTACCCGAGTGGTTCGAAGATGAAGCTGAAGATGATGTGCATGGGTAAGGACTGGAATCCTTACACCAAGTCATATCAAGAAGTGCGAGCTGAAGATGAAGCAACTGTACCAGGTATACCTGAGGAGTTCCTTACGGTTGTTAATCACGCCGTGGGAATTGCTCAGCAAGTTGAATCGGAACCGATTCCGAATGTTAAGGCAGATCTTTGTTGTGAACTTCTACCAGAAGGTGGACGGTTGGGATTACACCAAGATAAGGACGAGTCACCCGAGTCTCTAAGTAAGGGAGTACCCGTGGTGTCTTGGTCCATTGGTGATACCGCAGTGTTTATATATGGCGAGCAGAAGCGTGGTGACCTCGCAAGGAAGTTAGTGTTGAAATCAGGTGATGTGTTAATTATGGGTGGACAATCAAGGATGTTATACCACGGTATCAAGAAGATCAAACTGAATACCGCACCATCAGCAGTGGTAAATGCCACACATCTGAAACCCGGACGTTTGAATTTGACCTTTAGGCAGTTTTAGCCTTGTGTAATCATGTAATGTATTAAGCCAGTTGTATGCTAAGGAAGCTATGTTTAGCCATGTCTGCAATGTAAACCAACTTATGGTGTAAGGAGTGTGTTATGAATAAGAGACGTTGTTTTGAAGTATATCCAACGTGTTACTGTATACTTATGAGTTTGCAAATGAATTAGGCTGTGCACACGGAACGGGAGGTATGCTGAGTGTCTGCAATAAGGCAGAAGCCAGCAAGAGCGGCACAATCCTCACCGGTACCTTTCCAGTGAATGGCGTGGATGCATCGGTCTTGTTCGACTCTGGAGCCTCACATACATTTATTTCGCTATCATTTGCGAAGAGGCTGGGGTTAGACGGTGAAGAGATGCCAGACTTTGTAGTCACTCTCCCGTCGAAAGAGCGGATCAGGTGTACCCGCTACTACCGAGATGTTTTGTATCAGGGAGGAAGAGTTTCCGATCGACTTGATAGAGTTCGACGGACTTGGTTTTGATGTGATTATCGGGATGAACTGGTTGGAGCGGTACAAGGGTAGAATCCTATGTGCCGAGCATCGTCTGCTTCTTCGGAGTCCATCTGGGGTTACTATATCATACCGCCAGAGGCCCAGGGAGCCTTCGACACAGATCATCACCGCCATGGCCATGTATCGTGAGATACGACGAGGGAATGATGTATACCTCTGCTATGTCCAGGACATAGAGAGAGACCCTGAGTTTAGCCCAGATGTGCCGGTAGTCTCGGAGTTTCCTGATGTATTTCCTAAGGAACTGCCGGGCATGCCGCCAGCACGGGAGGTTGAGTTTGAGATTGATTTGATTCCAGGCACCGGGCCTATTGCGAAGGCACCTTACCGTATGGCTCCAGCAGAGATGACAGAGCTCAAGGAGCAGCTGAGAGACCTACTCGACAAGGGCTTTATCCGCCCTAGTGTTTCACCATGGGGAGCGCCGGTCCTCTTCGTGAAGAAGAAGGACGGTAGCCTCCGCCTTTGTATTGACTATCGAGAGCTGAATGCAGTTACGGTGAAGAACCGTTATCCTTTACCACGCATCGACGACTATTTGATCAGTTGAGAGCATCAGTGTTCTCAAAGATAGATTTACGATCCGGTTCATCAGATTGCAGTCAAGGACAGTGATATTGAGAAAACAGCGTTCAGAACCAGATATGGACACTATGAGTTTACGGTTATGCCATTTGGTTTATCCAATGCACCAGCTAAGTTCATGGACCTGATGAACCGTTTGTTCCAAGATCAGTTGGACAAATCAGTGGTAGTCTTCATCGATGACATACTTGTGTATTCGAAATCAGAGGTGAGCATGAAAGCACCTAGAGAATGTGTTACAGATACTGAGGAAGAATCAGTTGTATGCAAATTTTCTAAGTGTGAATTTTGGTTGAACCAAGTTCTTTTCTTGGTCATGTGATTTCTGAAGCCGGGATCGCTGTGGATCCGGCAAAGATAGATGCAGTGCGCACCTGGCCTAGGCCGAAGACAGTTACCGATATCAGGAGCTTCCTCGGTCTGGCAGGTTATTATAGGAGATTTGTGAGGGACTTCTCCAGTATCTCGAAGCCGATGACTTCCTTGATGAAAAAGGATGCACCATTCGAGTGGACAGCCGACTGTGAGATTTCCTTTCAGAAGCTCAAGGATGCTCTGACATCTGCACCAGTCCTGACTATACCAGACGGTCCAGATGGTTTTGAGGTTTATTGCGACGCATCAGGCAGGGTATGGGTTGTGTGTTGATGCAACACGGGAAGGTCGTAGCTTACGCCTCCCGACAGCTGAAGAAGCATGAAGAGAACTACCCTACCCACGATCTAGAATTGGGTGCCATAGTCTTCGCATTAAGATATGGCGACATCATTTGTATGGGGTAAGCGTGACGATTTATTCTGACCACAAGAGTTTGAAATACTTGTTCACTCAGAAAGAGTTGAACATGAGGCAAAGAAGGTGGGTTGAATTCTTAAATGATTATGATATCGATTTACAGTATAAGGAGGGTAAGGCGAATGTGGTAGCTGACGCACTGAGTCGCCGAGCACACTCTCTCCATTCGCTAGTCTCTCATACTAGCTTGGTTGAAGAGGTGCGGAGTGCTCAGATGACGGATCAGTATATGGTGGAGATTAGACAGAAGCTTATTGATGGCACATTCGAGGGTCAGAAGTACGACTTCAGACTCCACGATGATGACCTGATCAGGCTTAATGGCCGACTGTGTATACCGAGGAGTAGCGCTGACCTGAAGGAGCGCATACTCAGTGAATCCCATAGTTCTACGACTTCGATTCACCCTGGAGCTTCAAAGATGTATAAGGGTATGAAACGTTATTTTTGGTGGGCTGGAATGAAAAAGGATGTAAATGATTATGTGTTGAGGTGTCTCACTTGTCAGAAGGTCAAGTTTGAGCACCGAAGGCCTGGTGGTATGGTGCAGCCAATGCCAGTGCCTGAGTGGAAGTTTCATGACATTTCTATGGACTTTGTAGTAGGGCTTCCGCCTACAAGGGGAGGTCTGAATATGATTTGGGTTGTTGTAGACCGACTGACCAAGGTGGCTCGATTCATACCGATGAAAGACACCTGGAAAGTGGCTAAGCTTGCAGAGCTCTTTGACAGAGAGATTGTTAGACATCATGGTGTACCAAAGACGATTGTTTCTGACAGAGATACCAGATTCTTGTCGAGGTATTGGAGGTCCACACGAGAAGCACTGGGTACAGAACTGAAATTGAGTACGGCGTTTCACCCACAGACAGATGGTCAGAGTGAGCGCACCATCCAGACACTTGAGGATATGTTACGTGCATGTGCACTTGACTTTCAGACCAGCTGGATTGATAAGTTACATCTGATCGAGTTTAGTTACAACAACAGTTACCATGCTTCGATCAAGATGTCTCCCTTCCAGGCATTGTACGGTAGACCATGCCGCACGCCTTTATGCTGGGATGAGTCGAGTGAAACGGTCATTATAGGACCAGAGTATCTGGAACAGGTTCAGGCAGAAGTTCGCCAGATCCGGGCTAACATGAAGGCAGCTCAGGATAGACAGAAGTCGTACGCTGATGTACGCAGACGTGACCTGGAGTTCGCTGTAGGCGATCAGGTGTTTCTTAGGTATCCCCCATGAAGGGAGTGTTTCGTTTTGGCCAGAAAGGCAAGTTGAGCCCAAAATATGTGGGGCCTTATGTTGTGACGGAGCGGATAGGACCAGTAGCTTACAGACTTGATTTACCTGCTGAGCTGGGCAAGGTACATGATGTATTTCATGTGTCCCAGTTGAAGAAGTATATGTCTCATCCGTCTCATGTACTTCAGCCTGAGAGGCTAACTTTAGAGCCGACCATGCGATCAGTGGAGACTCCCGTACGGATTCTGGATACTAAGACTCGAGACACTCGCCATAAGTCTGTACGACTGGTGAAGGTCCTCTGGTCTAACCAGGACGTCGAGGAGGCCACTTGGGAGCTGGAAGATAAGATGAAGGAGAAGTACCCGTTGTTATTTACTTCATAGAGTTTTGTATGTGTAGGGTACGGGGCGTACCCCTTTTAAGGGGGGTAGAGCCGTTTCGGTTATGATGTATTCGACATGTATTATATACATTGTCTATGTTATGTCTACAGACCTTAGAGTCTGAATGGTATTATGTTGTTTGGACCTTAAGTCCGTGGTTATGTAAGCATGATGGTAATGTTGGTAATGTTGTTTCTGGAGGTGTTGTTTTATAATTTTCCCCGTGTTCTTATGTTTAGAAATGTGGGAAGTATGAACTTTGGGGACAAAGTTCTTTTAAGGGGGGTAGATTGAAATACCCCAAACCTTAATAAGTGGTTTAAATATTAAATAATAAATTAATAAGGCTAAAAAGAGTCTTAGAAATATTAGTAAACAATTTAATAAATAGTAAATATAATTAATTGCCTAAAATGGGAATTGTCGTATAAATGAGTTTTGAATGGCTAAATGACCATCAATACTCTTTTATTAATATGTGTACTATTTAGTATCACATTTGGAAGTTTAAATTAATAAGAAATAAATATTTCACTTTTATGTGTTTTGTTATAGTAAATAGTAACTAAAATAAGCTAGTTTGTAACATATATTAACATGTGTAATTTAAATGAGCAATAAAGACTAGTAACCCCTTGTAATTAAAAGGGAGTCGGTTTGCTTGTGGTGTGTCGACACCCTTGCTTACTGATTGAACAATAAGTGAGCAAGTAAATGATAGTTTAATAAGCACTATTTGCTTTTTACTTCCCTTACGTAGATAACTAATATCTACTAAAAGCAACATATCATTCATTCCTTCATTTCTCATTTCCTTACTATCTCACGTAGCCTCTCTTCCTTCTCTCTTCACGATCGAACAGCACACCACAAACATGCAACTTCAAATCTTGTAACTTCTTACTCACTTGTCCAAATCTAAAACCGAGACCACCGATCTCTTAGTTTCTTCAAGCTCTTCGACGTAGTCCTTTCAGATCTTCAAGAGCTCCACTTTGGTGCCAAGAGGAATCTCCATGGAAGGAGCTTGAGTCCATCTTTTCACGTATTATTCTTCTCCTTTGCTTCAAGGTATGGAAACTCAAAGAAAATGGTGTTTCCTCTACGTTTTATGTTAACCAAAGGTAGCTTAAAATTCCTTTGGAAATAAACCTACGTTGTCTGTACAAACTACCTAAAGAGCCAATGGTTATGACGTAGAAAAATGTTCTCAAAAGACTAGTAAAAAAACATACGAACTGCTGTTTGTATTTGCAGGTGAGAGGCAAATATATTGTGGGAAATTCAGTGTTTAAGATTTATGCAATTTAAATTGTGCACTACGTTGTTATGTGGTGTATATTTGGGTGAAATTTTGAGTATAAGGGTGTACTGGGAAGTTTATATATCTGATAGGTGAGAGAACTTGCGCAGCAGAGCATGAAAAATACCAGTACGTCGTTTCTGTAAGTTTGGTCCGGGACTAGGTCTTGGTTTATGTCCCGGACCATATGTAAATAGGCCGAGAGTTGTAATAGAGGTCCGGGACTTAGTCCATATGTAAGGGCCCGGACCAACCCCTTAAAATTGTCCGAGATTTATGGTCGTAGGTCCGGGACTTGGCTCTTGTACAAGGACCCGGACCAACCTGTTAAAATTACCGAGGGATTTGCTTAGAATGGTCCGGGACTTAGGATTGGGTGAAGTCCCGGACCACCCCATTAAAAAACCGAGGTTTGTTAGTATAGGTCCGGGACCTAAGTAGGGACCAAGTCCCGGACCACTACGTAAATTTGGTTTAGGTCTAAATGTCTAAAGGTGGGGATAAGTAGAGTTATGTTATTATATAAGTCATTTAGGAGAGTTATAATGACATTTTAAAAGGTGGGAAGTTAAAACAAAATGTGGAAAGAAATAACTAGAAATGTGAAGTAGTTAATGTTAACGGTGAACTAGTACGTTAATTGACCGACGTTACTAAATGTGTTTAGGATTCTCTCAAGGTGGAACGAGTCGAGGCAAGGACCGAGGTATGGTTTTCTTGCAGTCTGTTGCCTACCGGTTTACACCGGCTTGGATGTGTTTGCTTTTCTGTGTGTTACGACCTTATAAGACTAAGACATGAAAGAGTTTACAGTTGTTATATTATGATGTTGTATTGTTGTGACTCCTTTCCTTGGTGTGTCTAACCAGACCTAAACACTTGTTCGTGTGTGACTTAACAAGTTTATTTGTGTGATCACTAACAAGTGCTAACCGGGGAATTGAGGAGTCCGGTCATGTTCCGGCCACGCGTGTGATGGATGGGAGTCGATGTCTATCCGGTTCGACTCTCTTGGTGTATGTATAGGTTGTATTCCAATTTGGTTTCAACTTTCCCTTAGCTTATCCAAAGCTAGTTTACTGACTCACGTCGGGCCACAGGGGCATACGAATGTTGTTTTCGGTGTGCTTGGGATTACTATATCCGACACGCCTTGGGTTTAAGTTAACCGTTCGATATAACTGGACGGTAACGAGGTTGGTAACGAGCTTGCATGAGATTGGCAATAATCTCTAGGCTCACTATGTACTAATTATGGTGGAAGGTTCCTTGTGTGAACCGAATTATGGTGTTATGTATTATTATTGTGCTACGCAATTTCCCTTGCTAAGCTATGTTATATATATGTTGGATGTTTAAAATGAATGCCATGTTATCATGACAATTGGTTGCGCGTATCCCGGTAGCCGATGGGCTGCGCGTTAGCCATACCAGCAAAAGGTTGCTGACCCCCTCTGGGGGCTCCATATTTTATTTACAGGATGAGGATCGAAGAAGCGGAGTGGCTCTAGATCCTAGGTTGTGAATACTTTTAGTGTATGTGTAATAAACCCGGGATGCGCCTGTGCTCCCGTAGTGTTGTTTATTTTGGTACTGTTGTTTACAGTGACAGGTGTTTAAGGTTACAGTTGGTATGTAAGATAAATACTCGGTATGGTTTGGTTATGTTTATGTATGGATGTTAGGACCTATGCTCGGGAGTCTGATCATCAGACCGATACACTTGTATTTATTCTGCCTAGTTAACCACGTGGGTGGTTAACGGCGTTGTAGCACCATAGTGTTTAGTTGTTGTTTAGTTGTTTGTTTCCGCTGCGAATTTCGGTAGTTGGTAAGTGCGTTGTAGGGGTGTTACAAAAAGTGGTATCAGAGCGAAGTATCGCTCTGATGGCTAGAATACCGAGCTAGAAACATACCGAGTTAGGAAACCCAACCCTAGCTACTAGGTGAACAGATTGGGAAGGTTAACCACTAACTAAGTGTGGAATTAGCTTGTTGTTGGAAAGATGTTACCACCGTTGGATTGGTAAGTGTGCAGGCATAGTGCTAATGAAATGTTCATGTGAATTCAGATGTCAGGTAGACCACGAGGTAGAGGCCGCGGGCGCGGTACTGGAGATGAGGGTGACCAGGGCGATGACACTACGGCACAGACCATGGCTGAGGCAGTAGCAGCCGCCGTTGCCCAGATGGTACCCCAGTTGGTTACTGCGATGCAGCAGGGGCAACAGCCCGGTGTTCAGCCACCACCACCACCGCCACGAGAGACCAATTGGGTCAAGGCGTTGGCTGATTTGAGACCGTCGTCATTCAATGGGGAGACCGACCCTAGTAAGCTGGAGGCGTACATCTCCGGGCTGGAGACCGCCTACGAGACCTTGGCAGTACCTGCAGAAGCTAAGGTCCGTCTTGCCGCTTACTACCTGAAGGGTTCGGCACAGAGTTGGTGGAAGCTTGTGAAGGAGGACAGGATGGCTGATCCTGCGTTGGTTGGAGGGAGTACACGGCTCTACTGCGAGCTAAGTATTACCCTGTTCATGTACAAGAGGCCAAGCGCCTCGAGCTGGATAGTCTGAGGCAGGGGGATAAGATGTCGGTTGATGACTACTACACCGCATTCACTGACCTTATCCACTTGTTACCGGACCTTGGATATTCGAACCGGGTGCTGGTGAACCGGTTCTACAATGGTCTTAGCCACCGTCTCCGCTACGGGATGGGGCCAGTTGAGTATACTACCTTGCAGGTAACTAAAATATAGTTGTGAATCAGTTTGTACTTTAAGTGAATGTTGATGTGAGTTGGTGAGTTTTGTTTGCGGGGCATGGCTGACATCCTAAATTCAGGAGTGCTATCATGCCGCTGCTAAGGTTGAGATTACCGTCCGTCTGAGGGACGAGGAGAATGCGCACAAGCGCAAGGTCACGAACGAGGGTCAGGGTCAGCAAGGGTATGGGGGAGGAAAGAAAAAGAAATACTACCCTCAGCCCAGAAGGTCAGTACCAGGGTGACAAGGGCCAAGCCCAGACCACCACAGCCGATGAGCCACTGAAGCTCACATATGCGTATGCAGCAAAGCCTCTACGCTCCTACCCGCCTAAGGCAGATAGCGCGGGCTCTGGACCGGAGCGCCCACTTTTACTGTAAGTGGTGCAATGGAGACCACCCCGGCAAGGACTGCAAGGGAACGACGTGCAAGTGTCGTTACTGCCAGAAGATGGGGCACCGTGAGTTTGAGTGCTGGGCAGAACCTAATGGTAGGAACTATAAGCCAAAGGGGCAGTGGAAGGGTAAGACTACCGCGACCACCGAAACCCGAAGGCGATCATGCAATCAGCCCTCTGACAAGAGTACACTGAATCCCAGAAGGGGAAGGGTACAGGGACCGGCAAGGCCGTCCTGAATGTAGTGGACCGTTCTGAGGCACCAGACCCTCTTCTAGACCAGGTACCACCTAAACTGTTAAGTGAAAAGTGATTGGCTTACCGCATTTCATGCATGAGTGTTGTGTTTTAGTGAGTCTAATGTACAATCAATCACTAAGTAGTGAATTAAAGAATAATGTGAAATGAAACCTTAGGAACCTTCTATATCTGTTATCCAATCCCGCCCACACCGACCCTGAAGAACAGCCATCAGCATCACCGAATTCCCACTAGAGCAATGTCAGGTCATCCAGCCAGGTATGATACTCTTAATGGATACCTGACACCGGAAGCACAAATCCACATCATCAGACGATGCAACGAACTTGGAGCAGCACCAGGAGGTTTCTACACACCCGAGTACCCGAGTGGTTCGAAGATGAAGCTGAAGATGATGCATGGGTAAGGACTGGAATCCTTACACAAGTCATATCAAGAAGTGCGAGCTGAGATAAGCAACTGTACCAGGTATACCTGAGAGTTCCTTACGGTTGTTAATCACGCCGTGGGAATTGCTCAGCTAGTTGAATCGGAACCGATTCCGAATGTTAAGGCAGATCTTTGTGTTGTGAACTTCTACCAGAAAGGTGGACGGTTGGTTTACCCACAGATAAGGACGAGTCCCCCGAGTCTCTACGTGAGGGAGTACCCGTGTTTCTTGGTCCATTGGTGATACCGCAGTGTTTATATATGGCGAGCAGAAGCGTGGTGACCTCGCAAGGAAGTTAGTGTTGAAATCAGGTGATGTGTTAATTATGGGGGACAATCAAGGATGTTATACCACGGTATCAAGAAGATCAAACTGATACCGCACCATCAGTAGTGGTAAATACCACACATCTGAAACCCGGACGTTTGAATTTGACCTTCAGGCATTTTTAGCCTTGTGTAATCATGTAATGTATTAAGCCAGTTGTATGCTAAGGAAGCTATGTTTAGCCATGTCTGCAATGTAAACCAACTTATGGTGTAAGGAGTGTGTTTACGAATAAGAGACGTTGTTTTGAAGTATATCCAACGTTTTGCTACTGTTACTTATGAGTTTGCAAATGAATTAGGCTGTGCACACGGAACGGGAGGTATGCTGAGTGTCTGCAATAAGGCAGAAGCCAGCAAGAGCGGCACAATCCTCACCGGTACCTTTCCAGTGAATGGCGTGGATGCATCGGTCTTGTTCGACTCTGGAGCCTCACATACATTTGTTTCGCTATCATTTGCGAAGAGGCTGGGGTTAGACGGTGAAGAGATGCCAGACTTTGTAGTCACTCTCCCGTCGAAAAGAGCGGATCAGGTGTCCCCGCTACTACCGAGATGTTTAATTGCGTATCAGGGAGGAAGAGTTTCCGATCGACTTGATAGAGTTCGACGGACTTGGTTTTGATGTGATTATCGGGATGAACTGGTTGGAGCGGTACAAGGGTAGAATCCTATGTGCCGAGCATCGTCTGCTTCTTCGGAGTCCATCTGGGTTACTATATCATACCGCCAGAGGCCCAGGGAGCCTTCGACACAGATCATCACCCCCCATGGCCATGTATCGTGAGATACGACGAGGGAATGATGTGTACCTCTGCTATGTCCAGGACATAGAGAGAGACCCTGAGTTTAGCCCGATGTGCCGGTAGTCTCGGAGTTTCCTGATGTATTTCCTAAGGAACTGCCGGGCATGCCGCCAACACGGGAGGTTGAGTTTGAGATTGATTTGATTCCAGGCACCGGGCCTATTGCGAAGGCACCTTATCGTATGGCTCCAGCAGAGATGACTGAGCTCAAGGAGCAGCTGAGAGACCTACTCGACAAGGGCTTTATACGCCCTAGTGTTTCACCATGGGGAGCGCCGGTCCTCTTCGTGAAGAAGAAGGACGGTAAGCCTCCGCCTTTGTATTGACTATCGAGAGCTGAATGCAGTTACGGTGAAGAACCGTTATCCTTTACCACGCATCGACGACTTATTTGATCAGTTGAGAGGAGCATCAGTGTTCTCAAAGATAGATTTACGATCCGGATATCATCAGATTGCAGTCAAGGACAGTGATATTGAGAAAACAGCGTTCAGAACCAGATATGGACACTATGAGTTTACGGTTATGCCATTTGGTTTATCCAATGCACCAGCTAAGTTCATGGACCTGATGAACCGTTTGTTCCAAGATCAGTTGGACAAATCATGGTAGTCTTCATCGATGACATACTTGTGTATTCGAAATCAAGAGGTGAGCATGAAAGTCACCTAAGGAATGTGTTACAGATACTGAGGAAGAATCAGTTGTATGCAAAATTTTCTAAGTGTGAATTTTGGTTGAACCAAGTTTCTTTTCTTGGTCATGTGATTTCTGAAGCCGGGATCGCTGTGGATCCGGCAAAGATAGATGCAGTGCGCACCTGGCCTAGGCCGAAGACAGTTACCGACATCAGGAGCTTCCTCGGTCTGGCAGGTTATTATAGGAGATTTGTGAGGGACTTCTCCAGTATCTCGAAGCCGATGACTTCCTTGATGAAAAAGGATGCACCATTCGAGTGGACAGCCGACTGTGAGATTTCCTTTCAGAAGCTCAAGGATGCTCTGACATCTGCACCAGTCCTGACTATACCAGACGGTCCAGATGGTTTCGAGGTTTATTGCGACGCATCAGGCAGGGGTATGGGTTGTGTGTTGATGCAACACGGGAAGGTCGTAGCTTACGCCTCCCGACAGCTGAAGAAGCATGAAGAGAACTACCCTACCCACGATCTAGAATTGGGTGCCATAGTCTTCGCATTAAAGATATGGCGACATCATTTGTATGGGGTAAGTGTGACATTTATTCTGACCACAAGAGTTTGAAATACTTGTTCACTCAGAAAGAGTTGAACATGAGGCAAAGAAGGTGGGTTGAATTCTTAAATGATTATGATATCGATTTACAGTATAAGGAGGGTAAGGCGAATGTGGTAGCTGACACACTGAGTCGCCGAGCACACTCTCTCCATTCGCTAGTCTCTCATACTAGCTTGGTTGAAGAGGTGCGGAGTGCTCAGATGACGGATCAGTATATGGTGGAGATTAGACAGAAGCTTATTGATGGCGCATTCGAGGGTCAGAAGTACGACTTCAGACTCCACGATGATGACCTGATCAGGCTTAATGGCCGACTGTGTATACCGAGGAGTAGCGCTGACCTGAAGGAGCGCATACTCAGTGAATCCCATAGTTCTACGACTTCGATTCACCCTGGAGCTTCAAAGATGTATAAGGGTATGAAACGTTATTTTTGGTGGGCTGGAATGAAAAAGGATGTAAATGATTATGTGTTGAGGTGTCTCACTTGTCAGAAGGTCAAGTTTGAGCACCGAAGGCCTGGTGGTATGGTGCAGCCAATGCCAGTGCCTGAGTGGAAGTTTCATGACATTTCTATGGACTTTGTAGTAGGGCTTCCGCCTACAAGGGGAGGTCTGAATATGATTTGGGTTATTGTAGACCGACTGACCAAGGTGGCTCGATTCATACCGATGAAAGACACCTGGAAAGTGGCTAAGCTTGCAGAGCTCTTTGACAGAGAGATTGTTAGACATCATGGTGTACCAAGACGATTGTTTCTGACAGAGATACCAGATTCTTATCGAGGTATTGGAGTCCACACGAGAAGCACTGGGTACAGAACTGAAATTGAGTATGGCGTTTCACCCACAGACAGATGGTCAGAGTGAGCGCACCATCCAGACACTTGAGGATATGTTACGTGCATGTGCACTTGACTTTCAGACCAGCTGGATTTAAGTTACATCTGATCGAGTTTAGTTACAACAACAGTTACCATGCTTCGATCAAGATGTCTCCCTTCCAGGCATTGTACGGTAGACCATGCCGCACACCTTTATGCTGGGATGAGTCGAGTGAGACGGTCATTATAGGACCAGAGTATCTGGAACAGGTTCAGGCAGAAGTTCGCCAGATCCGGGCTAACATGAAGGCAGCTCAGGATAGACAGAAGACGTACGCTGATGTACGCAGACGTGACCTGGAGTTCGCTGTAGGCGATCAGGTGTTTCTTAGAGTATCCCCTATGAAGGGAGTGTTTCGTTTTGGCCAGAAAGGCAAGTTGAGCCCAAAATATGTGGGGCCTTATGTTGTGACGGAGCGGATAGGACCAGTAGCTTACAGACTTGGTTTACCTGCTGAGCTGGGCAAGGTACATGATGTATTTCATGTGTCCCAGTTGAAGAAGTATATGTCTCATCCGTCTCATGTACTTCAGCCTGAGAGGCTAACTTAGAGCCGACCATGCGATCAGTGGAGACTCCCGTACGGATTCTGGATACTAAGACTCGAGACACTCGCCATAAGTCCGTGAGACTGGTGAAGGTCCTCTGGTCTAACCAGGACGTTGAGGAGGCCACTTGGGAGCTGGAAGATAAGATGAAGGCGAAGTACCCACTGTTATTTACTTCATAGTGTTTATATGTATAGGGTACGGGGCGTACCCCTTTTAGGGGGGTAGAGCCGTTTCGGTTATGAATGCATTCGACATGTATTATACATTGTCTATGTTATGTTACAGACCTTAGAGTCTGAATGGTATTATGTTGTTTGGACCTTAAGTCCGTGGTTATGTAAGCATGATGGTAATGTTGGTAATGTTGTTTCTGGAGGTATTGTTTTATAATCTTTCCCCGTGTTCTTATGTTTAGAAATGTGGGAAGTATGAACTTTGGGGACAAAGTTCTTTTAAGGGGGGTAGATTGAAATACCCCAAACCTTAATAAGTGGTTTAAATAGTAAATAATGAATTAATAAGACTAAAAGAGTCTTAGAAATATTAGTAAACAATTTAATAAAATAGTAAATACCATTAATTGCCTAAAATGGAAATTGTCTTGTAAGTGAGTTTTGAATGGCTAAATGTCCATCATTACTCTTTAATTAATATGTGTACTATTTAGTATCACATTTGGAAGTTTAAATTAATAAGAAATAAATATTTCACTTTTATGTGTTTTTGTTATAGTGAATAGTGACTAAAATAAGCTAGTTTGTAACATATATTAACATATGTAATTTAATTGAGCAATAAAGACTAGTAACCCCTTGTAATTAAAAGGGAGTCGGTTTGCTTGTGGTGTGTCGACACCCTTGCTTACTGATTGAACAATAAGTGAGCAAGTAAATGAGTAGTTTAATAAGGCACTATTTGCTTTTTACTTCCTTACGTAGATAACTAATATCTACTAAAAGCAACTATAATCATTCACTTCCTTCATTCCCTCATTTCCTTACTATCTCACGTAGCCTCTCCTTCCTTTTCTCTCCTTCACGATCGAACAGCATGCTACAATATGCAACTTCAAAATCATATAACTTCTAGCTCACTTGTCCAAATCTAAAACCGAGACCACCGATCTCTTAGTTTCTCCAAGCTCTCCGACGTAGTCCCTTCAAATCTTCAAGAGCTCCACTTTGGTGCCAAGAGGAATCTCCATGGAAGGAGCTTGAGTCCATCTTTTCACGTATTATTCTTCTCCTTTGCTTCAAGGTATGGAAACTCAAAGAAAATGGTGTTTCCTCTACGTTTTATGTTAACCAAAGGTAGCTTAAAATCCCTTTGGAAATAAACCTACGTTGTCTGTACAAACTACCTAAAGAGCCAATGGTTATGACTTAGAAAAATGTTCTCGAAAGACTAGTAAAAAACATACGAACTGCTGTTTGTATTTGCAGGTGAGAGGCAAATATATTGTGGGAAATTCAGTGTTTAAGATTTATGCAATTTAAATTGTGCACTACGTTGTTATGTGGTGTATATTTGGGTGAAGTTTTGAGTATAAGGGTGTACTGGGAAGTTTATATATCTGATAGGTGTAAAAAAACTTACGCAGCAGGATATGGAAAATGCAGTACGTAGATTCCAGTAGTTTCGGTCCGGGACTTAGGGTCTGGATAAGGTCCCGGACCATATATCAAAATCAGTCCGAGAATTATACGTGGTCGTAGTCCGGGACTTAGTCCATGTGTAAGGGCCCGGACCAACTCCTAAAATAATACCGTGAGATTTCATTTGGCTTTCGGTCCGGGTCTTGGCTCTTGTACAAGGACCCGGACCAACCTGTTTAAATTACCGAGGGATTTTTGGCTAGTATGGTTCGGGACTTAGGACCTGGGTGAAGTCCCGGACCACCCCATGTTAAATAACCGAGAGTTGAGTTCGTGTATGGTCCGGGTCTTAAGTTGGGGACCAAGTCCCGGACCGTTATAATATGGTTTTTAGGTGTCTAAATGATGTCTAAAGATGGGGATAAGTAAGAGGTGATGTTATGGAGTTATATAAGTTTGTTAGGAGAGTTATAATGACATTTTAAAAGGTGGGAAGTTAAATAAAATGTGGGAAAGAAATAACTAGAAATGTGAAGTAGTTAATGTTAACGGTGAACTAGTGCGTTAATTGACCGACGTTACTAAATGTGTTTAGGATTCTCTCAAGGTGGGAACGAGTCGAGGCAAGGACCGAGTATGGTTTTCTTGCAGTCTGTTGCCTACCGGTTTACACCGGCTTGGATGCTGTTTGCTTTTCTGTGTGTTACGACCTTATAAGACTAAGACATGAAAAGAGTTTACAGTTGTTATATACTAAGATGTTGTATTGTTGTGACTCCTTTCCTTGGTGTGTCTAACCAGACCTAAACACTTGTTCGTGTGTGACTTAGCAATTTATTTGTGTAATCACTAACAAGTGCTAACCGGGGAATTGAGGAGTCCGGTCATGTTCCGGCCACGCGTGTGATGGATGGGAGTCGATGTCTATCCGGTTCGACTCTCTTGGTGTATGTATAGGTTGTATTCCAATTTGGTTTCAACTTTCCCTTAGCTTATCCAAAGCTAGTTTACTGACTCACGTCGGGCCACAGGGGCATACGAATGTTGTTTTCGGTGTGCTTGGGATTACTATATCCGACACGCCTTGGGTTTAAGTTAACCGTTCGATATAACTGGACGGTAACGAGGTTGGTAACGAGCTTGGCATGAGATTGGCAATAGTCTCTAGGCTCACTGTGTAAACTAATTATGGTGGAAGGTTCCTTGTGTGAACCGAATTATGGTGTTATGTATATTATTGTGCTAACTACGCAATTTCCCTTGCTAAGCTATGTTATATATATGTTGGATGTTTAAAATGAATGCCATGTTATCATGACAATTGGTTGCGCGTATCCCGGTAGCCGATGGGCTGCGCGTTAGCCATACCAGCAAAAGGTTGCTGACCCCCTCTGGGGGCTCCATATTTTATTTACAGGATGAGGATCGAAGAAGCGGAGTGGCTCTAGATCCTAGGTTGTTGAAACACTTTAGTATATGTGTAATAAACCCGGGATGCGCCTGTGCTCCCGTAGTATTGTTTATTTGGTACTGTTGTTTACAGTGACAGGTGTTTAAGGTTACAGTTGGTATGTAAGATAAATACTCGGTATGGTTTGGTTATGTTTATGTGTGATGTTAGGACCTATGCTCGGGAGTCTGATCATCAGACCGATACACTTGTATTATTTCTGCCTAGTTAACCACGTGGGTGGTTTAACGGCGTTGTAGCACCATAGTGTTTAGTTGTTGTTTATATTGTTTGTTTCCGCTGCGATTTCGAGTTGGTAAGTGCGTTGTAGGGGTGTTACATTAGCACACGTGAAACCGCTCTACCCCCTTAAAAGGGATTACACCCACGAAATCTACATCATCCTTGAAGCATCAAGCTCAAGATGTTTATCTCATATTGAGTACTGTAACTCCTATGTGATCTTTACCACCATGTGTTCCGACTAGGGGATCCTTGTCCTGTCGTGAACCCTTATTAGAGTATACATGTGTTTCCTATCTAGATTCAGTTAGCCTCCCAGGCCATGATACCTCTAATTGATAGAGTATGTGTGTATTCGATTAGGAGGTGTGAAACACATCGCTCCTTCCCCTATCATGTATGGGCCCACTCGCTTCGTAATGAGGTGCAAACCCATGGGCATAGGTGTAACACCCCTCTTAAAAATTAACACGTAATAGTCACTCACGTCAATAGATAAATAAAACGTCTTACAGCGGAAAATAAACAACAACATTAAACTCACTCGGTGTCACCTGCCATACTCTCGCCCACGCGAGTAACGAAGCAGTAATTAAATCCAACGCTAAAACAACAATACTACTCAACCGCAGTGACGACGAGATATCTCCTATACATCATACTAATCCCTTATCCATAACAGTCGACAAGTGAGCATCTATCCAAATCCCAAATACATACAACCGTACCGTCATACATCCACAGATTGACATCGTTATACATAAAATTCCTTACACAATAATTAAAGTAACCCTAACTACCCTGTTCCCGCACTTCGGCTTCAACGAAGATCAACAACCTGCACAATAAGTGTAGTCTCAGCGATAGACGCTGAGTATGCCGGGCCTGGACCCTATTGGTCACTTGTCATTTTTAGCCATCTTGATATTAGATTGATTTCATGCTTTATCATTTTACCGATATGATAAATACTGTGACAACATGCATGATTATATAACCATTCATCCAAACCAAACAGTCATTTATAAATATACAGCACAATCACACATCATACAATACGATAACATCAGTAAATCATACGTCGTACTTTATCATCATCATGTATTACAACATTCGCCCCCCCCCCCCCCGGCCCTCACATATCATTTGTTTTGGTTAGCACTGTCGGGCGTCGATTAGGACAACCCGAAATATACTTACTTGGACAGTAATCCCACGTACACACGAGGTGCTCACTGCCCTGATCATCCAAAGACTCTGGGACTATTTCACTTTGCCTTTGTAAAGGCGTCCATTTAGGTGGCCAAGGGCCTGGTGCCAACGGTAGCACACTCCGCCTGACGATCTATCTAGGTTCGTTCAGGATTAACTAGGGTAAACCCGATACGGGATAACCCAAGAGATCTCTACGCGCGACCAGCAGCCAGTGACTGTCTGGATTAAGGTACATCATCACATTCATTTACACTCCACTGTTAACTTCGTTAGTTAGATAGTCAGTTACAGTTTTAGTTATGGAGAACATCACTTAATTTGTTGGCTGCCCTATGGGTCTTACGCATGCCTAGAATTATCCTAGGTAGTATTCACGTTCGAGTCAAAGCTCTAGAGACCGACAATGTCGTGTCCCGTTCCTAAGTGTTTTACTTAGGTTATAACTACATACTTGTAATACTTAGCGTATTAGGTTAGGCAACGATAATTCCAATCACACGTCTCGCATATGTAGTTTTATATAAGTCGATCTATAGTCGACGTAGTATTAGTCCCGTAGGACGTTCGTGCATAAATTAATAATGCAGTAACACAGATATCATTCACACACATAATCACATACATACATCCACATAAGTTATTTATCAAACAAATCCGAGCCCGAGGAATTCCTCAGGACAACTCGGATCAAACCCCTTTACATACCGTACACCGTGTCACGATCGCGCAGTGTAGACCACTAAGCTTTCTCGAGCGCGCACGTCTGACGGGCGATCTAACAATACGAAGAACGCTATATGTCAATCCACATGACAGTATGATTCGGTATTTCCGAATAATGTCTATAATCCCGGCACTACGCCCCCCGGATTTTCAACTGTTACTAATTAACGTATAGTTATCCTTAAAATTCCTTACTGTAGTAAGTATTAATACTCGGTTTAACAGGGATGTCGGTTTTCTATACGAACGTCATCTTTAACGTTTTCAATTTAGGAATTATATTTTCCTACTAGTAGTATTTTATAAGCGTTACGCTTTATATACCTCCGTTCGTTCTCGTACATCTAATTCAACTGTTATGCGACGTGCATTCCATGCAACGTTACTTTACAAGGTATGTTAGGTTATTATTCTTGATACACCTTACTTTACACAACTTCTTTTTCATGTACAAGTTGTGTTCATTTAAAACCTTGTGACATTATTGTATATAGTTATTCTTATAAGTTAACATTTATTATTTACTATTGTATGGTTTGTAAGCCATAGTATATATGCATGTCACCTGCGCCAATATACATATGTGTACATATACCTTGTTTTCTCAATGTAATAAGGAACTTTACATTATGTACATGTTAGTCCTTATGCAAGGTTTATTTAAACCATTTCAAAAATCATATATTAACCATAGTGTTTATGTCATTGTTTACTATAGTTTATATCTTTATTTTTGGTTTATGAATATATGCATGCGCCAACATGTATAGTATTATACACTATACTTTTGACCACATATTATTATCTTGTGTTGTATTTATATCATGATACCATATAGTAAGATATTTTATGTGTCATTTAACTTTATAACATATAGTTGATAATTACATATATGTACCGAAAATAGTGTATACATATAATACACTTATACTCCTTCATTCCCTTAATTTTTATTACTCACGATATCCCCACATAATTTAATACCATGTTATAAATACTTTATTTGATGACCTCAAAACTTTGTAATAAGATGTAATCTATAGTTTGGTAATATTTTTCTTTTATGCCGAATAAGCATGTATTTAATATTTCATTTCCTTTCAACCCCACACTTATAATTACTACAATTCCACCACCTATTTTATAACATTTTTTTATAACATATGCTATATCCTCCAGCATTATAATATTTATAACATATGGTTTTCATATGTTATTTCTTACATATTACCGAACAACTCTTTGCTGTTTGGTATATATTTTTCCAGCAACATAATTTTCCTTATTTACACATTAGCCACATATATTATAACAAGTTATACATATATGTTATACTATATAGTTTTAGTATTTGTTACTCATATAACCCATAGTTTTATTATGTTTCATTTCAAACAGCCCCCTTCTATTTTTGAAATCCCTTTCCTTCCACACATAATTTACCTTATTTACATTTTGACCCCATTTTATATTATATACTTTCACATGTCACAAAACCATATATTATACACTTTATCAGTATAGCCTTTTATATACTTCCAAAAATTCCTAGATTTTATACTTAGGATATAAATCATTATATTAACCAAACTACACACTAAACTTTTCGGTAATTACATTGTATACCCCGAAATTTTTCATAAATTCCACATTTCACTTATAATGTTAATATAAGTTCATAAATTAATTATTTATGACATTAAATTTGGTCAATATTGACCCAATATACACTAGTTTGACCATAGGTTTATGTATTTGCGGTTTTGACCACACTTTCTCAAGATTACCATTTGACCCCCATATTTTATAAACTCAATAAAATTCATAGAATATCTCTTTTAACATATAGTTTTCGATTTTATTTATATTCAGTCTCTAAAATTTATTTAAATTGCAATTCAACCCCAAACTATTTCGGTAATATATATTTTGTTCTAAATTCATTTTAAATCCATTTTTTTAACTTAACATAGCAATTAAATTAAATGGCCTAAAATGCTTGGCCTCATTACCTTAATTTACATTGGATAAAATTACACATAAATGTTATAAAACTATATTGTTTACGGTTTAATATATAGTCTTTCTTTATGTCTCCCAAAATCGTTTAATTAATTCCTATGACATTATATGTCATCTAAACCTTATGTTGTCAACTTAAAATGTTATGGAACATTATGATTTGTAGTTAAGTCATTTAAGACCATGTTTGGTCTTGGCTTTATTTCCCATGCTCCATATTTTTTCTAATTATGTTTTTGACCCATAATTAATTTCCTTGACCTTATAGGTCATTAATACTCTAACTAAACTACCAAAAATGTTATTAAACATTTTAATACATAATTAAGTTACTCAGTACCCATACATCCCACGGCTAGTACATCCATGAAATAAATTTCATAAAAACCATATTATAACACAAGGTGAGTATTTCTCACCTATCTTTGATTTCCAAGCTTTCAAGCATACCAAGCAGCACTTTAACCCTTCGGCCTAATTTTTAACACAAGTTTGATAAGTCTTTGAAGCACTAATTATATAAACTTAATATATACATTATTAGGAGCAAAATACTCACTTTGTATAAGTATATTTGGGTCTGTTTTTCCTACGGTTGAGCAGGTGGTTTCCAAGAGGTTTTTCACCAGCATTACATGTCATGAATATGAACACATGTTAGCCACAATGAAAGGTTGTGTAGATTGATGATTTTGCTAGGGAAAATGCAAGGTCTTTACCTTGTTTTGGAGCTGGTTTTCAAGGCTGCTCACGCCTGTTTTATCCAAGGCAAAAGGGACTGTTAAACTAGTGCTCATGCCCGCACATGTACCCGGTAAAACAATGAGGAAAGTAGTAGTATTTCCTTACCGAGGAGGGTGGAAATGAGGCTTCTTGCATGAGTACTGCTACTGTATGATGTATGGATGTATTCCCTCTGTTTTATACGTGAAGAAAGCAAAAGAAAGCTCAGTACAAGCTGGGAACTGGACATATATAACCGGTAATTGAGGAGTATAAGAGGTGGGATTTTTCCTTATCGATTTGGTCAAGAGAAGAGGTTCACTATATGGGTCTCTTCCTCCTCGATCTTGGGTAGTTTCTTCTGGTTTTTCTCACGTAAAGAAAGCAGAGAAGAGGCTTAGTAAAGTCTGGTATATTACCGGCAATACATGGAAGAAAACAGTAGAATTTTTCTCACCAAGCTGATCAAGGATGGAGGCTTAAACTTGGATCTTTTCTTCACTTAATGCTGGGATCCCCATCTGGTTTTTGTACGTAAAAGAGAACAGAGAAAGGGCTCAAGACTAGCTAGAAATATTACCGTAATGAGAAGAAGATTTAGGCTAGCTTTGGGCAGATTTTACCTTGGAAGTTATGGAGACTAACCTCCCTCTCCTTCCCTCTTCTGTTTTTAGGCGAGAATCTCCTCTGGTTTTTACTGAGCAAGACAAGGTATTAAAATGCAACTCATATTAACATGCATTACCGGTAAGAGAAGAGGAATAAGTAATGGGTTTTTTCCTCTGTTTTTGGTACGTGGAAGGAGCAAGAGAAGAGTTTAGAAGAGCTGGGTCATTTACCAGAATTGAGAAGAAAAGAATGAGTTAGGTTGTGCAGGTTTTTACCTTGAAAGAGTTATGAGAACCAATCCCTTTCTTCTTCTGTTATCAGCCGAGTAACCGCACTCCTCCAAGCCCAACACAGCCTTTGTTTGCTGGGTGAAATAGACTTGGGTGCGTTCCATGAATAGAGGGAGAAGTGTAACGACCCCAAAACCGGCCTAGGAGTTAGGGCCGTTACACGCCGCGAGTCTACTACCTAACGTCGCAAGGCTCTAAAGCAAATCAAACCCCAAAACCAAATATCGAACTAGTATAAATACCAAAAGAGTTTACAAGATCCAAATACTTATAAATTAAATACAATGAAAGGCCCGAAGGCTACACAGAAACTCTGAAGCGTCCAACGCGCAAAGCAAACAAAGTCAAAAGAAACATAAAGTAAACGAAGCTCCAGAAGGGGACAAGAAGAGAAGATCCCATGAGCTCAATCTCCAAGAAAGTAACGGGGTGAGCTAAATAGCCCAGCAAGCAGAAGACTTCCTCAAGGAAGCCCACAAAACAGAAGCAGAAGAATAATTTATAAACAGAGGGGATCACAAGCCATTTACAAATAGATAGAGCAAGACCCAAACAGAACTAAAACCAAACCAGAAGGCCACATCAAAACGTGCTCAGACTTTCAGAAATAGAGGCAGAGGAGTGGGACACTAGATATAAGCTAACACAACAGAAGGACTCACACATGTCCTATGGATCCGAAGATCCCACAACAGAAGCCGTAGAGACAGCTAACAGACCCGTCGGTCAATGATTTCCTAAGGGAGACCCCAAGGAACATAATCAGAAGGAATTCCTGCGCAGCATGCTACGGGACAGCCCGACCCGACTATCCAAGGCTCAGAAGCAACATAACTAGGTCCCAAAATCATATGTTCATAAAACAAATCTCAAGTGCATAAAAATGCATATAAACAGCATATGAAGCTTGTACACAGAATGGGGAATCCACCCCGCAAACGGAGCTCAAAACGGAGTCAGAACGGAGAAGTTATGCCAAATAGAGGCCATGTCCAAACTTCCGTCCGAACCTGGAAGTTCGGACATAGGCCGGAAGTCAGTAAAAACATATACGCGCCGTGTCCGAACTTTGACGTCCGGACGCTGCGAAGATTCGAAAAATAAAACTGTGCCATAGCACTATCCGAGCTTCCACATTCGGACGGAAGTCCGGACAGCGCAACAGAGGTGAATTCCAGAGCGCACAGACGCGCAGAAACTCAACAAAATCCAACACAAAATCAGTTCCCCCGGGGATTTAGCCCTTCAACTAACAACACAAAACGAGAAGAAATCGTGCAAGCAACACACAAATCAGACATGAAAACAGAAGCAAAAACTCCCCCAGGGTGAGCAAACAACCCCGATTCCATCCCCCACTTACTTGAATTCGAAGCGTTGATTCAGCCCAAACGTTACCAGCAACTCAACGAACAGAACGCAGCAGAGGAGATGCACCAACGACACTAAATTCAGCCAACAAACAGCCCAAAAATCAGAAAACAGCACCCTCCGAATCAGCAACATAACGACTACCGAATTCACAAATTCACCAACATGAACACGCAGAGGAGTGAACCGAACAACAGCAGCAGAAAATCGACCACAAACGCAGCAGAGATCCACACAAAAACCAGGAGCACACCAAAGGAGAAGAAGAAGAAACTGTCTAGAGGAAGAACGAGCGTGTTGTAAACTGATAGGGATTTCCAAAATAGAAATAAATAACTTACCCTTCCTTAATTAAGTCTTACCAAAATAAAAGAGAGGGGAAAGACCTCCTTGCCCCCGTCTTTTAATTATATGACTCCGACGTCCCATCAACTGAACAAGGCACCACATAACATAATTAATAACATAACCCAAAGTGTTGCAAAATCTGAAAACGAAAATACGGAGTATTACATCACTCCCCCCTTAAAAGGAATTTCGTCCTCGAAATTCAACTTACCTCACTGCTCACAAAGGGATGGGAACTTGGCACGCAGCTCTTCCTTGAGTTCCCACGTCGCCTCGCACTCAGACTGCCCAGACCACTGCACCTTGACCATAGGCAGTGTCTTGCTACGCAGTCGGCGCACATCATGAGCTAAAATACGAACCTGAACTGCCTCATAAGTGAAGTCATCTCGAAGTCGCAGCTGACCATAGTCAATCACATGCGAAGGATCGTGCAGATACTTCCTGAGCATCGACACATGGAACACGTCATGAACTCCTGCTAGAGCTGCTGGTAATGCCATTCTGTAAGCCACCGGCCCAACCTTTTCAAGCACCTCAAAAGGACCCACGAACCGAGGACTCAGCTTGCCTCGCTTACCCAAACGAACAACACCACGAACTGGAGAAATCTTCAGATACACGTGGTCCCCAACCTGAAACTCAAGCGGACGGCGCCTCTGATCTGCATAACTCTTCTGCCGGCTCTGGGTAACCAACAGACGCTCCCTGATAGTCTTGACCTTGTCCACAGCTCCCTGCACCAACTCAGGACCCACAATCGCCCTCTCTCGCAGATCATCCCAACAATTGGGAGATCTACAGCGCCTACCATACAGCGCCTCAAATGGGGCCATCCCAATACTCAATTGAAAGCTATTGTTGTAGGTGAATTCAATCAAAGTCACATGCTGATCCCAGCTACCTCCGAAGTCGAGCACACAAGCCCTCAACATGTCCTCTAAATCTGATTCATCCTCTCCGTCTGTCCATCGGTCTGAGGATGATATGCTGAACTGAAAGCCAAATTCGTCCCTAAAGCCTTATGCAGGCTACGCCCAGAAGCAAGATACAAATCTCGGATCCCTGTCCGAAACGATCGTCGTCGGCACACCATGCAGCCTCACAATCTCATCTACATACAGCCGAGCCAGGCGCTCAAGGCTGAAAGTCTTCCTCACAGGCAAGAAATGGGCTGACTTCGTCAACCGATCCATAATCACCCACAGCGCATCGTACCCAGAAGATGTCCTAGGAAGCCCCACAATAAAGTCCATACCAACGCTCTCCACACTTCCACTCAGGAACGGGAAGAGGCTGCAGAAGACCCGCAGGCCGCTGATGCTCAGCTTCACCTGTTGACAGGTTTGGCAACGAGCCACAAAATCAGAGATCTCCATCTTCATATTCGTCCACCAAAAGGACTCTCTGAGGTCCCGGTACATCTTCACCCCTCCCGGGTGTACAGAATAAGCGCTCCATGAGCCTCCTGCATAATCTCCCGCCTAAGATCGCCTCCACTAGGCACACAGACTCTGCCTCTAAAGCGTAGACAGTCGTCGCTGGACACAGAAAACTCTGACTCCTGATCATCTTACAACTTCTCCCGGATCTTACACAACTCCGCATCAGCCTTCTAACCATCTCTGATCCGCTCAATCAAGGTAGACTGGACCTGAATCGATGCAATCATCCCAGCACTTTCGGACCTGACAACCCAAATCCCCATGCGCTGAAGCTCAATAGCAGACCTCTGAACCCCTGACAAAGAACAAGCAAACCCAGGAGCACCCCTACGACTCAACGCGTCAGCTACAACATTCGCTCTACCTAGATGGTAGAGGATCTCCAGGTCGTAATCGTGCAGAAGCTCCAACCACCCGCTGTCTCAAATTCAATTCCTTCTGCGTGAATAGATATTTGAGACTCTTGTGATCCGTGTAGACCTTACACGTCACCCCATACAAATAGTGCCGCCAGATCTTCAAGGCAAAGACCACAGCAGCTAACTCCAAATCATGGGTAGGATACTTCTTCTCGTACGGCTTCAACTGACGTGACCCATATGCTACCACCTTTCCCTGCTGCATCAGAACACAACCCAGCCCTCTGTGGGAAGCGTCGCAGAACACCTCAAAGCCATCTGTCCCAGAAGGCAACGTCAAAATCGGGGCCGAAGTCAACCTCTTCTTCAGCTCTTGGAAACTCTCCTGACACGCCCCGCTCCAATCAAACTTGACATCCTTCCTAAGAAGACGAGTCAAGGGGGATACGATCTTAGAGAACCCTCCACGACTTCCTATAATACCGCCAACTAGAAACTGCGCACCTCAGAAACACTAGTGGGCTTCGCCCACTCCATAACCGCCTTAATCTTCTCTGGGTCCACCGAAATGCCATCCTTCAAAACCACGTGGCCAAGGAACAACAACTCTATCCAACCAGAACTCACACTTCTTCAACTTGGCATACAATTATTTCTCCTTCAGCGTCTGTAGAACCATCCTCAGATGCTCCTCATGCTCCTCAGCACTCTTGGAGTACACCAAGATATCGTCAATAAAACAACTACGAAAGAATCCAAGAAAGGCTTGAAAACTCTGTTCATCATATCCATGAAGAACGACGGGGCATTGGTCAAACTAAAAGGCATGACCAAGAACTCATAATGCCCATATCGGGTCCTAAAAGCAGACTTAGGCATATCCTCGGCCTTAATCTTCAGCTGATGATATCCAGAACGCAGGTCGATCTTCGAGAAGACTGTCGCTCCTACTAACTGGTCGAAGAGGTCATCAATGCGGGGAAGAGGGTACCGGTTCTTAATGGTAACCTTATTCAATTCCCTATAGTCAATACACAATCTGAAGGAGCCGTCCTTCTTCTTCACAAACAACACTGGTGCTCCCCATGGAGACACACTAGGGCGAATAAAGCCCTTATCTAGAAGATCCTGCAGCTGCACCTTCAGCTCCTTAAGCTCTGCCGGACTCATGCGATACGGAGCCTTAGAGATAGGCTGAGTCCCTGGCGCTAACTCAATAGAGAACTCCACCTCACGATCAGGAGGTAGCCCTGGCACATCGTCCTGGAACACCTCAGGAAACTCACGCACAATGGGGATATCCTCCAACTGGGATCCCTCCTTAACCTCAGGTACAAAGCAAGAGAAACCCTGGCAGCCCTTCCTCAAGGAATGGACTGCCTGCATAGCAGACACAACAAACAGGAGCACAAGGAATGGAGTTCCCCACAAAAGCAAAACGGGTCTCACCCGGTCTATCAAACACAACCCTCCTAGCTGCACAATCTATATGGGCATGGTGCTCTGCTAGCCAGTCAATGCCCAAAATCACATCGAAGCAAGACATACGCATAGAGTTCAATTCAGCAGGCAAGTTCCTATCCATGACCACTACCGGAACAGACTTACACACAGAGTCAAGCACACATGCAGGCACACCACTCAACGGGCTAGAAATGCACAGATCCACATCACATGGCACAACAGACAACCCGAGATTACCCACTAAATCAGCAGATACAAAGGAGTGGGTAGCTCCTAAATCAAACAAACAGAATACTGGCTGAGAAGAGATCTGGAGAATACCTGACACTACTCTGTCTGAGTCGTGGTCTCGCTCACCAGCTAGCGCATACACATGTGCCTGGGTCTGGGGCTTCTTCTGATCAGTCTTCTGCCCGGACCCTGAGCCAGCACCTCGACCCTCAGAACCGCCACTGCCACCTCCACCTCTAGCCTGTGGACACTGGGCAATGCGGTGATCCAGTGAACCACACTTGAAGCACGCTCCGGACTTCCTGTAGCACTCATGCCCAGGATGGAAGCGATCACACTCAACACATTTCGCCACAGCAGGCGAAGTAGATGACGAAGATCCCCAGTCTCCTTTGAACTTCTTTTGGGAAGAAGTCTAGTCTCGCCTCACAGGCTCCTCCACATGGGCCTTCCTCTTCTGCTCCTTGCCCTTATCGGGCCTCTGGTCCTTCTTCTCATAGCGCTGCCTAGCCTGCAGCTCAGACTCCACCACCAAGGCCACATCCGCCACGTCTCTCAATATCTTGTGGCGAAAGGGCGCCACCGCCGCTCGAATGTCACCCCTCAGACCAGCCTCAAACTTCCTCGCCTTCCGGTTATCATCCGACTCAGGCACAAACTTCGAGAGAGAAATGAACTTTCGCACATAATCATCCACAAACATCTCCTTCGTCTGACGAAGCCTCCCATACTCAACTATCTTCTGATCCTGAAGACATCGGGGTAGAACTGCTGATTGAAGCAGCCCCTAAACTGCTCCCAAGTCCATGGGCGGGGGTACTTCCCTTCGACCGACTTCCACCACTCCTTCGCCTCAGACTGGAACATGAAGGTGGTGAATCCAACCTTCTGGTCCTCCTCACATCCCATGACCCTCAGCAAATCCTCTATGGCAGAAATCCAGTGGCTCACCTCCTGTGGGTCACCACTAGCATCGAAAGAAGGCGGCTTCAGCTTCAGGAACTCCTGAAGCGCCTTCACATTACTGCCCCCGTGTTATACCCAAAATTTTCACCCCTGGTTAGGGTCTACGAGGTACTGGTGTTGTGAGAGGCATTTTAATCAAGCGGGAGGGTCGATCCCGGCCCGATCGGCACGTTCCATGGCATGGGGAGCAGCTTCGTCACTTTCAGGGGCGTTTTGGTAATCTTTAAAGGCTCCTAAGACCTCTTGTAAGCTTTCTCTCTCCTCCAAAGGATGCCCAAATCAGCTTGAAACGCTTTGATATTTTAACCCATGGTAGAGGATGACATTTTAAGCATAATGGCGTTGGAATTTGATTTTTCGAATTTCCAATAATTTTCTAGCAATTTCTGACTGAATCTGACGAGAAATTCAATTTAAAATATTCCAATATTCAAAAAATTCGGTTCCACCTCAGAAAATTCATAATATCATCTCCTTGACATGTGGTTAAAATCTCACAGCGGAATTCATTGGGGAAGTCACTTAATTAAAATATCAAAAAATCTTACTTTTACTAGATTTTCTTTATCTTTAAGAAAGTCTATATAAGGGATAGGTTTTTGGATAAAATGAGAACCTCATATGCTCAAGAACCCTAGAGAGTCAGAAAAACACGGCCTCCTCACTCTCTCTCACGTTTTCCAACCCCGGCCACCCAAATCATACCGAAAATCCCCCGAAATCACCATCTAAACACGTTTTCCAATCCCCAAAGCATCAATAGTCATCAAAACCCCACAAAACACCACCAAAACGTGAAGAACAGCAAGAACAACCAACAACCAGAAGCTTGGTTCGAAATCCTTTCGGGTCTGCCATCAACGAAGCACTCGACGAATCCCGGTGTGAAGAATCACCTTGAATTCGAAGGTAAAACAGGTTGCAACTCTACTTTTCTAATTCCCCACGACCTTATTAACTCTCGTCAAATTTTGGGCTCAAACTAACCTTCGTACGCTTCTGTATTGCTGTTCGTTTAAGCTTCTGTCCAACAACTTGTTTACTAAGTTTCGTGCTTAATTCGAACTCAAATTGAAAACTTTAAATCACTAACGTCTTGTACATCTTTCAGGCTACACACCCATAAAATTTGAGTCAAAACACCTTCGGGAACAGCCTTAACGCCGCCGTCCGAGGGCGGTCCGCACTCACGGACGTCATGTCCGGGGTCCCGGACTCCTTGTCCGTAAGCCCGGACGCCCACGGACGGCGGCGAGTTTTTAAAATTTTAAAATTTAGGTTTTTCTAATAATGTCCGGGCCCACGGACGGCCTGTCCGTGGCCCCGAACTTTACAATTTTCTGTTTTCTATTTAATTCGACTTTTATTTTTCATATAGGTTACTAGGGTCCGTGGTCTCGGACATTAGGTCCGTGGCCACGGACGGAAACAAAATTTGACCTAATTCTGCCTCCGAAACCCTAGTTTAGGTAATTTTAATTTCCACTTTAATTTTCTGTCAAAAAATGCCAAAAAACACAAAAAAAACAGAAGCGCGCACTTAGGTTAAAAAGCAACTTTGTAAAAAGCCGTAATTAAACCAAGTAGAGGAAAAACGACCTAGGAGGGGTAATGAAAGTAATTGAACCCTAATTAAGTCGAATATCGAGCCCCCGAACCCGAACTCTCCTTTCCTAATTTGATCTAGGTTAAAATTAGGTGGCGACTCATAATAGGTTCCAGTGAGCTAGCTTAGGTTTTAATAATTATTGTTATATGACATAGTTATTAATCTTAGACTATAAGTGGACCTAAAACCCGGTTAGATCCTAATCAACTTTAATCAACATAGGATAGGGTTTAAAATCGAGGCTCACAGACTGGCGACTCTGCTGGGGACAAGATTCTTAATATTAGCTTGTTTAATTTTAAGAAAGAGGGCTTAACTTGAAAATGTTTATTTATGGCTTTTATTACATTGTTTGTTTATCTTTGTGCGCACTTTAATTCCTGCACCTTTGCATCATATGAGAGCGAGGGTCCACGCAAACCGATTTCACCTTGGGACCCGTTTGAGGGTCCCCTGTCAGGGACTCACACCTTTTAGGTGATGTGAATAAGCGGGGGAAAAGAGGAGGGTGTCGTCTAACCATACCCCCTTAATACCTGGGCCTTAGCCCCAAGCGTTTTCCTGGCGGTGCCCTTACCTAGCCCATTGTTTGGTCAGTCAAAGACCCGACCGTAGACGCACACCTTCAGGTGATGTGAAAAGAGTGGGGAAGCCCAAAGAGAATAGCGTGCAAGCCCTATTCCTTTGTGGCGACCTGGGCCCGCGCCCCAAGCACCTCTCCGGATCGATCCATACCCGGTCTGATTCAAACGTCTAGTAAGGACATGTTGAATTTGTGTGGGCCTTGTTTGCTTGTATGATCGGCCCACTACCCAGCCTAGAGATTGATAGGAACTTCTCCTGCATCAACCTAGCCCAGCACGAATTGGCAGCTCTATTTGTTTGTGGCCCAGAGGCCCTGTTTGGTTTAACATGTGAGTCGTTCGGGCTTCGGCCCAAAAGTCTAGACTTAGGTGATTTCTCTTCTGGCCCAATTTGAATTATCCAATTAGTTCTAGGCCCATAAAAAAGAAATCCACCTGAACTTGAAATAACTCACAAGTCCTGAAAATCAAATCTTTTTCGGCTTAGCAACCATCTTCTCTGGCCCAAAGAAAGTTAGGCCCATTTGTGATTTAGGGATCGTTCCAGCCCATGTTCTTTATTTCAGGCCCAAACACATTTCGGCCCAAGGGCTCATTCTAGTCTAGGTAGACTTCTTATCATGACCCTAACCCAAAATCCTAGATCTAGGTGTCATCTTTTAGGCCCAACCAAAATCACTCAGCCCAAATTCCAGTTCACATATAGAACAATCATTCTGGCCCAGTACCACACTCATAACTCATTCCGTTCGAGCCCATAGACCAATTCATAGTTTTGGCCCATGAGCTTCGGTTCATAAACATTTGGATCCAGGATAGTTTGCATAACTCATTCATTCCAGTTTCCGGCTTCAAAGCCCAACAAGAGCATCAAACAAATCTAGACTTCAAGGCTTATCCTTCGGCCCAACGGCCCATTCGCGGTCCATGTGATTTCTTTCAGCTTGTTTGCTCAATTCCTGGATTCAGGCCTACATGTCCGTTCTAGTCTAGGAATCACTCTAGTCTATGCACTTCACTCCCAGTTTGGCGAAGACTCAGGCCCAATGCTTCCTACATAACCCATAGGTATTCCTAGTTCGGACATCTTACAGGGCCTACTCGAAGTTTGGAAGGAAGACGATCACAGTCATCTTAGCGACATCCCCAGCGGTCAAGAGCTCGAGTCTTCAGCATGCCGACTTCAGACGGTTCAGCAGGGATTTCGATTCAATAGAAATTTTAGGGTTCCTATGCATTCTACTGCATAACCTGCCATAACACTCATCTTTCAAATGCACCTCTCATGTTTTTCAAAGAATGATCGTTTTCAAACCACTAATAAGAAGCATCGATTTGTTGAATCATCTTCTTCCTCATGTTCACAAATGAATGACTTTTTCAAGTCTAAATGATAAAACACAAAAAAAAGTTTTGTTTCACACAAGTTTCTTTTGAGAAAATGGTTCATGAATTAATTATTTCCCGACAATGGAACACAAAGACTTGTATTTTGTTTCTAAAGTTTTGAGCATGCCTTACCAAACCCCACATCTTATCCCAAAACATCCAAATAACCCCCAAAGCGGTTCCAAATCCATATCTTTTAAATTGTTGTCACTAACCCCAAATCGATACTGGGGGCAATCTGAGTTTAGGTTCGTCATCTTTCATCTTTCGTTTAAGCGTGTGAACTAGTCTCTGAGTGAAATTCACGAGAGTGTCTTGAGCGGAAAAACCATGAGCGAACGAGCGTGTCATTTTTACACGACTCCGGTGAGACCACATCCAAAGGTGAGGTAAACGGCATAACTCCGACCGAAGGAGATAATTTGTAAATTTACGCTTAGACCTGTGAAAAGTAACAAAGAACGGATATACAACTATCAGGAATGACGAAGCACCTAGGCACAGCACCACATGGCCAAAAGCTTACAAACCCTGTCATTAAACCCTAGGCACCCCCGCTGAGCCTTTCATATATCCCTTTTCGATATTATGAACTCCACAAAATAACCCAGCCAATGATGAATGTCCGACCCGGTGACCAAAGGAGGCGAGGAGCCCGACTCTCAGATAACATTCTCATCAGTCCAAAGAAGCAATGCCGCTATCAGCATGACAAAGCGATCCGCAAATGGTCCCAGAGTGACACAGGATCAAAAGAGCTCACATCAAAACAGCTCTCGAAGCCCAAAACCGGGAAACACAAGAACCCCGAAGGCAAAGCCAAGAAAGGATAAAACAAAAGGCAAACCCGAAGTGCCTCGAGAAAATCCAAATGACGAAAAGAGAAATGGTGCAAAGGACAACTTCAAAAGTCCAGGTCCAGAAGCTCGAAAACAACGTCAACATGAAGCAGCCAGACGACTTCAAGACAAGGAAGATGAATCCGAGAGAAGACGCAAGTTGCAGCTTTGGTCACCCATTTAAACTCCACATACCTCAAATATCCCTCCATGATCCCGTTGTCTTTCATCACACCCCATGGCCACGTTATAAGCCTCAAAGACTTCCGACTTGGTAGTTGTGTATCCAATCACTTGAAAGTAATAGATCGAATGCGTAAATTCATCAAATATCAAATTCAATGGTCTACAAGTTGTGACCGTAAGTGAGAAACGAGTGTAAACACCAAACACGTCGAGTGTAGGTTAGGAAGCACCAAATCAAACATAAGCCTTGACCCTGTGAGGACGAGACTCTCGTTCGCACGTTTGATCAAAGAAAATACTGGGGGCAATCGATCGGAATGATCGATTGCCATGAACTCTAGCTCAGATTGTCTTAAGGGAAAAATACTGGGGGCAATTGTTGGTTCCAACAATTGCTATGACAACACCAATTGGAACCCAAAGCTCAAACATCACCACCATCATCCCACCACAGGCCCACATAAGCCCTTACCTTCACTTCATACACTCCACAGGCCCACATAAGCCCTTACCTTCACATCATACACCATACCTCACCGGCGGCATGTTCATCTCGTAGGAGATAAATTACAAGTCCGAAGTCTATAGTTAGGAAATGATAATTTCACTTTCCTTTTCACTAAACAGAATTTTCATCAAACACTGCCACGTTTGACACCTCTTTCAACAATTTCTTGTCTTGAACAACTTTCCTTCAAACACTTCGGTTTCATAAACCTCATCATGGCCACATTTGGCACACTTTCTAGCAATGTCTTGCTTTGGACAATTTTTGATCCTTAACATTGCCATGTTTGGCACATTTCCCTCGATTTCTTGTTTTGGACAAGTTTTCCTACATACACTTTGATTGTATTTTGACATGCACATCATCATTGCCACGTTTGGCACTTTCATAATCAACTTTCATCATGACCATTTGCATAAAGTTTACCTTGCATCCGTCCGTACGAAACTCCTCATCATAGACCAGAGATACAGATTCTCGCCCCGAAGATACAGATTCTTCGCACCGAAGATACAGATTCTTCACCCCGAAGATACAGATTCTTCAGAGATACAGATTCTCGCCCCGAAGATACAGATTCTTCAGAGATACAGATTCTCACCCCGAAGATACAGATTCTTCAGAGATACAGATTCTCGCCCGAAGATGCAGATTCTTCAGAGATACAGATTCTCACCCCGTAGATACAGATTCTTCAAATTCTCACCAGAGTAGCAGAACTCACCCGAGTAGAAGAGCTCAATCCTATAGGCTCGTCATAAGACCTAGATCCATCCTTTAGGCTCGTCATAAGACCAGATCCATCCTTTAGGCTCGTCATAAGACCTAGATCCATCCCTTAGGCCCGTCATAAGACCTAGACCATCCTTTAGGCCCGTCATAAGACCTAGTTGCATTCCCTTAGGCTAGTAGTAAGACCTAGAGTTACCCTTTAGCTTACCCACTCTCATCAAACACATTGCATTCATTTCATTCATATAGGCTCGTCATAAGACCTAGTTGCATTATCCAGGCGCGTCACAAGACCTGGCGACAGAAAGTTGGCGAGGTGATGGCAATAAATCCTCCTTTCGCGATGTCAACTTATTTTTGGGATCAACGAATGGTGGGCGAAGGACAATAAGTCCCCAGGGTTTTACCAGGAGTTATCCCTGCACACCGGCTTGGGGGGCGATGGCAATAAGTCCACATTGGGTCCAGCCAGGAGCATTAGCACGGGTTTCGGTCCCCAGAAGCATCCGAGCATCATCAGCATTATCATCAACATTATCATCAGCATTATCATCAGCATCATCAACATCATCAGCATCATTAGCATCGTTACCATTCCAGCATTTTTGCATTTGCATGCCACCTAGCTATCATCATTATAGGTAGTCAACGCCTTAGAACCGCTTGACAACATCTCATTCGTCATAGGTAGTCAACGCCTTAGAACCGCTTGACAACATCTCATTCATTATAGGTAGTCAACGCCTTAGAATCGCTTGACAACATCTCATTCGTCATAGGTAGTCACCGCCTTAGAACCGCTTGACAACATCTCATTCATTATAGGTAGTCAACGCCTTAGAATCGCTTGACATCATCTCATTCGTCATAGGTAGTCAACGCCTTAGAACCGCTTGACAACATCTCATTCATTAAAGGTAGTCAACGCCTTAGAGTCGCTTGACATCATCTCATTCGTCATAGGTAGTCAACGCCTTAGAACCGCTTGACAACATCTCATTCATTATAGGTAGTCAACGCCTTAGAACCGCTTGACATCATCTCATTCATTGTAGGTAGTCAGCGCCTTAGAATAGCTCGACACAACTTATCAGTTTTCTGATAACATGCAGGGTCTTGGAAACATTTGAAATTTTGGGGTATCACTCAGGCATCAACTAGCCTTCTCACTTTCATTACAAAGTCTAGTTGACGGGGGGCAATCTGTTATACCCAAAATTTTGACCCCCTGGTTAGGGTCTACGAGGTACTGGTGTTGTGAGAGGCATTTTAATCAAGCGGTGAGGGATCCCGGCCCGATCGCACGTTCCATGGCATGGGGAGCAGCTTCGTCACTTTCAGGGGCGTTTTGGTAATCTTTAAAGGCTCCTAAGACCTCTTGTAAGCTTTCTCTCTCCTCCAAAGGATGCCCAAATCAGCTTGAAACGCTTTGATATTTTAACCCATGGTAGAGGATGACATTTTAAGCATAATGGCGTTGGAATTTTGATTTTTCGAATTTCCAATAATTTTCTAGCAATTTCTGACTGAATCTGACGAGAAATTCAATTTAAAAATATTCCAATATTCAAAAAATTCGGTTCCACCTCAGAAAATTCATAATATCCATCCTTGACATGTGGTTAAAATCTCACAGCGGAATTCATTGGGAAGTCACTTAATTAAAATATCAAAAAATCTTACTTTTACTAGATTTTCTTTATCTTTAAGAAAGTCTATATAAGGGGATAGGTTTTGGATAAAATGAAACCTCATATGCTCAAGAACCCAGAGAGTCAGAAAACACAGCCTCCTCACTCTCTCTCACGTTTTCCAACACCCGGCCACCCAAATCATACCGAAAATCCCCCGAAATCACCATCTAAACATGTTTTCCAATCCCCAAAGCATCAATAGTCATCAAAACCCCACAAAACACCACCAAAACGTGAAGAACAGCAAGAACAACCAACAACCAGAAGCTTGGTTCGAAATCCTTTCGGGTCTGCCATCAACGAAGCACTCGACGAATCCCGTGTGAAGAATCACCTTGAATTCGAAGGTAAAACAGGTTGCAACTCTACTTTTCTAATTCCCCACGACCTTATTAACTCTCTGTCAAATTTTGGGCTCAAACTAAGCTTCGTACGCTTCTGTATTGCTGTTTGTTTAAGCTTCTGTCCAACAACTTGTTTACTAAGTTTCGTGCTTAATTCGAACTCAAATTGAAAACTTTAAATCACTAACGTCTTGTACATCTTTCAGGCTACACACCCATAAAATTTGAGTCAAAAACACCTTCGGGAACAGCCTTAACGCCGCCGTCCGAGGGCGTCCGCACCCACGGACGTCATGTCCGGGGTCCCGGACTCCTTGTCCGTAAGCCCGGACGCTCACACGGACGGCGACGAGTTTTTTAAATTTTAAAAATTTAGGTTTTTCTAATAATGTCCGGGCCCACGGACGGCCTGTCCGTGGCCCCGACTTTACAATTTTCTGTTTTCTATTTAATTCGACTTTTATTTTTCATATAGGTTAACTAGGGTCCGTGGTCTCGGACATTAGGTCCGTGGCCACGGACGGAAACAAAATTTGACCTAATTCTGCCTCCGAAACCCTAGTTTAGGTAATTTAATTTCCACTTTAATTTTCTGTCAAAAATGCTAAAAAAACAAAAAAACAGAAGCGCGCACTTAGGTTAAAAAGCAACTTTGTAAAAAGCCGTAATTAAACCAAGTAGAGGAAAAACGACCTAGGAGGGGTAATGAAAGTAATGAACCCTAATTAAGTCGAATATCGAGCCCCCCGAACCCGAACTCTCCTTTCCTAATTTGATCTAGGTTAAAATTAGGTGGCGACTCATAATAGGTTCCAGTGAGCTAGCTTAGGTTTTAATAATTATTGTTATATGACATAGTTATTAATCTTAGACTATAAGTGGACCTAAAACCCGGTTAGATCCTAATCAACTTTAATCAACATAGGATAGGGTTTAAAATCGAGGCTCACACCCCGCGTTACCGGCTCCTGTCGCCTGGCCAGCAGTGGCCCCTACGGTCTGCAACACCTGTGAAATACCCCGTAATTTAAAATAGTGATTAATTAGGCTAATGAGTGATTTAGAGGCTTAATTAAGTATAAATAATCATGAGGGAACGAATCCCAAAGAAAACGGATCCTTAAAATGGATTAAAATCACTAACGAACCTTAAAGCGCGTTTTTCGAGGTAACTGGGAAAACGTGTCTTTAAGCGGGTCAAATAGACTCGTAACAATTTTGTTCAAATAAGTAACCATTAATAAATATTAGTGAAGCTTTAGAACCAATAAAAATCAAGAAAACGAGAAATTAGTAAAAACTGTCAAATACGGGAAGTTGTGGGGTAGAAGTATAAATAACTCAAACTAGTGTGTCCAATTTTGCAAATAAAATTGTAAAACCCATATGGGCTATAGAGCTATCCGATTTTCATTCCCTGTAGCAGAAATATGTGACTACTTCTACCATATAGGCAGTGTACCTAATCGTTTTGCGGGATAGTGGATTCGTGGGGTTGTCGTACTCTTGGGGACCTCGCTGTGGATAACTGATAGTGGATTAAATTTACTGAGACTTCTAGTAAATAGATTTTATCGTTTTTTTAGGAGAAGAAATAATCGAAAACCTAACCTGAACAAAAACAAAAAATAAAAATAGAAATTATAAATCTTTTTTTTATCTTTTAAGAAAACATCCCGGGTTGTTCTGCTCACCTATTTTATCAATTATATTAATATAAACTTTACCACTTAAGTAATAAACTCAGAGACTATAAATAATTCGTTGACGACTAAATCTAACGAACCCTAACCAGTTGCTAGAACTAGCAGCAGACTAATGCTCTAATCCGGACACAACCAATCGCATAAAGAACAGCTTCTATTTGAGACTAATTAACCTATAGGCCGGATCAGGCTTCTAGCTGTTAATCAGTTTATCTTCCCACGTCTTGTTATCTATCTCAGCTCTCGCATGTTGATTAGAAAACTACAAATATTGCTTTAATAATTAGCTAGAGAATTAAAGCACATGAAGGACAAGAGTTAAACTATTACTTTAGATAAAATCGTAGTGGAAAGCTTAACATAATTATATATAAATAGGCTCGCATCCCAAACCTGGGAGGGCTCAAGTTTATTAATTAAACATAACTATATATAAAAACGTTTTAACAAATAAGAGAAAGGGTAGAGAAAACTCCAGCTAGCAAGTTGACTCTGAATCCTAGCTCCGCCTCTGTATCCACGTCGTCCGTAATAATAATACTAATTAATGGCAGTGATGTGGTGTGGTGGAAAAACAAATAAAAATGGAGAAAACGGGGAGAAGAGAAATGGATGTGGTCGTATGGTAGTAGAGAAGTGGAGAACGTACGTGGTGAGGCACGAGGCCTCTGCGTGATAAATGCTCCGGAGAGCTGATGAAGTGTTGGTGAAGAGCTTTGGATTTTTAAGAAGGGATGATTAATACTGAAGGGAACGTAGCTTATTTATAGGAAAGGTGGAGAAGTGTGAATGGAATAAGATAGGTGTGAGTTTGGTGAGCAGATCCGTGAAACCGCAGTCAGAGAGCAGCAATTGATTTCAGACAGAGCCGGGGTCACGAGTGAGTGAATTAAGGTAGGCGCCGTCTGCAATTAATGAAGGAGCAGTTCAACTGCGGCGCCGCGAAAGAAGGGAAAATGGAGAAGAAAAACTGTCGGCGTCTGAATTGGTCACGTCCGCGCCTCTTCATGCGGACGTGTGTGTGTCCGCCTGCACGTCCGCCCAGGCACACGCGGTCTTCTCCTCTGTCGTCCGCTTCTCTGTCCGCTTCAACTCATGCGGACGTCTCTATGGTGTCCTCTCTCGTGTCCGCCCAGCCGTCCGTGCGAGTTCATGCGGACGCAGCTTGTGTCTGCGCCTGTTTGTCTATTTTACTGCAATCTTCAACCGGCTCCACATTCTTCGTTATAAGTCCGTTTTACTCGCCGTTTGTTGCGTTGGAAAGCTCATGAGATCATCTATCCATTAACATGGCTTTTCCTACATTTAACACATAAAATATATCAATTCATATCAAAACATAAATCTAGGAAAAACGTAAGATAAGTGAGAAATATTACTTAAAATACTGCAAATTATAAGGTAATTAAACCCTTAAAAGTCAATATATTTCGCACTTGTCAAACTTCCTCACACTTATCTTTTGCTTGTCCTCAAGCAAATAAAGAACAGATTTTCTCTAAGGTCAACAGTCCACAACTCCGGGTTAAGAATACAAGGTGGAAAGTCAAGCTAATAATGCAATCCAACAATATAGCTCTCTTAGATATAGGTTTTTGTAAACAGAAACAGTAAATTTTAATAAGAGCATGGATAAGTTAGATTGTAAAAATTTAACATAGATTAGCTCGGAACCTTCCACCAATTTCTTTTCTCTAACCTTTGGATGACAAGGGGTGTGAAGTAACACCTTATTCCGTGATACCTTTCAACACCACATACTCATGATCAAAATATGAAAAATTGCGACAATCATTCAGCATTAAGAGTTTTGCATGTTATTTTTTTTTCTTGTTCGCACAATTTGTTTCATCCCCCAGACTTTTCTCTTCACCCATGTAGCGGCTTTGGGCCTTCTATCCCAGATCACAAGACCTTAGGTAGATGGGTGATGAGGCACCCCAAGGACTTAATAACCGAATGAAGAGGTCTGTTTTGGTTCAGAAAACTTCATTATATGATCAGAGGAGTACCTTGCCTTATCCTTTCCATACCAAACTTTCACTTAGTTCCATGATTGCCAAGCTAAGGTAGTTCAATTTCCACAATCAGCTTATCCACCAGATTTTAGTGAAAATAGATTTAATTTTGAAGAAAGAATTTGATACATACAAACAACGTCAAGCAGAACGATTCTTGAGGTTGTCATCAGGCTTGATTTCAAAAACTTCCACAAAAATTTTAGCCCAAAAATTCAACATGTATTGGCCTTTAGAGAAGCTTACTATCATAATTAGAGGACAATAAAAATCAAGTGTGGCATTAGGTGCAACTGGCATATTTTCAGGGAAAGGTCTAAACTTCCTCACACTTAAGAGGAGCAATGTCCTCATTGTTCATAAAATAATCAAGAAAAGACCTTTCAAAATATGCCAGACTCATGAAGAATTTCATTCAGGACAATCATGGACTGAGATAATAATAATCATTAAGCGTGATAGACTGGACACAAACATTTAAAATAAAGGAACTGAAACTCCCCTGATATCGTAGATTGAGGAAGGTGTCCTTCCTCACACTTAAGTGCGAACAATGGGGTAGTAGCGTTCCTCACACTTGCGTTCAAGCAAGTGTCCAGCCTTGGAGTTCTTCAGATACCATGATAAGAATTTCACCTGCACACACTACCAAAAATAAACGCTAAAAAGCGTTGCGTGAAAGCATAGACACCATTTCCACTTCTTTTTGTTAAAAATTAAAATTAAAATAAAATCATAAATAAAATAAAACCATATGCTCCCCTATAATTGAAAATTTTTGTTAATTTTTTTTTTTGAAAAACATAATATAGAAAATGTGGGGTACAAAATTAAAATAATAATAATAATAATAATAGGATAATAAAGTTTAACCACTGGGTTGCCTCCCAGTAAGCTGCCCGTAGTTTTAGTCTTTGGCTAGACTCCTGCTTCGTTATCCTGGATCAAAAATAAAAGTAGACAACATCTTCGCCAGGAAAACGAAGTTAGTAATAATAAAGCAAACCACCTGGATCAAAACAAAACGTTACTTCGGTAAATAAAATAAGAAAATGAATACTTCACAAAACCTGGTGTTTGAGGAGGTACTGCCGCCGTAACGTAGTTGTAACAGGAGACCAGGTGGTGATGACTTTTCTTCCTCAAATTGGAGGATGTAAGCATCCTCCTCTTGTTGTTGAGGCTTATGGAGGCAGGATGGAAGTTGATGAGAGACCGGTGGTAGTGGTGTTCCTTCCTCAGATTCGAGGATGTAATTTCCTCTTCCGGTTGGTGAGGCTTAACAGGACAGCGCTCTTCCAGCTGGTTGACCGGCTCAGACACAATATCTTCGAATTTTAATTGCTCCTCCTGTGTTGGGGATGGAGATGGAGGAAGATTGTAACTCTCAGACATTTGTTCTAACTCGACGTTGGAGAAAAATGTCCTGAGAAGTTACTTTATCTCCTCAACAGAACTTGCAGCTTCAAGATTATCTGGCTCGAGTCGATCTTCACTCCTTGGGGTCACCACTGGAATTTCTTCTAGCGGCTCGTCCATATTTGGGAGGAATTCGTCTAGCCTCTGTGTAGATTGTTGCTTGTTCTGATTGAAGTAGTAATACCCCAACTAAGCTTCGTTGTACTGTGTATTAGCCTGGTCGTTTTCCCACCAATACGGCTCTCGATTTGATTGTTGAGGTGGTTGATAATCCTTGACCAACCTTCGATATGAGGATATTTCCTCTTGCATTCGCGTCCATTCTAAATCGATCAACAATCTTCTCACCTCGTCATAGCCTCTCTCCATTATCAGTAATTAACCTATAAAAACAAAAACAAAAAATACCGAGTAGAATAGAACTAAAAATAGAAAAGAAACATAAAAACAAAATTAACTAAAATAGAAAATCAAATAAGAACTAAAACAGAAATACAAGATTTTTTTTGTAAGTATAATAAAATAAGATAAAATAAAGAGAAAATAAATTAAAAATTAATAAAAATAGAAATTTCAATAAAATTAAACACCATCAATTAACCGTGCCGGAGGTCCCCGGCAACGGCGCCAAAAACTTGTAGCAGAAATATGTGACTACTTCTACCATATAGGCAGTGTACCTAATCGTTTTGCGGGATAGTGGATTCGTGGGGTTGTCGTACTCTTGGGGACCTCGCTGTGGATAACTGATAGTGGATTAAATTTACTGAGACTTCTAGTAAATAGATTTATCGTTTTTTTTAGGAGAAGAAATAATCGAAAACCTAACCTGAACAAAAACAAAATAATAAAAATAGAAATTATAAATCTTTTTTTTTTATCTTTTAAGAAAACATCCCGGGTTGTTCTGCTCACCTATTTTATCAATTATATTAATATAAACTTTACCACTTAAGTAATAAACTCAGAGACTATAAATAATTCGTTGACGACTAAATCTAACGAACCCTAACCAGTTGCTAGAACTAGCAGCAGACTAATGCTCTAATCCGGACACAACACAATCGCATAAAGAACAGCTTCTATTTGAGACTAATTAACCTATAGGCCGGATCAGGCTTCTAGCTCTTAATCAGGTTTATCTTCCCACGTCTTGTTATCTATCTCAGCTCTCGCATGTTGATTAGAAAACTACAAATATTGCTTTAATAATTAGCTAGAGAATTAAAGCACATGAAGGACAAGAGTTAAACTATTACTTTAGATAAAATCATAGTGGAAAGCTTAACATAACATAATTATATAAAATAGGCTCGCATCCCAAACCTGGGAGGGCTCAAGTTTATTAATTAAACATAACTATATATAAACAACGTTTTAACAAAATAAGAGAAAGGGTAGAGAAAACTCCAGCTAGCAAGTTGACTCTGAATCCTAGCTCCGCCTCTGTATCCACGTTGTCCGTAATAATAATACTAATTAATGGCAGTGATGTGGTGTGGTGGAAAAACAAATAAAAATGGAGAAAACGGGGAGAAGAGAAATGGATGTGGTCGTATGGTAGTAGAGAAGTGGAGAACGTACGTGGTGAGGCACGAGGCCTCTGCGTGATAAATGCTCCGGAGAGCTGATGAAGTGTTGGTGAAGAGCTTTGGATTTTTAAGAAGGGATGATTAATACTGAAGGGAACGTAGCTTATTTATAGGAAAGGTGGAGAAGTGTGAATGGAATAAGATAGGTGTGAGTTTGGTGAGCAGATCCGTGAAAATCGTAGTCAGAGAGCAGCAATTGATTTCAGACAGAGCCGGGGGGTCACGTGTGAGTGAATTAAGGTAGGCGCCGTCTGCAATTAATGAAGGAGCAGTTCGACTGCGGCGCCGCGAAAAGAAGGGAAATGGAGAAGAAAACTGTCGGCGTCTGAATTGGTCACGTCCGCGCCTCTTCATGCGGACGTGTGTTGTCCGCCTGCACGTCCGCCCAGGCACACGCGGTCTTCTCCTCTGTCGTCCGCTTCTCTGTCCGCTTCAACCATGCGGACGTCTCTATGGTGTCCTCTCTCGTGTCCGCCCAGCCGTCCGCGCGAGTTCATGCGGACGCAGCTTGTGTCTGCGACTGTTTGTCTATTTTACTGCAATCTTCAACCGGCTCCACATTCTTCGTTATAAGTCGTTTTACTCGCCGTTTGTTGCGTTGGAAAGCTCATGAGATCATCTATCCATTAACATGGATTTTTCCTACATTTAACACATAAAATATATCAATTCATATCAAAACATAAATCTAGGAAAAACGTAAGATAAGTGAGAAATATTACTTAAAATACTGCAAATTATAAGGTAATTAAACCTTAAAAGTCTATATATTTCGCACTTATCATTCCCCACACACACACACCCTTAACTCTCTTTTATTTGTAAAAGATAAAAAAGAATTAAAAACCAAAAAGTAAACCTATACTACCCCTCACTCTCACTCTCTCTCTCCTATTCTCATTTCTTTCTCTCACGTAACAGCAGCCCTCACCCCCTCACTCTCTATTCTTTCCTTCTTCCTGCGACAGCCATGGGAGCTTAAGAGAACCCACACAAATATCATCTTCTCTCCTCTTGAAACTCCATCAAACTTGCTCCAAAAATTATAAAAAACTATACCATTGGAATCCCCTCATCAAGAGCTACATTTCCATCCTTTCAAAATTCGAAAACCAACATTTTCGTTTTCATGGGTATGTCCTATTGGAGCTTCAGACTACCATTAGCTCCACCTTCTCCTCCTTGTTCTTTTAAGGTAAAAATATTCTTGAAACTCCATCTTTTCTAGCCTTTAAGGGCAAAACGAAATTTAGAAACTAAGCTCTTGTTGTTCCTTGTACCCTAGCCGATTTTGGCTTGTTGAAGGAGTTGGAAACTTTGTTCTTGAGCCACTCCAAGCTTCATTTACACCCTTGCAAGGTAATGAGAACTAAACCTACTTAAAGCTTAATAATAGTTAGGGTTAGTTTTAGTGTATTGAAATGTGTATGTATATGGGTTGTAGAGTAGAGAATTTGTGTTTGCTAAACCGGTGGAGAAAGAGAGGAAGAAGAAAAAGAAGGAGAAAGAAAATCTAGAGGAGAAACAAGGTAAGAATGCTCTTTTGTGTAGTCTTGTGTATGTATGTGTAACAGATTTTATAAGTTTGAATTTAGTAATGAAAATGGTATTGTGTAGTAGAGTAATGTATAAGAGAATGTAAGTGTTTTAAACCCTTGGAAACAAGTTTTAAACTGTTACAAACTAGTTGGGAATGAATGTTGAGTGCAGGAATTTAAGAGTGTTTTAGTGTTAGTAAATGTGTATGGGAGCTTTGTGTATTGGTATTGTGTATAACAGGTGAGATGAGCATATATGAGTGTGAAACATGGTGAGAGAGTAGAAATATAGGGGAGATTATGTCAAAATTTATGTAGGATTAGAACACTTAGTGAATTAAAAAAAAAACTAGGTGGAAAAACATGTTGTAACAGATTTTGTTAGAGAAAGATAGAGGGTATATTAGGAGAGATAGTTAATGTAGTTATAATGTATTAGAGGTGCTAGAAATGTCAATAGAAAGGGAGATGTAGAAGAGGAGTGTAAGTGTTAAAATCTGTAGCACAATGCAACTAGAGAAAACTGGTGTGAGTGTAGAGTTGAAACTTGGGAAAATGTGAGTGGATTAGTATAGAATTGTGTAAAGAGCTAAGGAGTGAACTAAGGTGTATTAAGAGGTTTAATGGGTGCTAAAACATGTGGGATTAAGTGTAGGAACAATGGGGAAGTAATGGGTAAGAAGAGGGACTGGAAACAGAAATTAAAATGCAAATACTGGGGCGGACCGAACTTGCGACCGGACTTGCAAGTTCGGTCGAGCCCAGATTTACAAAGAAGGGAAAGCTTTTGGAATCGACCGGACTTGCGACCGGACTTGCAAGTTGGTCGGACCAGAAAATTCTCCCGTCTGTAACTTACTGGAATCGACCGAACTTGCGACCGGACTTGCAAGTTCGGTCGAGCCAGAAAAATTCCCTGATGAAACCTTCTGGAATGGACCGAACTTGCGACCGGACATGCAAGTTCGGTCGGCCGGAAAAAATTCCGTAATGCAAGCTACTGGAATGGACCGAACTTGCGACCGGGACTTACAAGTTCGGTCGGGCCAGGAAAATTCGGTAATGTGAGCTACTGGAATGGACCGGACTTGCAAGGTCGGTCGCAAGACCGGTCCAGTCAAAAAAAAAATTTATTTAAATTAAATAATATATATATATATACCTACATATATATATATGTACATGTATGTAAGCATGCCGATATTAAGTAAGAAAGTAAAGCTTAAGGTAATGAAAAATAAGTAAGTAATGTGTAAGTGTAAGAAGTATAAGGACATAGTAAGTATGAGTTAAATTAATGATAGTTATATTAATCATTCAATTGTATATATATAATAGGATTTGATTTGTGACACCGAAGGACGTTCGGAAATACGTACAACGGTGAACGGTATGGATTCCTCATGCCCCGTATGCTATCTTGGTTACTCTGATTTGTGTGTTGTGTGCTAATTGATCACCCAATAAGATAATGCACGAATCGGAGTTAATATGCATACTTGTGAATATGTAGTGTGGTATGTTGTGAATCTTCTCTTAAATCTTAGTTTGTATAATTCATGAAATGTAAGGATGATGATGAATGTGTGTATGCATGTTGTATTGCTTCGTGACCGGTTATTTGTGTGAATGGACTTCTAACTTATTCCTAACAAGCTAACCATTCTAATTAAATTGGTAATTAAATTGGAATGAGTAGAAGTCCGATATAGTTTCGGCCACGCGTGAGGATGCGGAGTCACGAGAGGTTGGCTCCAATTCCTGACTCTTAAACTGGTCCGCGGCCCAAATCCCTTAAGTGGGTAGCATCCCGGATTGGTGAGTCAAGTAAATCCCGGAGGTGGGACGGCGTAGTCCCCAGGGCCGGAGTCCCGACGACTTAACTTGAGTATGAGTAAGTAAGTAAGAATGAGTAAGTAAAATGAATGTAAGTAAGTAAATGAAAGTAAGAAAAGTAAGTAATGAGTAAAAGAGTAAAAGCATTCCGATTAACCCGGATGCATAATTTGGCTAACCTCGTGAAGGTAAGTTTTTTTTTTTTTGATAAATATGGCAGTCGCCAAAGGTGGGGTACTCCCCGTTACAGAGTCAATAGCATACAATTGCAAATTATCAAATAAAACGCAGTCCAACAAAAGGAAAAACGACTGATGCGCAGGATGAAAAACAAACCCACCCAAGCAAACTGAAATCAAATCGACAAAATAGGTGGTTCATTAGTGGCTCTGTTGCATCAGTTTGCAGTAGACCATGGAAGTTGCAGAAGACACTGCTACTCATGGAAGTTTGCACCAATTTATTTCCTTCCCAGTCCCAGATTTGCCTCTTAACTACTTCCACCGCCGCTGTCCAGTTTGGGTTTTTGCCAGTAAATACAAATTCATTTCTTACTTTCCAGATCATCCATAGCGCATGAATGAAAGAAGATGCCCACAGCCTTGAAGCCTTCTTTGTCATTCTCAATCCACACCATTGTTCATACGCTTCAGCTACTGAATTTGGGAAGATAAATTGTGTGCCCCACCATTTCTGAATTTTCTGCCAAAGTTTGTTACTCTCTACACAGGGTAAGAACAGATGGGTGTGGTTTCAATTTTCAAACTGCAGAGTGCGCACCATTGTTGATTCAGTGCCACCAAGCCCTTCTCAAACAGGAAGTCTCTGGTGCAGATCTTTTCGTTCAAGCAAAACCAAGCGATCAGCTCTATTCTCGGCTGTGCAAGCTTTTTCCAGAATAGTCGAAGCAACTTGTGGACGGGCTTGAGTCTGTCAGTCAGTCAGCAACTGATCAAATAGATTTACTGGTGTAGCATCTGTTTTTGTCACCGGACCAACCAATCCCAGTCGATCTAGATAGTAGAATATTATATCTCACATTGATTATAGTGAGCATCAGCAGTTCCATATTCCATTTCATATTGAAATAATTCACGTCCTCCATGTCAGGTTCCACATCCATTGAGCTCCATTCCACCATCCTACCTCATCAATTTTGTCACCTTTCTGATTGCTGATGCTGTATAAGCGCGGGAATTTCTCTTTCAACAGAAATAGCCAGCCCATGGGTCCATCCAGAAGCGGACTGTGTTTTCCTCTTCCAACAGCCCATTTTGTGTTTGTGTGTCATGATCTCTGCTCTTGGGCGACCAGGAAGCAATTGAAACAATGGATTTCCACACACCTGGTTGCTTAGTCCTTTTCCAATCATCATATATAGGGGTAGTTCAACATTAACCCCGTGTGTCGAGCCCATTACTTGCTTCCATAGTGGTGATGCAGTTCGGTGGTATCTCCACCACCATTTGTATAGCAGTGCGGTATTCCTTGCCTCGATGTCATTGATACCTAGTCCTCCCCTACTTCTCGGCGGTACCAATTTTTTCCAAGCTATTAGGCAGATGCTTTCGAGGTTCCTTTCGCCAAGAGGAAGTTTCGTTGGATTTTGTCCAGTTCTTTGATTACTGCTTTTGGAATTCTGAACAGGCTGATATAGTATATTGGGAGACTGTCAAGCACCGCTTTGATGAGCACAAGTTTACCGGCCCTAGACAGAGTAGTGGCCTTCAGTTTGCAAGCCGATTTCTTACTCGATCTAGGACTGGTTCCCACTGTTCCTTCTTAGGTTGGCAACGACGGGCACCCAGATACGTTATTGGCAGTTGGGCAATCGGGCATCCAGTGTGTGGCTTACCCATTGTTGTTCAGAAGAGTTGAGGTTTGATAGTTATTGCTGTGCTGATTTGTTCCAGTTGATTTCTAATCCTGCCATTTCGGTAAACCATGCAGTCGCCCATCTTACAGTTTCCAGGTCTTTCTTGTTTTGCCTCGCTGAAGATCAGTGTGTCATCGGCATACTGTAGGTGAGAGAGTATGATGCTTGGTCGGCCCACAGTCAAGCCAAGTCTCTCTTGTTTCTGATGCACTCATCTAGTATCCAGCTTAGAGCTTCAGCGGCTAGTATGAATAACAGAGGGGAGAGCGGGTTCTCCTTGGCGCAACCCCCGTTTGGGCTTGAAGGGAACCGTAGGTGAGCCGTTAACTAATATGGAAATGCTTGAGGTTGAGATGCACTCCATTATCCATCTTCTCAACGTGTTCCCAAAGCGGTGATTACTAGCATTTCATCGATGAAACTTCCAGGAGAGACTGTCAAAAGCTTTTTTGAATCTATCTTGAGTAATACACTTGGTTATGCCTCGTTTTAACCAGCTGATTACCTCGTTTGCAATTAGGGGTCCCTCCATACTGTCCTTCCCTTGATAAAGGCTGTTTGGGTCTCACCGATTAGCTTGCTATAGGAACTGAATTGGCGGCAGCTAGAAGTTGCTATTATTTTGTAGATACAAGCCGATCATACTGATTGGCCGGAAGTCTTCAACTCTAACTGAACCAGCTGTTTTAGGGATTAGTGTGACCCATGTCATGTTTATTCCCCGTGGCATGTTGTTTTGAGTGAAAAAACTGTCTGACTGTTTTTATAAAGTCGGGACCTACTATCGGCCAGAGTTGCTTCACGAATTTAAAGTTAAATCCGTCGTACCCTGGAGCCTTTCCGTCATTACAAGCCCAGGCTGTAGACTTAATTTCCTCATCGGTAGGAATAGCTTCAATTCTTATTACATCTTCCTGGCTGAGCGCCGGTCTACCGAGGTGTGGAGGCAAGGACCCATTGTTGTCTGTTGCAGTGTATAAGCCCCGATAGAACTCGACTATAGCATCTTTTATAACTCGCGGTTCACTCGTCATAGCCCCATTAACTATCAGTTGATTGATCCTGTTTGACTTACGGTTGAGGGTGGCACGGCGATGGTAATACTTGGTATTTCGATCACCTTCTTTCAGGTGTTTTTCTCTCTGAGCATTGGCGCCAGTATTGCTCTTGTTGCCTGAGTCGTTTCCATAGTAGAGCTTGGAGCGCTTTCCTACGAAACGTACGTGGTTCATCAGGATCAGCCAGTTCATCAGCTTGATCAATCAAGGCTAGTTCTTTCAAAATCTTCTCCACCTCTCTGTTAGAATTACCATGAATTTCTTTGTTCCATTTTCTGAGAGGGATTTTTATGTGCTTGAGCTTTTCTTGCGTATTGAGGCTACCCATTTCTCCCATTCTCCATGAAGAATTTGCTAAAATCTGCAGGTTTAGCCATGATTCAGAACTCTAAACGGTTGGGGTCCCCACTGTACCGCTCCAAAACTTATGATCATCAGTTTATGGTCAGATAGTCTCCACGATTTGCTGAAAGCATGATTCCAGGGAAGGCTGCAGACCATTCTGCTTCTATGAAAACTCGATCCAGTCTGCTCATTGAGTGTCCCCTCTTCCATGTGTATTTACAGCCAGTAAGCTCCAGTTCCACCGTACCCATATCATCTACCCATCTCTTAAGTCTCTTATACTTCTACTTATCTGGTTGGCGTCTCCCCCCTTCCTTTCATCTCCTTGCATTACCTCATTCATTCTCTGCTATTAACAGTGGGAGGTTGATATTTGTGCGTAGTTTCGTAATCGTCATACATGATGCGCCTGTCTTCCGCTGTCGTTGGGCTGTAGATAACAGGATATTCCCTTGGACTGGCTCGCAAGCCATTCCACCTCGAGTGAAATCCATCTTGTTCCTTTTCTGATGTTGGAGACCTTAATTTCGTCATTTCTCCAGATTGCAAGAAGTCCTCCAGACTGCCCGGTTGAAGCAACTTCTTCCCAGGTTGCCCGAGTGCCGGTTCCCTAGGGACCGGTTTGGTTATTGGGTTGGGTGATGTTTTCTAGGAGACCTACAAGAGTGCACCTGTTTCTGCTACTTCTTGTTTCAGCAACCTCCATTTCTCTGGGTGACCTATTCCTCGTACATTGTGGAATAGTATTGGGTTGATCATTCTGTCTTTTTTCTTGTACACGTCTACTCCTTCTCAAAGAGTTGCTAAGACTCCTAGCAGAGCTTTCTGGGTTAGGTATAGTGATACCAATTCTCTTTCCGAAGGCCAAGCATTTAGGAGTTTCAGGAGATTCTGAAGTTGTCGAGAGATACTCCAGATCAGAACCCAGGGATGGATGGTGGGGAGGGCTCAAGTATGGTGGGTTTTTGGAAGTTACGGGGGCATTGTGGAGCAGGGCGACTTCTAGCCGGATATTCTCTGATGTGATGTTTGAGTGGGAGCTTGGTCGTAGGTTGGGTTGGGCTGTTGAGGGGAGGTTTCTATTGGTGACAGTGGGGGTTAATTGTGGGGCAAGCTTTTCTGTAAAGGCTGTGGGTAAGCTACGTAGGGTATGAGGCAGAGGGGCCTGAAGGTTTGGAAGGTGTGGCTAGAAAGGGGAGTAAGAAAGGTTGGTGTGTAACTGAGTGTTATTTGCTGTTCCGGGAGTATTTGAGATAATGATTGGAATTGTAGTACAAAAGTATTCAGAGAGTCCTTTCTCCAGGTGATTTCTACTGAGGTATCATAGAAACCATGATGAAAATGTGTGACACGGGTTGATGGAATACTTGTTTGGGAGCTGGTAGGACAGAGAGGAAGGGATGCGTGGGAATCCTGGGAGTATGGGCTGGAGGGCTCATCGTGGAAGGGTCGGCCCGGAGCATTATTGTATACGGAATTTAGACTCAATCGGCTGGGTTCAGCAGTGTTGGGTGATGCCGGGGAGTGCGTAGTATTAAATGGGATTAAATACATTGGATTTGCAGAGTTTACTTGCGTGATTTCTGGTGAGTGGGTAATAGGCTCCTTAGCCGTAAGTGGATGAATGGGTGAGCTGCTGAAGTCAGAGTATTTGAATAATGGCCGTGGATTTTCCTCGGTGACACAAAAGCATGGAAAAGCACTGTATAATATAATTTGATTGCCCATACGTATTGTGGCTGATGTTACATGGTCTGCCGGTTCTTTTGGATATTTAGATTGTTTAGTGCCTGCTGCCCACTACAGAATGTCGAAAGCTCCAGCTTGGAATTGGAAAAGCGAGCAGTTTCCGTGGAATGCTTTATCGGTGTTTGGAGCTCCGCCACCTTCAGCTTCGCTGCATGCGGTGGCTGTGCTATTTTGTACTCTAGACTATGCTCATCCTTGGTTTCTGACCAGAGTTCAGATAAACCGACCATGTAGTCCATGCCTTCTATGTCAATCTTTATCTCCTCGTTAATGGTTGCCATGATTGTTGTCTCGATTGTTGCATGCGCCTCCAAGACTCTTGGCAGTTGTTGCATGTCCGTGTCGATTTTAACAATACTGCCCAGGTGACGAGTGATAGCATGAGCTGTTGATTCTGACCAAGCCTGGATTGGCAGTCCCCTAATTACGATAGAAGTACGTCGGCAATTCTTCTGATCTGTAGGATTCCAGAAGCTTTTTCTCCAACCTTGCCCTATTCCTATTTCAGAGGCGATGAAACCATCCGCCTGCTCATGCGTTCGGAAGGTTATCAACTGTCTTGTTCTAAATAGGCATGTGATGCTTTCAGCTTTCTCTTTCCAGTCTCCTAGAATCTCCATGAGGTCTTCAACTTGCGTGTCCAGAGGGAAGTTGATTACAACGCTTCTAGCCATACGTTCTTTCATATAGGTCGTGAATTCCAAGCTTAAAAACCCCTCGGAGTGTTGGTTTTTGTTTTGCCGAGGAGGTTGATGTGGTGGTGGCGGGGAGTTCTTTGCTGTCTCAGTTGTTGGGCAGCTCCGGATATCTGTCTGCTCCAGCGGACGTGAGTAGGAGGGGTGCCCGAAGTCTGTTTCCTGCCTATAGCTTGTTGTACATGTAGACGGTGACCGTCTACTACTATTCTATCAGTTTCTCGTATAGCTCTGTATGCATCTTCTTTTCGACTATATTCAACGAAACCATATCTTGTTTGAGTTCGGACTCTTGGATTTTTGGGTAGTCGGATACTCGCGATACGTCCAAACTTATCGAAGAGCTGTAGTAGCGTACCTACTCTTGTCATTGGGCTAATGTTGTCTACGAATATAGAGGAACCCGGCTCTGATCTGGCGTTTGGCATTTGAATGGAGGAGACCATTTTGAGATGTGGAGAGGGGGGTGGTTGGGGGCGTTGGTTGAATGTCTAACACGGAGGTTGGTGGTTAACTTAAGTAATTTAACCATCTATCGTGAAGGTAAGTATTGTGAGCATTATATATTGTTGCCTTGGAATGAATAACGTACTGTGAATGAATGTATGTTGTATGCAAGCATGTATGTATGAAATAAATGAACAGCATGTTTAGTGGACGTCAAATAGTCGGCGTGCCCTAGCTAGCACGCGGTATATGCGGAGTTTATACGCAGCGTTTGCTGAGCCCCTTGGGGCACCATTTTTACTACACGCAGGTACTCGCGAAGGATGAAGATGTGAAGACTTAGTTCTAGTTCTTTTATCTTCTTTTGGATTGTAAACATTGATGATGATTGGTGTACTAAGTAGTACATGGCTGTAGTTTTTGATGAGCCGGTGTACCATGGGGTACACCTTTTTGGATATAGAAAGGGATGGTGAATTGGTATAGATGAGTAGCCGGTAGAAACTCATTCTTTTGGTAAATTTGAAAGGGTTGTAAGGGAACATACTTAACTACTACTCGGTGATCCATTGATGTAAGTATTTGGTATATGGTATTTTGGTAAGTAATTTAGTAGCTCGGTACACTATGTGCATCAGACCGTGATTGTAAGTAAGGTAAGCCTAGCTAGCCGTATGGGCGGTTAGCGGCGTTGTACCACCCGCCGTAGTAAGTAGTAATATTTCCGCTGCGAACTCGTAGGATTAACAGGACGATTAGACGGTAAGCATAGGATTAGCGGTTGGGGTGTTACAACCTGGGTCACCACCTGCTGCACAATCTCTGCAATGTCCCCCTGGGGAGCATCGCCGGAAGCTGCACCACGTCCTGAACGTCGGGGTGGCATACTGAAGATACAAACACCAAGATTAATCAGAAACCATCAAGCATCATACAGTAGACCTTTCAGACACCCACGCATGCAGACAAACCCCACAAACACCAAAGAACGAGCAACCTGGCTCTGATACCACTAAATGTACGACCCCAAAACCGGCCTAGGAGTTAGGGCCGTTACACGCCGCGAGTCTACTACCTAACGTCGCAAGGCTCTAAAGCAAATCAAACCCCCAAAACCAATATCGAACTAGTATAAATACCAAAAGAGTTTACAAGATCCAAATACTTATAAATCAAATACAATGAAAGGCCCGAAGGCTACACAGAAACTCTGAAGCGTCCAACGCGCAAAGCAAACAAAGTCTAAAGAAACATAAAGTAAACGAAGCTCCAGAAGGGGACAGAAGAGAAGATCCCACGAGCTCAATCTGCAAGAAAGTAACGGGGTGAGCTAAACAGCCCAGCAAGCAGAAGACTTCCTCAAGGAAGCCCACTCAAAACAGAAGCAGAAGAATAATTTATAAACAGAGGGGATCACAAGCCATTTACAAATAGATAGAGCAAGACCCAAACAGAACTGAAACCAAACCAGAAGGCCACATCAAAACGTGCTCAGACTTTCAGAAACAGAGGCAGAGGAGTGGGACACTAGATATAAGCTAACACAACAGGAGGACTCACACATGTCCTATGGATCCGAAGATCCCACAACAGAAGCCGTAGAGACAGCTAATAGATTCGTCGGTCAATGATTTCCTAAGGGAGACCCCAAGGAACATAATCAGAAGGAATTCCTGCGCAGCATGCTACGGGACAGCCCGACCCGACTATCCAAGGCTCATAAGCAACATAAGTAGGTCCCAAAATCATATGTTCATAAAACAAATCTCAAGTGCATAAAAATGCATATGAACAGCATAGGAAGCTTGTACACACAAAGGGGAATCCACCCCCCCGCAAACGGATCTCAAAACGGAGTCAGAACGGAGAAGTTATGCCAAAACCGAGGCCATGTCCGAACTTCCGTTCGAACCTGGAAGTTTCGGACATAGGCCGGAAGTCAGTAAAAACATATACGCGTCGTGTCCGAACTTTGACGTCCGGACCGACGTTCGGACGCTGCGAAGATTCGAAAAATAAAACTGTGCCATAGCACTGTCCGAGCTTCCACATTCGGACGGAAGTCCGGACAGCGCAACAGAGGCGAATTCCAGAGTGCACAGACGCGCAGAAACTCAACAAAATCCAACACCAAACTCACACAAATGTTCCGAATTGCAAATCAGTTCCCCGGGGATTTAGCCCTTCAACTAACAACACAAAACGAGAAAAATCGTGCAAGCAACACACAAAATCAGACATGAAAACAGAAGCAAAAACAGTCCCCGAGGGTGAGCAAACAACCCCGATTCCATCCCCCACTTACTTGAATTCGAAGCGTTGATTCAGCCCAAACATTACCAGCAACTCAACGAACAGAACATAGCAGAGGAGATGCACCAACGACACTAAATTCAGCCAATAAACAGCCCAAAAATCAGAAAACAGCACCCTCCGAATCAGCAACATAACGACTACCGAATTCACAAATTCACCAACCTGAACACGCAGAGGAGTGAACCGAACAGCAGTAGCAGAAAATCGAGCACAAACGCAGCAGAGATCCACACAAAAAACAGGAGCACACCAAAGGAGAAGAAGAATAAACTGTCGAGAGGAAGAACGAGCGTGTTGTAAACTGATCGGGATTTCCAAAATAGAAATAAATAACTTACCCTTCCTTAATTAAGTCTTACCAAAATAAAAGAGAGGGGAAAGACCTCCTTGCCCCCGCCTTTTAATTATATGACTCCGATGTCCCATCAACTGAACAAGGCACCACATAACATAATTAATAACATAACCTAAAGTGTTGCAAAATCTGAAAATGAAAATACGGAGTATTACAAGAAGAGAGGAGTTGTTCATAGTGAATGAAGCATCAAGGAAAAAACTAGGATGTTGCCTTACGGTTCTGGAGCAACAAAGAAGAAAACTGGAAACTACTGCTCCACGGTTGTCTTTGTAGCTGGGCATTGTTCTCGGTGCAGAAATGTCTCGTTTACAGTTGAGAAGGAGGATGGTGGGAGAAGAAAGAAACCGGTTCTATGCTTTGAGCAGCAACCACAGGAGCTCGAAGACACTCACGGTTATGGAGCAGTAAGGTATGGCTGGGATATCACATTGGAATGAGAAGAAAATGACCGGTGGAGGAAATAAACAAGTCGCTACTGGGAGTGGGTATGGGCTGGTCACGTAGGGATAATTCCCTAGTTGTGTTGGGAAGATTCCCATTTTAGATAATTGTTTGAGCTAGCATGCTGTCGGTCAAGTGGGTAGGGGTAGATAGTAGTAGTTGAGTAGAAAAGAAAGTAATGGGACCATAACATATAATATGTATATGTCATAGGCTTACTGTTTTTGTATGTGATAATTCGGTGACTTGCTGCAGGTGGATGAGGCGATCGAACGCAGGCGGTAACATCTGTAGTCTACATATTACTTTAGAATATGCTATACTGCTTTCTAATATTACTAAAGTGAGAGTGATATGTCACCCATGGTAACCGGCCACACACACCAGGAAAAGTCCATCCTTAATACTCGGTAATGGGTTGTACAAGGTGGGTAGGGTAGGATTATTAGTTTAATTAATTAATGTAATAAAGTATATCAATTGTTACCTTTTTAAAGCATAGGTGGTGACTTATATTTACTTGCATATGGTAGCAATAACTAGCTGGGAGAAGAAGCTTATACTGGCGGAAGTACACTAGCCAAGGTCAAGGGAATATATTGACCAAGGACATGATTAAGAGATTACATGTCATTTTTTTGGGCATTATTTGGTTATTATTCCCAAAACAATACACATATTTTTTTGGCTTTTTGAAAAACTTGGAGTTAAGCATTTTAATTTGGCACACTATGTCACATTAGTATATTTAAGGGTATTTAGACCCTAAAATTAAATAAAACTCATTCTGGAGATAATATCACAAATATGTGTTTTAAGGAAGCTTAGTGCACGTTTTATGTTCTAGCGCATTTCTGAGCTCGATTTCCCTTGGAAATGGTTTAGTATGTTCATTTATGTGTTATAAGGCTCGGGTTACAATTTTAGGTCAAACGGAATTCGTTTGAATATTTAATCACCCTAAAAGGTCAAAGGTTGTAATTCTTGTTTTCTGTCCAACTTTGTTGGGTTTAATTTTTTTAGGCATGTTTAGGCCTTAATTTAATTGATTATATATTTAATCAATATTAAATAAGTAGGGGTATTTCAATAGGGCTCAGTTTGCCCTTTTATTCTTATCGATGTATTGTAGATTGTTGGTTAGCAGCAAGTTCTTGCTGACCTCGTTCCAACGTGACCATGTTAACCATGTTCTTTTCTTAAATTGGAAACAGAGGTATCTTAATCGGCGCGCATATCTTTAATTGTACGCGTGCTCGATTTGATCCAAGTCGTATATATTCGACGGTTTGGATTAGCGTAGTATATTTTTTACGGCTTCTTGTCTTCACTCACTGAATTTCAGTTTGAGGTGAAGTACGGCATTGGCTATAGTTGGTACTTAGTACTCTTTACACTTGCCTATGTAATATTGGGACGTACTAGCCTATATGTTCGTGGAGGTAATCCTTGTCATCCCATGTCTCCCGGTTGTTTTGTTCCGGAGTAGTACGTTTGTTGTAATATTTGCTACATGCTTCTTGCTATTGTACATTACATTTTTTCCGTATTTCGGTCCAACAACAATGTTAATATGGTTTACCCTGCTTTCTTCCAAGGAAAGTCCATTTATTGTGCTCATATTTGTGCTCTACATCTTTTGGCATTTGACATGGTTACGCTCTCTTGTAGTTGAGGCCCATGTCTCTAGGTTCATTTAATAACAATTCATTGTTGATTCACCTGGAATGTGCTTGTACATTTTTGTGTCTCTACGTGGTGTATAGCGTTGAACGATGTATATGTTTTGGAGTGTCTTCCTAAATGGTCTAGACTGTTGTGTAGTCTACCTCAATTTTAATTTCTCATCATTGAGTTCTGTGCAAGCTCCATTCGTCTGTTTGCGCCAAAGTATATATTACTAATGGCTGTTTATAACGGTCGCTTTCGTGCGCACCATATTTTGGTCGATTCGACGATTATAGGTTATCACGACGTTTGCTTTCTAGCTTAAGGCATCCGCTAGTATACTAGTTCTGCCTTTCCTTTATTGTATAGTCGTGTGTTCACATTCAGCCCTATTTGGGTGAAAATGTACCAATGCTCTTATGATCTGAGCATATGGCGATTGTTACATCATGCAATATTGTGTTATGTTTTTAGCGCAGAGAATAGTTCTCTTTATGCCCCTTTCTTGGGTAGCATACTAACATCATTCGGTAGGTTCCTTGGATGGCAAGAATTATGTTAAGGTATGATGCATTCTTGATCCTTATGAGGGTTCCAAATATTTACTCACCCATTTTGAGTTTCATGCCTTGTCATTAAATAGTTGACCATCGGCTCTCACGTCTTCGGGAAGTTTATTTATTTAAATATATTGGAGGTTATATAATTCTTACTCAATTTAGGGCTCATTAGCCTTTATGATTCCCCACTCAATCCCTAATTATATTTATAAATTTCAGTGGTATTTCATAATCACAAAGTCCAACTGTTCCACCAATTCCATCCCTCCAAAAACATAGATTACAATTCTCATAAACACACTGAGTCACTGGAGTTACAAAGGACACTGGTTCATTCACATTTCATGCCAAATTAACTACTTTCACCAGAACACAACACAACCACCAGAGTAGATGTAAGTATGAGCATAACAACTTACCTGTAATTATCTCTCAAAATCACCCGAATTTCACACCATTGGATCTTGCCTCCCAAAGAACTCTACTCATGGAGTACTGCTAGGTATCAATTCAACTAGTTTGGTTCCCTTGGAAAATAGACGCTCTGCAGAATGTGTTTGAACTCTCGGTTTAGGCAGTTGAAGAATTTGGTGTTTCTAGAAGGATATGAGTTTAGTGAGAGAGTGTTTATATAAGAAGGGGTTCGGAAAGGACAGAGTGGCCAGAGTCAGATCGACAGTTACACTGGAATCTCATCTCATCCTTTGCTTCCCAAGTGGATTCCTCCATTCCATGGTTAGACCACAACACTTTACCAACTACACTGATTTCACATGAGTATCTCTACTCTTTTGGTCCAAAATTTTGAGTGGGTTCTCTTCATAAGACAAATTCTGCTCAAGCTCTAACACTTCAGGTTGCAAAACATGCGAAGGGTCTGAAACATACTACTTAAGCTAAGACACATGGAATATGTTGTGTACCTTCTCTAACTCTATAGACAAAGCTAGCCTATAAGCTAGCTTGCCTATCTTTTCCAACATCTCATATGGACTAACGAATTTCAGAGCTAGCTTACCCTTCTTCCCAAATCACTGATAAGCCTCAGACTTATCATGTTTTATGAACTAGATTTGTAAGATTATTAGTTAAAATAAGTATAAAATAATTAGATTTACATTATGTGTATATAAAGTTTATTATATATGTTCAGACTTATGCTTTGTATGCCTTTTTATGCAAGGAGCAAATTTCTAATCAAAAGATGAGCTTTGAAGGGTATGAAGCCGGATGCACCACTCACGGCAGGAAAATGGAGAGAGAAAGAAAATTATTGCCGGGCATAGTGCCGGGTAAACCCTATCCGGCACATATGAAGAGTTGTTACTGTTCGCTAAGAGTTAGTGGTTAGTAACCGTTAACAAAATGATTGATGTCGGGTATGGTGCCGGACATCTCTTGTCCGGTACAAGCACCTTATCGCTCGGATTTGGCGGTTTCGACCGTTACATTTGCACACGTGTTTTAAAGATGCGGATCACATTGGCCCGGCATTCCACCCGACACAAGGAGATTTTGAGGCTTATAAAAGGGGCAAAGAGTTTGCACTTTCACCATCATCATTACTCCATTGCTACGCCTCCATACTCCACAAAATTGGTTCAATTGCTGCCAAGGAAGTCTTCAAGTTATCCACAAAGAAAGAAGAAGAAATCTCCATCGAGTTAAGGCTAAGACCATTCCCCTTCTCCTCTTGTAGTTCTTCTTACATTTTGGGTGGATGATGTAGTAGAGTTCTTGGCAGTCCTTGATTAGGAATGATTCTCTTTGTAATTACATTTATGATCTTATAATAAAAGTTTCAAGTTTCAACTTAGATTTCTGATTTTGTGTGCAAAATGGAATGAAGTTGCTACTCTTTCCTTTTACTTCAAATTCTCTCCTTGTTAATCAAAACAAGGGCAGAATGGTTAAGGATTTCCAAGTGGTCTTTTCCTTTGACTTCTACAAATTAGAGGATGAAAATAAGATTTAGAGTTAACTATTATATTCTCCTCTTTTTGGTTCATTTATTGGCATTAGATTTGCTCATTTTGATAATGGATTGAGAGTGTTTGTTTCAAACTCGAAACTAGAGAACAACCTTGACATTTTGACATTGCCAGGTATACTGCCAGATGTCTGGTGTCCCGGCACATTTAAAAGATGGTTAATTCGAAACTTATTTCTTTTCTTTGTGATCATATGTGCTTTTAGGAGATTTATTATCCCGAATTAAGGCCGGTCCATTGTAAATATCATTTAGATTAGATTTTTAGTTACTTTCTTTAATTTGAATTACTATCCACTTTTCCCCCTTTTATTGAGGAATAGGCAATTAGTTAGGATTAGGACTAATTTTCTACTAAGTCCCTAGGGTTCGATACTTTCGGTCATAGTTTGCTTACTCTATATTCCGACTGGGAATTTTTGCTACCCATATAGAGTTGTAGAATTCTTTCCCATTCTTTCATTCTTTTTATTCAATTTGTACATTCTTTTCCCCTACAAATTTCTTGTTAGCAATCACACCACACCTTTGGTCGAAGAAACCTTTAGAAACACTTTGCTGCCCACGTCAAATTCTACCATTCTCCTTCCCAAATCAGCGTAGGAATTTTTCTATCCTGAGTCACTTTCATTCTGTCTTGGATCACCTGAACCTGACTCACTGTGTCTTCAATCAACTAACCAAAAAAATTTGTCTCACTAATATCGTTCCAACACAACAGAGTTCTACACTTTCCATCATCCAAAGCCTAGTAGGGAGCCATCTTTATACTCGAGTGGTAGTTGTTGTTATAGAAAAACACTATCAGATGTAGATGATTTCTGGAAATCCATGACACATGCTCGCAGCATATCCTCTAGAGTTTGAATCATCCTTCTTGTTTGACCATCCGAAGCTAGATGAACAACAGTACCTAAACTCAATTTAGTGCCCATGGCTTCCTGGTAGGGGTGTTCACGGAAAACCAGAACTGCCAAACCGTGACCCGAACCGGTGAAACCAGAAACCCGGTTAACCGAAGTGGTTTCTGGTTCGGTTAACCAAACAATTTAATTTCCCGGTTTTTGTTACTGATTTTAAGGAATCCGGTTAACCGGAAAAACTGTTAAGCACTTTAACTATTTGTTTTTTTAAATTTTTTGAGTATAAATATAAAACTATAGGGTTAATTGTTAGAATCATACTAAAACCCATAAAATCTTACTAATGTCGACGGTTAACCGGTTAATTAATGCCGCACCAAAACCGGTAAAATCATACATCGTTTGCTAATTATAAGAAAAAACAACACATAAATCTACATCATTTCGGTTAACCGGTTAAATCGATAAAACCACACCGAAATCAGCGGTTAACCGGTCCCGCTTCTAAATGAACCGGTTGCGATTATTAAATTTGACTAACCAGTTTTCGGTTAACCAAAAAGCTGGTTAACCGGTTATGAACACCCGTACTTCCTGAAACTGCTGCTAGAATCGAGCTAAGAACTTGGAATCTCGGTCCAAAATAATAGTTTCCAGAACACCATGATACCAGAACACATTTCTAGAATAGGAATCTACCAACTGCTCCATTGACCAAGTACTTTTTATAGGAATAAATCTAGTAGTCTTAGTCAATATGTTCACAATAACTCATATATGATCAATACCCCCTCTGGTAGTTGGTATCCCAACCACAAAGTCCATGGATATGGATCTCATCTCCACTTTGGAATCTCCAAAGGCTGTAACAGTCCCCCTATCTTCTTGTGTTCGAACTTAACCTTCTAGAAAGTCAAACACCTAGAAAAAAAAACTCTACAACTTCTCTTTTCATCCTAGGCCACCGGAAAATTTTCTTTAGATCCTTATATAGCTTATCACCACCTAGGTGCACTGAGTATGGTGTGTTATATACCTCCTGCATCAATTTTTCCTTTACCTCAACACAGGCAACGGGCACGCACCACCTCCGTCTAAATCTCAGACTTCCATCCTTATGGATTGTGAATTACTTGGCTTTCCCTTTGCTCCATCTTTAACCGAATTCTGTCCAGCTTCAGATCCTCTGACTATTGTTTGAGAATCTAACTGTAAATATCCAAACTTGCAGTCATGCTGTACCACCTAGCTTCTTTTTCAGCTTCCCCTGATTCAGTAGCCTCTAACTTAAGCTTTCAGAAGTCACAGACCAATTCTTCCACAAAAATTTCTAGTGGCCTTACCTTCATGGTACAAAATCTGCAGGTCATAATCCTTTATCAGTTCTAGTTGTCTCCTCTATCTCATATTTAACTCCTTCTGAGTAAATATGTACTAAGACTCTTATGGCCTACAAATATTCACTAGTGGAAAAAATATTTTAAACCACGGTTATTTTGCTTATATACCACGGTTAGGAACCGTGGTTTATGCTCCCGTCGCATATAGAAATTGTCTATATACCACGGTTGATAACCGTGGTATAAAAGTAGACTATATACCACGGTTCTCTCCTTAACCGTCGTTTAAGACCGTTTTTGGACGCGGTCCTCAACGATTTTAAACGACGGTTAAGGAGAGAACCGTGGTATAAAGCCCTTTTATATGACGGTTAAAGGTCAAAACCGTGGTTTATTATCTATAAAATCAATGAATAAACCACGGTTATACATATAACCGTGGTTTATAGTCTATGAAATTTTTTAAAATCGCCGGCGATTCAGAAGCGCCGCTTCGCAGATATCAAACACAGCACAGAAGAGAATGAGAGGCTTAGAACATGTGTGTTCCTTGTTTGCGATTTATGGTTGCAAAATAATGAGTGAAGAATGGCGTAGTATGTTCCTTGTTCGCGGTGGGTTGCAAAATTACCGTGAAGTTGAAGAGAATGAAGAACGGAGGCGTAGGTCATGTACCTTGTTCGCCGGTTATGTTGCGAAAATTACAGTGAGAATGAGTGAGTGAGGACGAGCATGTTCCTTGTTCGCAAGTGTAAGCTGCAAAAATT
>CM041776.1:261868028-261898160 GCA_023374045.1 Limonium bicolor
GCACCCTAATTTTTTTCTAGCTTCTCCTACATTTTTATCACTTCTTGCTACAGATTTTTCTATACTTTATCCTCATACTACAATCACCATCCCATGGCACTAAAACAGCTCTACTATCCCCAACACATCCTTGGTCTCCCATTCACCAAGACATTCTTAATTACACATTCCTACTAAATTTCGCCATAGTTCACCTACTTTCCTTACTTCCTCAAATACACATCCTCTCATCCAAATCAACCTTATTTAGCCAAAACCCAAGGGTTCTACCCAGCACACATAAAAAATCCCAATCCACAATATTCTTCATTAACAAACAAATACATCATTATTTCCTCAATCCACAATACTAATGCACATACACAATATACTTGGCTCCAAGGCTACCATTCACATACTTGCCCACAAATACCAAAAACTTTCACAAATACAATACCAATACAATAGTTTAGGTTCTTTATTTGTTCACCCATTCCCATTTATTCTAATGCATTACAATTAAGCATTAAGAAGAAGCTCTTACCTTGAGCTTTTCATTTCCTCCATTCTTTTCCAATTCTCTTCTTCCTCTCTTTCTTGCCCAAATTGGTTTTGTGGGGGAATGGAGTTGCCAAACTCCATTCCCATCACCCAATCACACAAAGACAAGTATAATTAATATAATACCCTTAGATTTATGCTAGTTCATTGAAGTGTTTAAAATGTAAATTCTAGGGTTACCTTTGGAGTGCTTTAGGAGGGGTTTTAGCCCTTGGTTCAAGAAGGTGTTCTCACCACCATTGGAGGGTTGAAGCAAAGCTCCAAAACAAGAGGAAAAACAAGGTAAGATAGAGAGGCAAAAATCGGCCACCAAGGAGATAGAGAAAAGTGAGGTCTTTCATGGAGATTTTTACCTTGTTTGAAAGAGGAGACTCCAAGCTTCACAATGGTGTGCTTTTCTCTTCAAATGGGGAAAATCCATGGAGATGAAACTCATCCTTTTCGAATTTTTAAAAGATAGAAATGTAGAGGATGAAGAGGGGAGTTCAAATATGTATTTTAATTTACATTTGGGCTCAAATGGAGTTAGAGCATGAGGAGGAAAGTGAGGAAGCCATGGGAGCTTCCTTTGGGGCTTTGAAATCGCCCAACCAGAAGAGAGAGAGGGTAAAAATCGATGGGAAGAAGAAGGAAGGGAGAGAGAAGAGGGAAATGAGGGGAGAGAGAAAAAGAGAGTACCTTTTCTACTTTTTCTATTTACTTTTTGGTTCCCTTTACTTATTAGCTAGTTACATGTGTGTGAGAGGGTTATTTGACCCCTTAAAAATCGGCCCCCACATTACTACTAGTTGGAGCGTTTTTCGTCTTTTACTGAAAACGCTCGTTATTTTACCCGGTTTTGATACCATTCACTCCCCGGGCCCGTTTTCCGGAATTTTCTCGTTTCCTTATTTTTATTGGTTATTAAGCTTCCGTAAATGCTTAATAATTATTATTTAATGATTTATAATTTTAACAGGTCCGTTTGACCACTTAAAGTCACGTTTTTGGGTTTCCTCGAAAAACGTGCGCTAAAGCTCTTTTAGTGTTTTAATACATTTCTTGGATCCGTTCTCTTCGGGAATCGTTCCCGCATACTACTTAGGCAAGAATAAGCCTTAGGAATCCTTACGATACTATAACTGAGGTCTCGTACCTCCTATGGTTATTTAACGCTTATTTTAGCGTTTTCCGCTTTCTAAGCGTTTCCTCATTTGCTTTGGATTTATTTTCCTTACCAAAAATTACTTAGGCACTATTAGGCCCTTAAATACTATATTAGAATAATTTAATCACCATATTTAAGTTTGGGGTATTTCAGATTTTTATCCCATCTGAATTATATCCCGATTAGTGCAAATCACATGTCTAAACACTATAAACAACCGAAAATTGTCAATTCTGAAAATATACTTTCAGACTCGTTGTTAGTCTTAATTGTCCTTTAATTAAGACTTAAAACACCGGAAATTCCAACCACCAATACTTATATACCGCAACTTACATGTTAACAACCAGCACACTGAAAATTTCCAACACTAAACTCTCCAGATTATACAACCAGCTAACTTCACCCACCTAATTATGCAAGTAATAAAACAAATCTGTTGCGATTTCCTTTCCCTAACCGCACCTAGATCCCAAACATGTACAGGCTATGAGTTAGTAGTTGTTCACATATCAGATTCATATCATTTCAAAACTGATGAGGAATCTTACCCCCAAACTGCCGATTAAACCAATATATAGCACCACTGCTATTCCCTCACCCTGATGTTGATATCAGCTATGTTCCTTTGTTTGAATTAGCCTGGTGTGCGAACACAGTAGTTTCAGATTTATTCCTTCAGAGGCGTGGATACGGACAGTAAATGAAGATAGGTGCAGCGCTCGTTTGGAAGATTAAAAATCGAAGATGAAGATGCAGGTTCCTTGATTGTTAGTTTGAGTTACAGATTTACCGTGAAAGAAATGAAGACAGGCGCACAAAATTACCGGTCCTAGAAGAAATGTTCTCTGCCCCAGAAATCTAGTATGTAAAACGTTGCAGTCCCAGTTATTTATCACTGTAGATGCAGGAAGAGAATGAAGATTGCACAGCAGCTGGATGTCAAAGTTCCATACTTGATATCATTAGGCAGAAGGCTCAAGAGCATCACCGTTTCTGCAATGACTATCCCTTGCTGCTTCCCAATCTAGTGTGCGATTTTTTTATTCCCCCAGGTGTAACAGCAGGAGTGCCTCACACAAAGAGAATGAAACTGGTGCAGGACATGAATGTTCTTTGTTTGCTATGTAGGGTGTAAAATTGCCGTGAGTGAAACCAAACAGAGGCGTGGACCTGTAGGTTCCTTGTTCACCAACTAGAGACAAGGGAAGTGAAGAGAATGGTACAGAGAATGAAGCAGTGGTGTATTTCCAGGCATGAGAGAAAAGATATGGAGAACGTTGTTTCTTGTTCATCGGTGAGGAAATTTTGAGAGGAATAGAGAAAAGAAGGAATGAAGACAGGCGACAAAGCAATATTCCTTCTTAGTTAGGGTTTACAAAAATCTGAAAGGAGAATGAAGATATAAGAGAATAGGAAGGAGGAGCGAGCAAGTACGTGAGCCTATTTTACAGAACGGTGAGTTAATTAATATCTGCTACATATATTTAATTAATTGATGCTGATTTTAGTTTGTATTTAGGATTTTAACTATTCTTGGGCTAATCTATATGTATTTGTAGGTTATGATTAAGAAGTTTCCATTTTACTAACTTGCTAATTTAATTTATTATTTTGCTTGGCAATTTAACATCACATATTGTCTCCTTCTTATAACTAGTGTACTCCTCAAACTTATAGCATATTATTTATTTTTCTCCTTCCCCACATTATTGTTTCGATAGGCTTAGAGTTTAATAAATCCTTCATAAATCTTATAAGTATTATACAAATCTTATTAAGGCATAATAAGTCTGCCCAAATCATATACTTATTATATAATCCATAATAAGACTTACTTAATAAGTCTTCTTAAATTGATGATTACTATTTATATGCCATTTTAATAATGTCCTTGCTATTATTTTATGTGCCTCCTTGAACATTATACCATATGTACATTATATAATATCATGGTTGTTAGTTAATTTCTCTCTTTAAAGAGTTTAATTAACACTCTCTTTTAACCCGTACATACGTTTATACAAATGTACAATTATGGTTAAATAAACTCTTTTTAACCTCCTTGGGATTCTTTTATATGCTATTTTTTTACATATTTAAGAATATTTAACCCTTTTATTAATAGCCTTCATTTAATTAATTTATTATTAATTAGGATAATTAATATTTGGAATGTTTCAATTCTCCTTATAATTGTTCCCACTTAGTCCAATATTTTGTGTAAGGTTTAATAGCCTTTTGGACAATATATATTAATTTATTTAAATATATTAGAGGTTATATAATTCCTTACTCAATTTAGGGCTCATTAGCCTTTATGATTCCCTACTCAATCCCTAATTATATTTTATAAATTTCAGGGGTATTTCAGTCTACCCCCTTAAAAGAACTTCGTCCCGAAGTCATAATCCTTAAGTTAATAGTCTTAGGTAATCAAGTTCCACTAGGTTACCTCAATCAATTTAAACTAGAGATCAATTCCCACTGGGTTCCATGCCTAGATTGCATATATCTATACCAGATACAGCGTCACCATTTCTATCCCACAGCCATGACTCATGGCACCAATTATTCCATACCATAATAATCCACCATTTTAGTGTAACATACACTAGTAATTCACATAAGAAGAATACACAAAGGTATTTCCTCATATATATATACACACACAAGCGCAACATGCACATTTAATCAGACATCACCATATTCTTATATATTACACACTACCCATACTTCTACGAAAAGATCAAGGTTGATTATCCATTCATATCAGTGTCCACTTGTAGAGAGTTTCGGGAATCATCCAACCCCGACGTGATCAGTGTCGGTGTTGAACTATCCTTCCATCCCATTTTGTGCTCAGTTTCCCTTGATCTGATCAGGATCAAGTTTGACCTCCCACGTCAATTTCAACCAATCAAATAATCAATAAATTTCCATTTATTATCTTTTTTTAATCCTCTATGTTTTGTGATCAATTGATGCATAGGCAATATAGTATAATAAATCTAGTCGTAAGCATAAAAGGGTTAGTACATATTGTAATCTATGGAGCTAAGTTCCACTAATCGACACCATCTCTTTTCTTAAGGAAGCCAATTCCCGCTAGGTTCTACATCAGTTTCATACTGATTCACATATCACAATATCAATATACTCGGTTTCATACCGAGTCATATACCACAATGCTAATTCTCTATTCATGTCTAAAGGAATTCGATTCCCACTGGAGTTTCTACTCCTCTTCCTTGTATTCTCATGTCGGAGCTAACAAGATTGACATTCCCTGTGTCTAGTACTCGCATTCCATTGTGCGAAAGTATTTATGATTATGGTAAGAACATTCTTTTTGTTCTCTCTTTCAATTCGCATTCAGTGGTGTGAACTAATACATACATAATTTTATGTGAATATACATGCAACACATCATAATATTACTTCAAGTAATATACTACAATCGTATGACTTGTACTATACATACAATAGTCAATTGCACTATGCGTACAATGTGTACTATATTAACTTGTACTCCGCGTACAATACTACACGTAGTTGATACGTACTAAATACTTTAGGCACACGCGAAACCGCTCTACCCCCTTAAAAGGGATTACACCCACGAAATCTACATCATCCTTGAAGCATCAAGCTCAAGATGTTTATCTCATATTGAGTACTGTAACTCCTATGTGATCTTTACCACCATGTGTTCCGACTAGGGGATCCTTGTCCTGTCGTGAACCCTTATTAGAGTATACATGTGTTTCCTATCTAGATTCAGTTAGCCTCCCAGGCCATGATACCTCTAATTGATAGAGTATGTGTGTATTCGATTAGGAGGTGTGAAACACATCGCTCCTTCCCCTATCATGTATGGGCCCACTCGCTTCGTAATGAGGTGCAAACCCATGGGCATAGGTGTAACACCCCTCTTAAAAATTAACACGTAATAGTCACTCACGTCAATAGATAAATAAAGCGTCTTACAGCGGAAAAATAAACAACAACATTAAACTCACTCGGGTGTCACCTGCCATTACTCGCCCACGCGAGTAACGAAGCAGTAATTAAATCCAACGCTAAAACAACAATACTACTCAACCGCAGTGACGACGAGATATCTCCTATACATCATACTAATCCCTTATCCATAACAGTCGACAAGTGAGCATCTATCCAAATCCCAAATACATACAACCGTACCGTCATACATCCACAGATTGACATCGTTATACATAAAATTCCTTACACAATAATTAAAGTAACCCTAACTACCCTGTTCCCGCACTTCGGCTTCAACGAAGATCAACAACCTGCACAATAAGTGTAGTCTCAGCGATAGACGCTGAGTATGCCGGGCCTGGACCCTATTGGTCACTTGTCATTTTTAGCCATCTTGATATTAGATTGATTTCATGCTTTATCATTTTACCGATATGATAAATACTGTGACAACATGCATGATTATATAACCATTCATCCAAACCAAACAGTCATTTATAAATATACACAGCACAATCACACATCATACAATACGATAACATCAGTAAATCATACGTCGTACTTTATCATCATCATGTATTACAACATTCGCCCCCCCCCCCCGGGCCCTCACATATCATTTGTTTTGGTTAGCACTGTCGGGCGTCGATTAGGACAACCCGAAATATACTTACTTGGACAGTAATCCCACGTACACACGAGGTGCTCACTGCCCTGATCATCCAAAGACTCTGGGACTATTTCACTTTGCCTTTGTAAAGGCGTCCATTTAGGTGGCCAAGGGCCTGGTGCCAACGGTAGCACACTCCGCCTGACGATCTATCTAGGTTCGTTCAGGATTAACTAGGGTAAACCCGATACGGGATAACCCAAGAGATCTCTACGCGCGACCAGCAGCCAGTGACTGTCTGGATTAAGGTACATCATCATTCATACACTCCACTGTTAACTTCGTTAGTTAGATAGTCAGTTACAGTTTTAGTTATGGAGAACATCACTTAATTTGTTGGCTGCCCTATGGGTCTTACGCATGCCTAGAATTATCCTAGGTAGTATTCACGTTCGAGTCAAAGCTCTAGAGACCGACAATGTCGTGTCCCGTTCCTAAGTGTTTTACTTAGGTTATAACTACATACTTGTAATACTTAGCGTATTAGGTTAGGCAACGATAATTCCAATCACACGTCTCGCATATGTAGTTTTATATAAGTCGACGAGTATTAGTCCCGTAGGACGTTCGTGCATAAATTAATAATGCAGTAACACAGATATCATTCACACACATAATCACATACATACATCCACATAAGTTATTTATCAAACAAATCCGAGCCCGAGGAATTCCTCAGGACAACTCGGATCAAACCCCTTTACATACCGTACACCGTGTCACGATCGCGCAGTGTAGACCACTAAGCTTTCTCGAGCGCGCACGTCTGACGGGCGATCTAACAATACGAAGAACGCTATATGTCAATCCACATGACAGTATGATTCGGTATTTCCGAATAATGTCTATAATCCCGGCACTACGCCCCCGGATTTTCAACTGTTACTAATTAACGTATAGTTATCCTTAAAATTCCTTACTCGTAGTAAGTATTAATACTCGGTTTAACAGGGATGTCGGTTTTCTATACGAACGTCATCTTTAACGTTTTCAATTTAGGAATTATATTTTCCTACTAGTAGTATTTTATAAGCGTTACGCTTTATATACCTCCGTTCGTTCTCGTACATCTAATTCAACTGTTATGCGACGTGCATTCCATGCAACGTTACTTTACAAGGTATGTTAGGTTATTATTCTTGATACACCTTACTTTACACAACTTCTTTTTCATGTACAAGTTGTGTTCATTTAAAACCTTGTGACATTATTGTATATAGTTATTCTTATAAGTTAACATTTATTATTTACTATTGTATGGTTTGTAAGCCATAGTATATATGCATGTCACCTGCGCCAATATACATATGTGTACATATACCTTGTTTTCTCAATGTAATAAGGAACTTTACATTATGTACATGTTAGTCCTTATGCAAGGTTTATTTAAACCATTTCAAAAATCATATATTAACCATAGTGTTTATGTCATTGTTTACTATAGTTTATATCTTTATTTTTGGTTTATGAATATATGCATGCGCCAACATGTATAGTATTATACACTATACTTTTGACCACATATTATTATCTTGTGTTGTATTTATATCATGATACCATATAGTAAGATATTTTATGTGTCATTTAACTTTATAACATATAGTTGATAATTACATATATGTACCGAAAATAGTGTATACATATAATACACTTATACTCCTTCATTCCCTTAATTTTTATTACTCACGATATCCCCACATAATTTAATACCATGTTATAAATACTTTATTTGATGACCTCAAAACTTTGTAATAAGATGTAATCTATAGTTTGGTAATATTTTTCTTTTATGCCGAATAAGCATGTATTTAATATTTCATTTCCTTTCAACCCCACACTTATAATTACTACAATTCCACCACCTATTTTATAACATTTTTTTATAACATATGCTATATCCTCCAGCATTATAATATTTATAACATATGGTTTTCATATGTTATTTCTTACATATTACCGAACAACTCTTTGCTGTTTGGTATATATTTTTCCAGCAACATAATTTTTCCTTATTTACACATTAGCCACATATATTATAACAAGTTATACATATATGTTATACTATATAGTTTTAGTATTTGTTACTCATATAACCCATAGTTTTATTTTGTTTCATTTCAAACAGCCCCCTTCTATTTTTGAAATCCCTTTCCTTCCACACATAATTTACCTTATTTACATTTTGACCCCATTTTATATTATATACTTTCACATGTCACAAAAACCATATATTATACACTTTTATCAGTATAGCCTTTTATATACTTCCAAAAATTCCTAGATTTTATACTTAGGATATAAATCATTATATTAACCAAACTACACCTAAACTTTTCGGTAATTACATTGTATACCCCGAAATTTTTCATAAATTCCACATTTCACTTATAATGTTAATATAAGTTCATAAATTAATTATTTATGACATTAAATTTGGTCAATATTGACCCAATATACACTAGTTTGACCATAGGTTTATGTATTTGCGGTTTTGACCACACTTTCTCAAGATTACCATTTGACCCCCATATTTTATAAACTCAATAAAATTCATAGAATATCTCTTTTAACATATAGTTTTCGATTTTATTTATATTCAGTCTCTAAAATTTATTTAAATTGCAATTCAACCCCAAACTATTTCGGTAATATATATTTTGTTCTAAATTCATTTTAAATCCATTTTTTTAACTTAACATAGCAATTAAATTAAATGGCCTAAAATGCTTGGCCTCATTACCTTAATTTACATTGGATAAAATTACACATAAATGTTATAAAAACTATATTGTTTACGGTTTAATATATAGTCTTTCTTTTATGTCTCCCAAAATCGTTTAATTAATTCCTATGACATTATATGTCATCTAAACCTTATGTTGTCAACTTAAAATGTTATGGAACATTATGATTTGTAGTTAAGTCATTTAAGACCATGTTTGGTCTTGGCTTTATTTCCCATGCTCCATATTTTTTCTAATTATGTTTTTGACCCATAATTAATTTCCTTGACCTTATAGGTCATTAATACTCTAACTAAACTACCAAAAATGTTATTAAACATTTTAATACATAATTAAGTTACTCAGTACCCATACATCCCACGGCTAGTACATCCATGAAATAAAATTTCATAAAAACCATATTATAACACAAGGTGAGTATTTCTCACCTATCTTTGATTTCCAAGCTTTCAAGCATACCAAGCAGCACTTTAACCCTTCGGCCTAATTTTTAACACAAGGTTTGATAAGTCTTTGAAGCACTAATTATATAAACTTAATATATACATTATTAGGAGCAAAATACTCACTTTGTATAAGTATATTTGGGTCTGTTTTTCCTACGGTTGAGCAGGTGGTTTCCAAGAGGTTTTTCACCAGCATTACATGTCATGAAATGAACACATGTTAGCCACATGAAACAAGGTTGTTATAGATTGATTTTGGCTAGGGAAAATGCAAGGTCTTTACCTTGTTTTGGAGCTGGTTTTCAAGGCTGCTCACGCCTGTTTTATCCAAGGCAAAAAGGGACTGTTAAACTAGTGCTCATGCCCGCACATGTACCCGGTAAAACAATGAGGAAAGTAGTAGTATTTCCTTACCGAGGAGGGTGGAAATGAGGCTTCTTGCATGAGTACTGCTACTGTATGATGTATGGATGTATTCCCTCTGTTTTATACGTGAAGAAAGCAAAAGAAAAGCTCAGTACAAGCTGGGAACTGGACATATATAACCGGTAATTGAGGAGTATAAGAGGTGGGATTTTTCCTTACCGATTTGGTCAAGAGAAGAGGTTCACTATATGGGTCTCTTCCTCCTCGATCTTGGGTAGTTTCTTCTGGTTTTTCTCACGTAAAGAAAGCAGAGAAGAGGCTTAGTAAAGTCTGGTATATTACCGGCAATACATGGAAGAAAACAGTAGAATTTTTCTCACCAAGCTGATCAAGGATGGAGGCTTAAACTTGGATCTTTTCTTCACTTAATGCTGGGATCCCCATCTGGTTTTTGTACGTAAAAGAGAACAGAGAAAGGGCTCAAGACTAGCTAGAAATATTACCGGTAATGAGAAGAAGATTTAGGCTAGCTTTGGGCAGATTTTACCTTGGAAGTTATGGAGACTAACCTCCCTTTCCTCTTCTGTTTTTAGGCGAGAATCTCCTCTGGTTTTTACTGAGCAAGACAAGGTATTAAAATGCAACTCATATTAACATGCATTACCGGTAAGAGAAGAGGAATAAGTAATGGGTTTTTCCTCTGTTTTTGGTACGTGGAAGGAGCAAGAGAAGAGTTTAGAAAGAGCTGGGTCATTTACCAGAATTGAGAAGAAAAGAATGAGTTAGGTTGTGCAGGTTTTTACCTTGAAAGAGTTATGAGAACCAATCCCTTTCTTCTTCTGTTATCAGCCGAGTAACCGCACTCCTCCAAGCCCAACACAGCCTTTGTTTGCTGGGTGAAATAGACTTGGGTGCGTTCCATGAATAGAGGGAGAAGTGTAACGACCCCAAAACCGGCCTAGGAGTTAGGGCCGTTACACGACGCGAGTCTACTACCTAACGTCGCAAGGCTCTAAAGCAAATCAAACCCCAAAACCAAATATCGAACTAGTATAAATACCAAAAGAGTTTACAAGATCCAAATACTTATAAATTAAATACAATGAAAGGCCCGAAGGCTACACAGAAACTCTGAAGCGTCCAACGCGCAAAGCAAACAAAGTCAAAAGAAACATAAAGTAAACGAAGCTCCAGAAGGGGACAAGAAGAGAAGATCCCATGAGCTCAATCTCCAAGAAAGTAACGGGGTGAGCTAAATAGCCCAGCAAGCAGAAGACTTCCTCAAGGAAGCCCACTCAAAACAGAAGCAGAAGAATAATTTATAAACAGAGGGGATCACAAGCCATTTACAAATAGATAGAGCAAGACCCAAACAGAACTGAAACCAAACCAGAAGGCCACATCAAAACGTGCTCAGACTTTCAGAAATAGAGGCAGAGGAGTGGGACACTAGATATAAGCTAACACAACAGAAGGACTCACACATGTCCTATGGATCCGAAGATCCCACAACAGAAGCCGTAGAGACAGCTAACAGACCCGTCGGTCAATGATTTCCTAAGGGAGACCCCAAGGAACATAATCAGAAGGAATTCCTGCGCAGCATGCTACGGGACAGCCCGACCCGACTATCCAAGGCTCAGAAGCAACATAACTAGGTCCCAAAATCATATGTTCATAAAACAAATCTCAAGTGCATAAAAATGCATATAAACAGCATATGAAGCTTGTACACAGAATGGGAATCCAACCCCGCAAACGGAGCTCAAAACGGAGTCAGAACGGAGAAGTTATGCCAAAATAGAGGCCATGTCCAAACTTCCGTCCGAACCTGGAAGTTCGGACATAGGCCGGAAGTCAGTAAAAACATATACGCGCCGTGTCCGAACTTTGACGTCCGGACGCTGCGAAGATTCGAAAAATAAAACTGTGCCATAGCACTATCCGAGCTTCCACATTCGGACGGAAGTCCGGACAGCGCAACAGAGGTGAATTCCAGAGCGCACAGACGCGCAGAAACTCAACAAAATCCAACACAAAATCAGTTCCCCCGGGGATTTAGCCCTTCAACTAACAACACAAAACGAGAAGAAATCGTGCAAGCAACACACAAAATCAGACATGAAAACAGAAGCAAAAACAGTCCCCCAGGGTGAGCAAACAACCCCGATTCCATCCCCCACTTACTTGAATTCGAAGCGTTGATTCAGCCCAAACGTTACCAGCAACTCAACGAACAGAACGCAGCAGAGGAGATGCACCAACGACACTAAATTCAGCCAACAAACAGCCCAAAAATCAGAAAACAGCACCCTCCGAATCAGCAACATAACGACTACCGAATTCACAAATTCACCAACATGAACACGCAGAGGAGTGAACCGAACAACAGCAGCAGAAAATCGACCACAAACGCAGCAGAGATCCACACAAAAACCAGGAGCACACCAAAGGAGAAGAAGAAGAAACTGTCGAGAGGAAGAACGAGCGTGTTGTAAACTGATAGGGATTTCCAAAATAGAAATAAATAACTTACCCTTCCTTAATTAAGTCTTACCAAAATAAAAGAGAGGGGAAAGACCTCCTTGCCCCCGTCTTTTAATTATATGACTCCGACGTCCCATCAACTGAACAAGGCACCACATAACATAATTAATAACATAACCCAAAGTGTTGCAAAATCTGAAAACGAAAATACGGAGTATTACATCACTCCCCCCTTAAAAGGAATTTCGTCCTCGAAATTCAACTTACCTCACTGCTCACAAAGGGATGGGAACTTGGCACGCAGCTCTTCCTCGAGTTCCCACGTCGCCTCGCACTCAGACTGCCCAGACCACTGCACCTTGACCATAGGCAGTGTCTTGCTACGCAGTCGGCGCACATCATGAGCTAAAATACGAACCTGAACTGCCTCATAAGTGAAGTCATCTCGAAGTCGCAGCTGACCATAGTCAATCACATACGAAGGATCGTGCAGATACTTCCTGAGCATCGACACATGGAACACGTCATGAACTCCTGCTAGAGCTGCTGGTAATGCCATTCTGTAAGCCACCGGCCCAACCTTTTCAAGCACCTCAAAAGGACCCACGAACCGAGGACTCAGCTTGCCTCGCTTACCCAAACGAACAACACCACGAACTGGAGAAATCTTCAGATACACGTGGTCCCCAACCTGAAACTCAAGCGGACGGCGCCTCTGATCTGCATAACTCTTCTGCCGGCTCTGGGTAACCAACAGACGCTCCCTGATAGTCTTGACCTTGTCCACAGCTCCCTGCACCAACTCAGGACCCACAATCACCCTCTCTCGCAGATCATCCCAACAATTGGGAGATCTACAGCGCCTACCATACAACACCTCAAATGGGGCCATCCCAATACTCGATTGAAAGCTATTGTTGTAGGTGAATTCAATCAAAGTCACATGCTGATCCCAGCTACCTCCGAAGTCGAGCACACAAGCCCTCAACATGTCCTCTAAAATCTGATTCATCCTCTCCGTCTGTCCATCGGTCTGAGGATGATATGCTGAACTGAAAGCCAAATTCGTCCCTAAAGCCTTATGCAGGCTACGCCAGAAGCAAGATACAAATCTCGGATCCCTGTCCGAAACGATCGTCGTCGGCACACCATGCAGCCTCACAATCTCATCTACATACAGCCGAGCCAGGCGCTCAAGGCTGAAAGTCTTCCTCACAGGCAAGAAATGGGCTGACTTCGTCAACCGATCCATAATCACCCACAGCGCATCGTACCCAGAAGATGTCCTAGGAAGCCCCACAATAAAGTCCATACCAACGCTCTCCCACTTCCACTCAGGAACGGGAAGAGGCTGCAGAAGACCCGCAGGCCGCTGATGCTCAGCCTTCACCTGTTGACAGGTTTGGCAACGAGCCACAAAATCAGAGATCTCCATCTTCATATTCGTCCACCAAAAGGACTCTCTGAGGTCCCGGTACATCTTCACCCCTCCCGGGTGTACAGAATAAGGCGCTCCATGAGCCTCCTGCATAATCTCCCGCCTAAGATCGCCTCCACTAGGCACACAGACTCTGCCTCTAAAGCGTAGACAGTCGTCGCTGGACACAGAAAACTCTGACTCCTGATCATCTTACAACTTCTCCCGGATCTTACACAACTCCGCATCAGCCTTCTAACCATCTCTGATCCGCTCAATCAAGGTAGACTGGACCTGAATCGATGCAATCATCCCAGCACTTTCGGACCTGACAACCCAAATCCCCATGCGCTGAAGCTCAATAGCAGACCTCTGAACCCCTGACAAAGAACAAGCAAACCCAGGAGCACCCCTACGACTCAACGCGTCAGCTACAACATTTGCTCTACCTAGATGGTAGAGGATCTCCAGGTCGTAATCGTGCAGAAGCTCCAACCAACACCGCTGTCTCAAATTCAATTCCTTCTGCGTGAATAGATATTTGAGACTCTTGTGATCCGTGTAGACCTTACACGTCACCCCATACAAATAGTGCCGCCAGATCTTCAAGGCAAAGACCATAGTAGCTAACTCCAAATCATGGGTAGGATACTTCTTCTCGTACGGCTTCAACTGACGTGACCCATATGCTACCACCTTTCCCTGCTGCATCAGAACACAACCTAGCCCTCTGTGGGAAGCGTCGCAGAACACCTCAAAGCCATCTGTCCCAGAAGGCAACGTCAAAATCGGGGCCGAAGTCAACCTCTTCTTCAGCTCTTGGAAACTCTCCTGACACGTCCCGCTCCAATCAAACTTGACATCCTACATAAGAAGACGAGTCAAGGGGGATACGATCTTAGAGAAGCCCTCCACGAACTTCCTATAATACCCAGCCAATCCTAGAAAACTGCGCACCTTAGAAACACTAGTGGGCTTCGCCCACTCCATAACCGCCTTAATCTTCTCTGGGTCCACCGAAATGCCATCCTTCAAAACCACGTGGCCAAGGAACACAACTCTATCCAACCAGAACTCACACTTCTTCAACTTGGCATACAATTATTTCTCCTTCAGCGTCTGTAGAACCATCCTCAGATGCTCCTCATGCTCCTCAGCACTCTTGGAGTACACCAAGATATCGTCAATAAAACAACTACGAAAGAATCCAAGAAAGGCTTGAAAACTCTGTTCATCATATCCATGAAGAACGACGGGGCATTGGTCAAACTAAAAGGCATGACCAAGAACTCATAATGCCCATATCGGGTCCTAAAAGCAGACTTAGGCATATCCTCGGCCTTAATCTTCAGCTGATGATATCCAGAATGCAGGTCGATCTTCGAGAAGACTGTCGCTCCTGCTAACTGGTCGAAGAGGTCATCAATGCGGGGAAGAGGGTACCGGTTCTTAATGGTAACCTTATTCAATTCCCTATAGTCAATACACAATCTGAAGGAGCCGTCCTTCTTCTTCACAAACAACACTGGTGCTCCCCATGGAGACACACTAGGGCGAATAAAGCCCTTATCTAGAAGATCCTGCAGCTGCACCTTCAGCTCCTTAAGCTCTGCCGGACTCATGCGATACGGAGCCTTAGAGATAGGCTGAGTCCCTAGCGCTAACTCAATATAGAACTCCACCTCACGATCAGGTGGTAGCCCTGGCACATCGTCCTGGAACACCTCAGGAAACTCACGCACAATGGGGATATCCTCCAACTGGGATCCCTCCTTAACCTCAGGTACAAAGCAGAGAAAACCCTGGCAGCCCTTCCTCAAGGAATGGACTGCCTGCATAGCAGACACCAACACAGGAGCACAAGGAATGGAGTTCCCCACAAAAGCAAAACGGGTCTCACCCGGTCTATCAAACACAACCCTCCTAGCTGCACAATCTATATGGGCATGGTGCTCTGCTAGCCAGTCAATGCCCAAAATCACATCGAAGCAAGACATACGCATAGAGATCAATTCAGCAGGCAAGTTCCTATCCATGACCACTACCGGAACAGACTTACACACAGAGTCAAGCACACATGCAGGCACACCACTCAACGGGCTAGAAATGCACAGATCCACATCACATGGCACAGCAGACAACCCGAGATTACCCACTAAATCAGCAGATACAAAGAGTGGGTACTTCTAAATCAACAACAGAATACTGGCTGAGAAGAGATCTGGAGAATACCTGACACTACTCTGTCTGAGTCGTGGTCTCGCTCACCAGCTAGCGCATACACATGTGCCTGGGTCTGGGGCTTCTTCTGATCAGTCTTCTGCCCGGACCCTGAGCCAGCACCTCGACCCTCAGAACCGCCACTGCCACCTCCACCTGTAGCCTGTGGACACTGGGCAATGCGGTGATCCAGTGAACCACACTTGAAGCACGCTCCGGACTTCCTGTAGCACTCATGCCCAGGATGGAAGCGATCACACTCAACACATTTCGCCACAGCAGGCGAAGTAGATGACGAAGATCCCCAGTCTCCTTTGAACTTCTTTTGGGAAGAAGTCTAGTCTCGCCTCACAGGCTCCTCCACATGGGCCTTCCTCTTCTGCTCCTTGCCCTTATCGGGCCTCTGGTCCTTCTTCTCATAGCGCTGCCTAGCCTGCAGCTCAGACTCCACCACCAAGGCCACATCCACGTCTCTCAATATCTTGTGGCGAAAGGGCGCCACCGCCGCTCGAATGTCACCCCTCAGACCAGCCTCAAACTTCCTCGCCTTCCGGTTATCATCCGACTCAGGCACAAACTTCGAGAGAGAAATGAACTTTCGCACATAATCATCCACAAACATCTCCTTCGTCTGACGAAGCCTCCCATACTCAACTATCTTCTGATCCTGAAGACATCGGGGTAGAACTGCTGATTGAAGCAGCCCCTAAACTGCTCCCAAGTCCATGGGCGGGGGTACTTCCCTTCGACCGACTTCCACCACTCCTTCGCCTCAGACTGGAACATGAAGGTGGCGAATCCAACCTTCTGGTCCTCCTCACATCCCATGACCCTCAGCAAATCCTCTATGGCAGAAATCCAGTGGCTCACCTCCTGTGGGTCACCACTAGCATCGAAAGAAGGCGGCTTCAGCTTCAGGAACTCCTGAAGCGCCTTCACATTGCTGCCCCCGTGTTATACCCAAAATTTTCACCCCCTGGTTAGGGTCTACGAGGTACTGGTGTTGTGAGAGGCATTTTAATCAAGCGGTGAGGGATCCCGGCCCGATCGGCACGTTCCATGGCATGGGGAGCAGCTTCGTCACTTTCAGGGGCGTTTTGGTAATCTTTAAAGGCTCCTAAGACCTCTTGTAAGCTTTCTCTCTCCTCCAAAGGATGCCCAAATCAGCTTGAAACGCTTTGATATTTTAACCCATGGTAGAGGATGACATTTTAAGCATAATGGCGTTGGAATTTTGATTTTTCGAATTTCCAATAATTTTCTAGCAATTTCTGACTGAATCTGACGAGAAATTCAATTTAAAAATATTCCAATATTCAAAAAATTCGGTTCCACCTCAGAAAATTCATAATATCCATCCTTGACATGTGGTTAAAATTCACAGCAATTCATTTGGGAAGTCACTTAATAAAATATCAAAAATCTTACTTTTACTAGATTTTCTTTATCTTTAAGAAAGTCTATATAAGGGGATAGGTTTTTGGATAAAATGAGAACCTCATATGCTCAAGAACCCTAGAGAGTCAGAAAACACAGCCTCCTCACTCTCTCTCACGTTTTCCAACACCCGGCCACCCAAATCATACCGAAAATCCCCCGAAATCACCATCTAAACACGTTTTCCAATCCCCAAAGCATCAATAGTCATCAAAACCCCACAAAACACCACCAAAACGTGAAGAACAGCAAGAACAACCAACAACCAGAAGCTTGGTTCGAAATCCTTTCGGGTCTGCCATCAACGAAGCACTCGACGAATCCCGGTGTGAAGAATCACCTTGAATTCGAAGGTAAAACAGGTTGCAACTCTACTTTTCTAATTCCCACGACCTTATTAACTCTCTGTCAAATTTTGGGCTCAAACTAACCTTCGTACGCTTCTGTATTGCTGTTTGTTTAAGCTTCTGTCCAACAACTTGTTTACTAAGTTTCGTGCTTAATTCGAACTCAAATTGAAAACTTTAAATCACTAACGTCTTGTACATCTTTCAGGCTACACACCCATAAAATTTGAGTCAAAAACACCTTCGGGAACAGCCTTAACGCCGCCGTCCGAGGGCGGTCCGCACCACGGACGTCATGTCCGGGGTCCCGGACTCCTTGTCCGTAAGCCCGGACGCCCACGGACGGCGGCGAGTTTTTAAATTTTAAAAATTTAGGTTTTTCTAATAATGTCCGGGCCCACGGACGGCCTGTCCGTGGCCCCGGACTTTACAATTTTCTGTTTTCTATTTAATTCGACTTTTATTTTCATATAGGTTAACTAGGGTCCGTGGTCTCGGACATTAGGTCCGTGGCCACGGACGGAAACAAAATTTGACCTAATTCTGCCTCCGAAACCCTAGTTTAGGTAATTTTAATTTCCACTTTAATTTTCTGTCAAAAAATGCTAAAAAACACAAAAAAACAGAAGCGCGCACTTAGGTTAAAAAGCACTTTGTAAAAGCCGTAATTAAACCAAGTAGAGGAAAAACGACCTAGGAGGGTAATGAAAGTAATTGAACCCTAATTAAGTCGAATATCGAGCCCCCGAACCCGAACTCTCCTTTCCTAATTTGATCTAGGTTAAAATTAGGTGGCGACTCATAATAGGTTCCAGTGAGCTAGCTTAGGTTTTAATAATTATTGTTATATGACATAGTTATTAATCTTAGACTATAAGTGGACCTAAAACCCGGTTAGATCCTAATCAACTTTAATCAACATAGGATAGGGTTTAAAATCGAGGCTCACAGACTGGCGACTCTGCTGGGGACAAGATTCTTAATATTAGCTTGTTTAATTTTAAGAAAGAGGGCTTAACTTGAAAATGTTTATTTATGGCTTTTATTACATTGTTTGTTTATCTTTGTGCGCACTTTAATTCCTGCACCTTTGCATCATATGAGAGCGAGGGTCCACGCAAACCGATTTCACCTGGGACCCGTTTGAGGGTCCCCTGTCAGGGACTCACACCTTTTAGGTGATGTGAATAAGCGGGGGAAAAGAGGAGGGTGTTGTCTAACCATACCCCCTTAATACCTGGGCCTTAGCCCCAAGCGTTTTCCTGGCGGTGCCCTTACCTAGCCCATTGTTTGGTCAGTCAAAGACCCGACCGTAGACGCACACCTTCAGGTGATGTGAAAAGAGTGGGGAAGCCCAAAGAGAATAGCGTGCAAGCCCTATTCCTTTGTGGCGACCTGGGCCCGCGCCCCAAGCACCTCTCCGGATCGATCCATACCCGTCTGATTCAAACGTCTAGTAAGGACATGTTGAATTTGTGTGGGCCTTGTTTGCTTGTATGATCGGCCCACTACCCAGCCTAGAGATTGATAGGAACTTCTCCTGCATCAACCTAGCCCAGCACGAATTGGCAGCTCTATTTGTTTGTGGCCCAGAGGCCCTGTTTGGTTTAACATGTGAGTCGTTCGGGCTTCGGCCCAAAAGTCTAGACTTAGGTGATTTCTCTTCTGGCCCAATTTGAATTATCCAATTAGTTCTAGGCCCATAAAAAAGAAATCCACCTGAACTTGAAATAACTCACAAGTCCTGAAAATCAAATCTTTTTCGGCTTAGCAACCATCTTCTCTGGCCCAAAGAAAGTTAGGCCCATTTGTGATTTAGGGATCGTTCCAGCCCATGTTCTTTATTTCAGGCCCAAACACATTTCGGCCCAAGGGCTCATTCTAGTCTAGGTAGACTTCTTATCATGACCCTAACCCAAAATCCTAGATCTAGGTGTCATCTTTTAGGCCCAACCAAAATCACTCGGCCCAAATTCCAGTTCACATATAGAACAATCATTCTGGCCCAGTACCACACTCATAACTCATTCCGTTCGAGCCCATAGACCAATTCATAGTTTTGGCCCATGAGCTTCGGTTCATAAAACATTTGGATCCAGGATAGTTTGCATAACTCATTCATTCCAGTTTCCGGCTTCAAAGCCCAACAAGAGCATCAAACAAATCTAGACTTCAAGGCTTATCCTTCGGCCCAACGGCCCATTCGCGGTCCATGTGATTTCTTTCAGCTTGTTTGCTCAATTCCTGGATTCAGGCCTACATGTCCGTTCTAGTCTAGGAATCACTCTAGTCTATGCACTTCACTCCCAGTTTGGCGAAGACTCAGGCCCAATTGCTTCCTACATAACCCATAGGTATTCCTAGTTCGGACATCTTACAGGGCCTACTCGAAGTTTGGAAGGAAGACGATCACAGTCATCTTAGCGACATCCCAGCGGTCAAGAGCTCGAGTCTTCAGCATGCCGACTTCAGACGGTTCAGCAGGATTTCGATTCAATAGAAATTTTAGGGTTCCTATGCATTCTACTGCATAACCTGCCATAACACTCATCTTTCAAATGCACCTCTCATGTTTTTCAAAGAATGATCGTTTTCAAACCACTAATAAGAAGCATCGATTTTGTTGAATCATCTTCTTCCTCATGTTCACAAATGAATGACTTTTTCAAGTCTAAATGATAACACAAAAAAAAAGGTTTTGTTTCACACAAGTTTCTTTTGAGAAAATGGTTCATGAATTAATTATTTCCCGACAATGGAACACAAAGACTTGTATTTTGTTTCTGAAGTTTTGAGCATGCCTTACCAAACCCCACATCTTATCCCAAAACATCCAAATAACCCCCAAAGCGGTTCCAAATCCATATCTTTTAAATTGTTGTCACTAACCCCAAATCGATACTGGGGGCAATCTGAGTTTAGGTTCGTCATCTTTCATCTTTCGTTTAAGCGTGTGAACTAGTCTCTGAGTGAAATTCACGAGAGTGTCTTGAGCGGAAAAACCATGAGCGAACGAGCGTGTCATTTTTACACGACTCCGGTGAGACCACATCCAAAGGTGAGGTAAACGGCATAACTCCGACCGAAGGAGATAATTTGTAAATTTACGCTTAGACCTGTGAAAAGTAACAAAGAACGGATATACAACTATCAGGAATGACGAAGCACCTACAGCACCACATGGCCAAAAGCTTGCAAACCCTGTCATTAAACCCTAGGCACCCCCCTGAGCCTTTCATATATCCCTTTTCGATATTATGAACTCCACAAAATAACCCAGCCAATGATGAATGTCCGACCCGGTGACCAAAGGAGGCGAGGAGCCCGACTCTCAGATAACATTCTCATCAGTCCAAAGAAGCAATGCCGCTATCAGCATGACAAAGCGATCCGCAAATGGTCCCAGAGTGACACAGGATCAAAAGAGCTCACATCAAAACAGCTCTCGAAGCCCAAAACCGGGAAACACAAGAACCCCGAAGGCAAAGCCAAGAAAGGATAAAACAAAAGGCAAACCCGAAGTGCCTCGAGAAAATCCAAATGACGAAAAGAGAAATGGTGCAAAGGACAACTTCAAAAGTCCAGGTCCAGAAGCTCGAAAACAACGTCAACATGAAGCAGCCAGACGACTTCAAGACAAGGAAGATGAATCCGAGAGAAGACGCAAGTTGCAGCTTTGGTCACCCATTTAAACTCCACATACCTCAAATATCCCTCCATGATCCCGTTGTCTTTCATCACACCCCATGGCCACGTTATAAGCCTCAAAGACTTCCGACTTGGTAGTTGTGTATCCAATCACGTGAAAGTAACAGATCGAATGCGTAAATTCATCAAATATCAAATTCAATGGTCTACAAGTTGTGACCGTAAGTGAGAAACGAGTGTAAACACCAAACACGTCGAGTGTAGGTTAGGAAGCACCAAATCAGAACATAAGCCTTGACCCTGTGAGGACGAGACTCGTTCGCACGTTTGATCAAAGAAAATACTGGGGGCATCGATTTTGGATGATCGAATGCCATGACTCTAGCTCAGATTATCTTAAGGAAACATACTGGGGGCAATTGTTGGTTCCAACAATTGCTATGACAACACCAATTGGAACCCAAAGCTCAAACATCACCACCATCATCCCACCATGCCCACATAAAGCCCTTACCTTCACTTCATACACTCCACTGCCCTAAGCCCTTACCTTCACCATCTACACCATACCCCCCGGCGGCATGTTCATCTCGTAGGAGATAATTACAAGTCCGAAGTCTATAGTTAGGAATGATAATTTCACTTTCCTTTTCACTAAACAGAATTTTCATCAAACACTGCCACATTTGACACCTCTTTCAACAATTTCTTGTCTTGAACAACTTTCCTTCAAACACTTCGGTTTCATAAACCTCATCAGGCCACATTTGGCACACTTTCTAGCAATGTCTTGCTTGACAATTTTTGATCCTTAACATTGCCATGTTTGGCACATTTTCCATCGATTTCTTGTTTTGGCAAGTTTTCCTACATACACTTTGATTGTATTTTGACATGCACATCATCATTGCCACGTTTGGCACTTTCATAATCAACTTCATCATGACCAATTTGCATAAAGTTTACCTTGCTCCGTCCGTACGAAACTCCTCATCATAGACCAGATACAGATTCTCGCCCGAAGATACAGATTCTTCGCACCGAAGATACAGATTCTTCACCCCGAAGATACAATTCTTCAGAGATACAGATTCTCGCCCCGAAGATACAGATTCTTCAGAGATACGATTCTCACCCCGAATACAGATTCTTCAGAGATACAGATTCTCGCCCTAATGCAGATTCTTCAGAGATACAGATTCTCACCCCGTAGATACAGATTCTTCAAATTCTCACCAGAGTAGCAGAACTCACCCGAGTAGAAGAGCTCAATCCTATAGCTCGTCATAACCTAGATCCATCCTTTAGGCTCGTCATAAGACCTAGATCCATCCTTTAGGCTCGTCATAAGACCTAGATCCATCCCTTAGGCCCGTCATAAGACCTAGAACCATCCTTTAGGCCGTCATAATACCTAGTTGCATTCCCTTAGGCTAGTAGTAAGACCTAGAGTTACCCTTTAGCTTACCCACTCTCATCAAACACATTGCATTCATTTCATTCATATAGGCTCGTCATAAGACCTAGTTGCATTATCCAAGCGCGTCACAAGACCTGGCGACAGAAAGTTGGCGAGGTGATGGCAATAAATCCTCCTTTCGCGATGTCAACTTATTTTTGGGATCAACGAATGGTGGGCGAGGCAATAAGTCCCCAGGGTTTTACCAGGAGTTATCCCTGCACACCGGCTTGGGGGCGATGGCAATAAGTCCACATTGGGTCCAGCCAGGAGCATTAGCACGGTGTTCGTCCCCAGAAGCATCCGAGCATCATCAGCATTATCATCAACATTATCATCAGCATTATCATCAGCATCAACATCATCAGCATCATTAGCATCATTACCATTCCAGCATTTTTGCATTTGCATGCCACCTAGCTATCATCATTATAGGTAGTCACGCCTTAGAACCGCTTGACAACATCTCATTCGTCATAGGTAGTCAACGCCTTAGAACCGCTTGACAACATCTCATTCATTATAGGTAGTCAACGCCTTAGAATCGCTTGACAACATCTCATTCGTCATAGGTATCACCGCCTTAGAACCGCTTGACACATCTCATTCATTATAGGTAGTCAACGCCTTAGAATCGCTTGACATCATCTCATTCGTCATAGGTAGTCAACGCCTTAGAACCGCTTGACAACTTCTCATTCATTAAAGGTAGTCAACGCCTTAGAGTCGCTTGACATCATCTCATTCGTCATAGTAGTCAACGCCTTAGAACCGCTTGACAACATCTCATTCATTATAGGTAGTCAACGCCTTAGAACCGCTTGACATCATCTCATTCATTGTAGTAGTCAGCGCCTTAGAATAGCTCGACACAACTATCAGTTTTCTGATAACATGCAGGGTCTTGGAAACATTTGAAATTTTGGGGTATCACTCCGCATCAACTAGCCTCTCACTTCATTACAAAGTCTAGTTGACGGGTGGGCAATCTGTTATACCCAAATTTTTGACCCCCTGGTTAGGGTCTACGAGGTACTGGTGTTGTGAGAGGCATTTTAATCAAGCGTGAGGGATCCCGGCCCGATCGGCACGTTCCATGGCATGGGGAGCAGCTTCGTCACTTTCAGGGGCGTTTTGGTAATCTTTAAGGCTCCTAAGACCTCTTGTAAGCTTTCTCTCTCCTCCAAAGGATGCCCAAATCAGCTTGAAACGCTTTGATATTTTAACCCATGGTAGAGGATGACATTTTAAGCTAATGGTGTTGGAATTTTGATTTTTCGAATTTCCAATAATTTTCTAGCATTTCTGACTGAATCTGACGAGAAATTCAATTTAAAAATATTCCAATATTAAAAAATTCGGTTCCACCTCAGAAAATTCATAATATCCATCCTTGACATGTGGTTAAAATCTCACAGCGGAATTCATTGGGAAGTCACTTAATTAAAATCAAAAAATCTTACTTTTACTAGATTTTCTTTATCTTTAAGAAAGTCTATATAGGGGAGGTTTTTTGGATAAAATGAGAACCTCATATGCTCAAGAACCCTAGAGAGTCAGAAACACAGCGCCCTCACTCTCTCTCACGTTTTCCAACACCCGCCACCCAAATCATACCGAAAATCCCCCGAAATCACCATCTAAACATGTTTTCCAATCCCCAAAGCATCAATAGTCATCAAAACCCCCAAAACACCACCAAAACGTGAAGAACAGCAAGAACAACCAACAACCAAAGCTTGGTTCGAAATCCTTTCGGGTCTGCCATCAACGAAGCACTCGACGAATCCCGGTGTGAAGAATCACCTTGAATTCGAAGGTAAAACAGGTTGCAACTCTACTTTTCTAATTCCCCACGACCTTATTAACTCTCTGTCAAATTTTGGGCTCAAACTAACCTTCGTACGCTTCTGTATTGCTGTTTGTTTAAGCTTCTGTCCAACAACTTGTTTACTAAGTTTCGTGCTTAATTCGAACTCAAATTGAAAACTTTAAATCACTAACGTCTTGTACATCTTTCAGGCTACACACCCATAAAATTTGAGTCAAAACACCTTCGGGAACAGCCTTAACGCCGCCGTCCGAGGGCGTCCGCACCCACGGACGTCATGTCCGGGGTCCCGGACTCCTTGTCCGTAAGCCCGGACGCCCACGGATGGCGGCGAGTTTTTTAAATTTTAAAAATTTAGGTTTTTCTAATAATGTCCGGGCCCACGGACGCCTGTCCGTGGCCCCGGACTTTACAATTTTTTTGTTTTCTATTTAATTCGACTTTTATTTTTCATATAGGTTAACTAGGGTCCGTGGTCTCGACATTAGGTCCGTGGCCACGGACGGAAACAAATTTGACCTAATTCTGCCTCCGAAACCCTAGTTTAGGTAATTTTAATTTCCACTTTAATTTTCTGTCAAAAATGCTAAAAAACACAAAAAAAACAGAAGCGCGCACTTAGGTTAAAAAGCAACTTTGTAAAAGCCGTAATTAACCAAGTAGAGGAAAAACGACCTAGGAGGTAATGAAAGTAATTGAACCCTAATTAAGTCGAATATCGAGCCCCCGAACCCACTCTCCTTTCCTAATTTGATCTAGGTTAAAATTAGGTGGCGACTCATAATAGGTTCCAGTGAGCTAGCTTAGGTTTAATAATTATTGTTATATGACATAGTTATTAATCTTAGACTATAAGTGGACCTAAAACCCGGTTAGATCCTAATCAACTTTAATCAACATAGGATAGGGTTTAAAATCGAGGCTCACACCCCGCGTTACCGGCTCCTGTCGCCTGGCCAGCAGTGGCCCCTACGGTCTGCAACACCTGTGAAATACCCCGTAATTTAAAATAGTGATTAATTAGGCTAATGAGTGATTTAGAGGCTTAATTAAGTATAAATAATCATGAGGGAACAAATCCCAAAGAAAACGGATCCTTAAAATGGATTAAAATCACTAACGAACCTTAAAGCGCGTTTTTCGAGGTAACTGGGAAAACGTGTCTTTAAGCGGGTCAAATAGACTCGTAACAATTTTGTTCAAATAAGTAACCATTAATAAATATTAGTGAAGCTTTAGAACCAATAAAAATCAAGAAAACGAGAAATTAGTAAAAACTGTCAAATACGGGAAGTTGTGGGGTAGAAGTATAAATAACTCAAACTAGTGTGTCCAATTTTGCAAATAAAATTGTAAAACCCATATGGGCTATAGAGCTATCCGATTTTCATTCCCTGTAGCAGAAATATGTGACTACTTCTACCATATAGGCAGTGTACCTAATCGTTTTGCGGGATAGTGGATTCGTGGGGTTGTCGTACTCTTGGGGACCTCGCTGTGGATAACTGATAGTGGATTAAATTTACTGAGACTTCTAGTAAATAGATTTTATCATTTTTTTAGGAGAAGAAATAATCGAAAACCTAACCTGAACAAAAACAAAATAATAAAAATAGAAATTATAAATCTTTTTTTTTATCTTTTAAGAAAACATCCCGGGTTGTTCTGCTCACCTATTTTATCAATTATATTAATATAAACTTTACCACTTAAGTAATAAACTCAGAGACTATAAATAATTCGTTGACGACTAAATCTAACGAACCCTAACCAGTTGCTAGAACTAGCAGCAGACTAATGCTCTAATCCGGACACAACCAATCGCATAAAGAACAGCTTCTATTTGAGACTAATTAACCTATAGGCCGGATCAGGCTTCTAGCTGTTAATCAGGTTTATCTTCCCACGTCTTGTTATCTATCTCAGCTCTCGCATGTTGATTAGAAAACTACAAATATTGCTTTAATAATTAGCTAGAGAATTAAAGCACATGAAGGACAAGAGTTAAACTATTACTTTAGATAAAATCATAGTGGAAAGCTTAACATAACATAATTATATAAAATAGGCTCGCATCCCAAACCTGGGAGGGCTCAAGTTTATTAATTAAACATAACTATATATAAACGACGTTTTAACAAAATAAGAGAAAGGGTAGAGAAAACTCCAGCTAGCAAGTTGACTCTGAATCCTAGCTCCGCCTCTGTATCCACGTTGTCCGTAATAATAATACTAATTAATGGCAGTGATGTGGTGTGGTGGAAAAACAAATAAAAATGGAGAAAACGGGGAGAAGAGAAATGGATGTGGTCGTATGGTAGTAGAGAAGTGGAGAACGTACGTGGTGAGGCACGAGGCCTCTGCGTGATAAATGCTCCGGAGAGCTGATGAAGTGTTGGTGAAGAGCTTTGGATTTTTAAGAAGGGATGATTAATACTGAAGGGAACGTAGCTTATTTATAGGAAAGGTGGAGAAGTGTGAATGGAATAAGATAGGTGTGAGTTTGGTGAGCAGATCCGTGAAAATCGCAGTCAGAGAGCAGCAATTGATTTCAGACAGAGCCGGGGTCACGCGTGAGTGAATTAAGGTAGGCGCCGTCTGCAATTAATGAAGGAGCAGTTCGACTGCGGCGCCGCGAAAGAAGGGAAAATGGAGAAGAAAACTGTCGGCGTCTGAATTGGTCACGTCCGCGCCTCTTCATGCGGACGTGTGTGTGTCCGCCTGCACGTCCGCCCAGGCACACGCGGTCTTCTCCTCTGTCGTCCGCTTCTCTGTCCGCTTCAACTCATGCGGACGTCTCTATGGTGTCCTCTCTCGTGTCCGCCCAGCCGTCCGCGCGAGTTCATGCGGACGCAGCTTGTGTCTGCGCCTGTTTGTCTATTTTACTGCAATCTTCAACCGGCTCCACATTCTTCGTTATAAGTCCGTTTTACTCGCCGTTTGTTGCGTTGGAAAGCTCATGAGATCATCTATCCATTAACATGGATTTTTCCTACATTTAACACATAAAATATATCAATTCATATCAAAACATAAATCTAGGAAAAACGTAAGATAAGTGAGAAATATTACTTAAAATACTGCAAATTATAAGGTAATTAAACCCTTAAAAGTCTATATATTTCGCACTTATCATTCCCCACACACACACACCCTTAACTCTCTTTTATTTGTAAAAGACAAAAAGAATTAAAAACCAAAAAGTAAACCTATACTACCCCACTCTCACTCTCTCTCTCCTATTCTCATTTCTTCCTCACGTAACAGCAGCCCTCACCCCCTCACTCTCTAATTCTTTCCTTCTTCCTGCGACAGCCATGGGAGCTTAAGAGAACCCACACAAATATCATCTTCTCTCCTCTTGAAACTCCATCAAACTTGCTCCAAAAATTATAAAAACTATACCATTGGAATCCCCTCATCAAGAGCTACATTTCCATCCTTTCAAAATTCGAAAACCAACATTTTCGTTTTCATGGGTATGTCCTATTTGGAGCTTCAAGACTACCATTAGCACCACCTTCTCCTCCTTGTTCTTTTAAGGTAAAAATATTCTTGAAACTCCATCTTTTTCTAGCCTTTAAGGGTAAAACGAAATTTAGAAACTAAGCTCTTGTTGTTCCTTGTACCCTAGCCGATTTTGGCTTGTTGAAGGAGTTGGAAACTTTGTTCTTGAGCCACTCCAAGCTTCATTTACACCCTTGCAAGGTAATGAGAATTCTAAACCCTAAAACCTGCTTAAAGCTTAATAATAGTTAGGGTTAGTTTTTAGTGTATTGAAATGTGTATGTATATGGGTTGTAGAGTAGAGAATTTGTGTTTGCTAAACCGGTGGAGAAAGAGAGGAAGGAAGAAGAAAGAAGGAGAAAGAAAATCTAGAGGAGAAACAAGGTAAGAATGCTCTTTTGTGTAGTCTTGTGTATGTATGTGTAACAGATTTTATAAGTTTGAATTTAGTAATGAAAATGGTATTGTGTAGTAGAGTAATGTATAAGAGAATGTAAGTGTTTTAAACCCTTGGAAACAAGTTTAAAAACTGTTACAAACTAGTTGGGAATGAATGTTGAGTGCAGGAATTTTAAGAGTGTTTTAGTGTTAGTAAATGTGTATGGGAGCTTTGTGTATTGGTATTGTGTATAAACAGGTGAGATGAGCATATATGAGTGTGAAACAATGTGGTGAGAGAGTAGAAATATAGGGGAGATTATGTCAAAATTTATGTAGGATTAGAACACTTAGTGAATTAAAAAAAACTAGGTGGAAAAACATGTTGTAACAGATTTTGTTAGAGAAAGATAGAGGGTATATTAGGAGAGATAGTTAATGTAGTTATAATGTATTAGAGGTGCTAGAAATGTCAATAGAAGAGGGAGATGTAGAAGAGGAGTGTAAGTGTTAAAATCTGTAGCACAATGCAACTAGAGAAAAACTGGTGTGAGTGTAGAGTTGAAACTTGGGAAAAATGTGAGTGGATTAGTATAGAATTGTGTAAAGAGCTAAGGAGTGAACTAAGGTGTATTAAGAGGTTTAATGGGTGCTAAAACATGTGGGATTAAGTGTAGGAACAATGGGGAACTAATGGGTAAGAAGAGGGACTGGAAACAGAAATTAAAATGCAAATACTGGGGCGGACCGAACTTGCGACCGGACTTGCAAGTTCGGTCGAGCCCAGATTTACAAAGAAGGGAAAGCTTTTGGAATCGACCGGACTTGCGACCGGACTTGCAAGTTCGGTCGGACCAGAAAATTCTCCCGTCTGTAACTTACTGGAATCGACCGGACTTGCGACCGGACTTGCAAGTTCGGTCGAGCCAGAAAAATTCCCTAATGAAACCTTCTGGAATGGACCGAACTTGCGACCGGACATGCAAGTTCGGTCGGCCAGAAAAATTCCCGTAATGCAAGCTACTGGAATGGACCGAACTTGCGACCGGACTTACAAGTTCGGTCGGGCCAGGAAAATTCGGTAATGTGAGCTACTGGAATGGACCGGACTTGCAAGGTCGGTCGCAAGACCGGTCCAGTCAAAAAAAAATTATTTAAATTAAATAATATATATATATATACCTACATATATATATATGTACATGTATGTAAGCATGCCGATATTAAGTAAGAAAGTAAAGCTTAAGGTAATGAAAATAAGTAAGTAATGTGTAAGTGTAAGAAGTATAAGGACATAGTAAGTATGAGTTAAATTAATGATAGTTATATTAATCATTCAATTGTATATATATAATAGGATTTGATTTGTGACACCGAAGGACGTTCGGAAATACGTACAACAGTGAACGGTATGGATTCCTCATGCCCCGTATGCTATCTTGGTTACTCTGATTTGTGTGTTGTGTGCTAATTGATCACCCAA